>JZKD02S1657462.1:899392-923836 GCA_000966675.3 Picea glauca
GTTGCATCTCTGATATATTTCTGTTATATTACTGGATATACGCGATATCTCTGTGCATTTCTTTATTATATCTCCGCTCTCATTTCGTGCCGAAAATAATCCGGATCAATGGAGGATGACTTCATGTGTGAGATTTATAAATCATTTCTACTTCAAAGGTGGGTACACAACACTTCATGTCACTTCAACACTTCACAACATTTCTACACATTGTTTAACATTTGACATATTCATGCAAGGTTCATCAATTCTTGCTTACTCTAGTGTTGATATGTTATTTCATTGTTGTTTCATCAATATTTCAAACCTTTCTTTACATTAATACATCTCATCATGACACATTAACAATTCTTCTCTTCAAACCAATCAACAATGACACTTCACCTATTTTCCAAGGTTTACATTAATGACAACAAAATTTTCAACATGGAGTACTTGGGAGGTTTGGTGGCTCCACTTGTAGGTTTTTCCTCATCCTCCAATGGGTGAAATTCACATGCACTGTGGATGGAATTATAATCTTGATAGCTTGTTATTAGGAGCCAATGAGTCACCACTCGTGCAAATTGTTGAGGTGATGACCCTCTGGTTCACTTTGAACTATGAATGTCATCTAAATTGATGGTGACAACCTCTAATTGAATTGTATTGGTTACCCATGAAATTGTTTTGATACATATCAACAACCCTCCATTTCCTCCAATTTCAATATCCCTTGGAAGATTCTCTTTATATATCACCACTATATTGTTCTTGAAATCTCCATTAGAAACAACAATTGGGGTTGATAAGTTTCTTCATCTATTTAGAGCCTCCCAAACACCAACACATGTCAGTTATTGTTTTGTTTATGTTCTATCATGCAAACCTCCATGTGTCATTTGTTGATTTGTCTATGTTTTGACATGCATTGTACTCCATGTGTCCATATTGCTTGACACCCCCACCTCCATCTCCTATTCACATTCACATTGCATTCATTCACCAAGCATTGCCCTCTAGTTTTTCTCCATATCACCATCTCTTCACCCTCTTAATCGATGCCTCTTCTTCCTCTTCTATTTTTTTCTAGTAGGTGGGAATGTAGCTTAGAGATTTGGATTTGGAAATAGAATATTGTTGAAAACATTTACCAAGGTGTGGGATGAATATTGACCTTGTGAAGTATTCATTTTCCGTCCAAAAAATCTTTAAATAACATGACCGCCCCAATTCACTTCAGCATTCCCTTTCCCTTATTTGATGGGTTTGCTAGTTTAATTTAAATTAGATATTATTATCTAGTAAAGACCAAAATTGACCCAAGACACTCCAAATAATACAATATGTAAAAATAACAAGAGGAAGGATGAAAACACATATCAATGAATACCTAGATGAAACAAAAAGAATCTAAAACAAGGGAAAATATAAACTCACTGAAAAACATCAAAAAGAAGCACTTCATGTGCCATAATTGTTGTTACGGAGAAGCACTTCTAACTTTCAAGACCATAAAGAAATATGTACATCAATGAGTGTGAGGTTATGTCATTAGTTGGGTCTATGTTTATCATGTGAGCTCACATGTTGGCTATAAGGTCTCTTCCTACTAATGTTATAGTGTTGGAATTAAGAGGTAATTGACTCATTAAATATAGATTCAGGGCATTGGCATCTAGTAAGTCAACAACAAAAATCAAAGATACAAGGAAGAAGATGATTAAGCATATCTAGTTGTTATAAGCCGTATCTAAATCTCCAATGAAAATGTAAATTTTAATAACTAAAATTTGGAAAATGAAAATGAAGCTTATAAATTTAACAAAAAAATTTGTTGATATTTTAGAATTCTCAAAATTGAACTTTGTATTAGTTTTTGAAAATCATAAATCCTTTATTAATAAAAGTTTTAAAGATTAAAATTTACCCAAAATTCAATCCATTTTGAAATTATTTAAAAAAAAATAGTCAAACCAAACTTTATCTTAGTATTTTGAAATTTTCTAAAATTAAAAAGTATATTTTGAGTTATCTAAAATTATAAAAAAAAAAAAAACCAAACTTTATTTTACAAAACAATTCTTGAGAGATCTATTCCATACATGTACGGTCAAATAGTTGTTGGATTCCGTTTCGTTACGGTCAAATAGTTGTTGGATTCCGTTTCGTTACGGTCAAACAGTCACTGGCCTAACGGGCTAAATCCATGACGCACCATGTTCTGTGGGCCGAAACTGTCTGTCTAACACTGGTGCGATAATGACGAAATCAATGATCAATTACTTGTATGATTTAAATTATATCACCGAATTTGACTTATTTGTCGGGCGTAAATTCCACGCCCCTTCCTGCCCACTAAACAATCCCAATTTTTAAAGTCAATCAATCGCCGCCATACTTGCAACTTGTTCGACTTCCGCCTTGAATTCAAAGATTTTCATTGAAATAGAAAACTAGCAGTCACATAATTTATGACTGACACCAGATGGGGTGCATAGGGCTGCACAGGTAGAGGAATGCCTTTCTACACCTTCGACCTCGAGTTTGATATTTCTGGAAATCCAATAAGACGAAGACGGAGAAGACACGGAGCTTGATATCTCTTCAGAGCTTGATATGGTGTCTGTAATCTGGGCTGGGATGAAACGCTCCAAGTTCATGCAGAAAATGAAACGTTCAGGTGGCGGCCATCCGATATATCATGTAATTTTTTTTTAAAAATATAAAAAATGTGTTCAATAAAACCTGGGTCTGCATATCATGGCCAATGGCAATATTACCTGTTTGTAAAGGAAAAACAAGAAATAGTCAAGAAGACCTAAAAACACAAAAAGCGAATTTCCATTAATACAGAAGAACTTTATATAAAAAATCATGATTACAAATACAAATAATGTAAACTCATATTAGCCGCAGATAAATGGTAAAATTTCTGATACTGGAATCATATTCATTATATAGATAAATAGATAACTTAAACTCTCATACAGAAAATGAAACCCTCCACGCACATATTCATTATATAGATAACTTAAACTCTCATGCAGAAAATTAAACCCTCTATAGATAGATAGAAAATTTCTGATACTGAATCATATTTATTATATAGATAGATAGATAACTTAAACTTTTATGTAGAAAATGAAAGTCTCAATTTTATTCAAAAAAAAATTGAAACTTTTAGGTGGTCGTCATTTAATATGAAGAGTTCAAACTTGATCATTTTAAAGGTTAATCATTTAAACGTGGTAATGTTACAGTAATTTTTTAATATGATTAGATAAATGTTAATCACATCTTCAATAGTTAATCAATAAATTAAAAATTTTAAATTAAATAGTAATTAACTGTATCCATGTCTAATAAATATAGACATAAAAAATGATGAAAACTCTCTGGTGTTGCGTTTCTCAATATATAAATATACCCATATATCCAATAGTAGACAGATAGGTATTGGAATTAGTAAGCGAGCAGCAGTAGCAACACATTGAGAAAAGATAATGGGGCACCGTACTGTAATGGCCTTACTTCTCTGCTTATATTTAGTTGTTCTCTCATTACTGGGTTCGCCCCGTGATAACAGAAGCTCGAATGCGTGCGACCTTTTCTTCTTCGTCTGATATTGATGACGATCACTATTTTCCACCACCCACAGGTTTGATGATATTCAATTCCAACCCGAAATCATATTAGTTTTCCTGCATCTTCTAACAATGAAAATTGTATGTTTTCCTAACCCTAACCCTGGTCATATTAAAGTTGTAAAAGAGCTTTCAAGTTCTATGTTAAAAGAGAAATGGTATCTATATATATTTTTTTTTAATAATTCTTTGGAAAGCCATAAATCCTAAACCTAGTCTTATTGAAATTGTAAATTTAAAAATGTTTTTAAAATTTAATGGATGATGTGTATTATTAGTTATTTGTGTTAATGAATATTAGTTTAGGTTTGATTTTTAATACATCTTTTATATTCCTAAGTAATTTTTTTTATTAAATAATTTAGAAAAAAATATTTTTTTACATTTTATTGGTGAAAAGATTTAAAGTCTTATTGAAGGCTTCACTCCTCCCAATGCATTTGCTTCACTCATATCCTAACTTTTTAGGATAACTTGCAATATACAATTTTTTCATTCTCTTCATTGTTACTTCACCTTCATTGTTAAGTTCTAAGTTTTAACTTCTTTTGAATGTGAGTGCATTAACATTGGCCTCCACCCTAATTTTCAAATTTCAATGTCTAACAAATATGCCAAGCTTGCTTTGTTCTTCCTCTGCATGGTGTCCACCACATGTTATTTTTCTTGCATGCATTCACACACATCTACTACGTTTTCTTCCTCTTGTATGCATTCATACACATGGTCTTAGATTGTGGAGTACAACTATTATACATTTTTACTTCGAAAGGCATACATCTATTGACAATGGGCACATTTAATATGCTTTTAGTACTTAATCAGTTTTGTATGGACAAGATTAAATATTGATGAAATATTCTTAGTTGTACCAATAAATCAATGGTTGTGATTTCAACCATTAACTTCCTCACTATTATAAAGACATCAGTTTACATGTTTATTTTTTTACTTTTACTTAATCATATTTAAAATTTACTATGATGGCTAGGTGATCGCCACCTCTAAGTGATTAACTTTTCATTTTTTAAAAAGCCCAAGTTTACCAACCACGATTTTTTCTCCATCTCCAACTATGAGTCGTATTTTCCTACCTGGAGCTCTTAATGCCGAGTGCTCCATTATTTTGGCGTTCACCAGCCACGAATGACTTGTGGCTGTGCTAGTATTATGTTACATCAATGTCGTATTGAAAATGTCGTATTGAAAATGATTAGAGGGAAGGATGTACCTGGACTTACCCTTGAAGTTTGATGACTGGTGATTGGAAAAGAAAATCGAGACATCACTCTAAATTTAACTCCGCTTTCATATTTGGTTCACTTTTTTGTTTGCAGCTTTAAGATCTGTGTAAAGCTTTGGGTAAACTCGATTAGGTTTAATGGAGGTTCTTCCGAACGATCTCGTTCGACAGTGCCTGTTAAGAGGGCCTTACAAATCACACGATAATCTGAAAGCTGTGTGCAGAAGCTGGGAGTCTATGGTGAGCAACCCTAAGTTCGTATAGAGTGTATGCGAGCAGCTGCTATGCTTGATTCATCTAGTTCGTATGGATAGTTGGTACGTATTTGCAGAGCTGACATGCCTACACCTCGAGACTCGTTTGCATGCTGTGTCGATTCTTCCACCGGACTTGTCTACGTCGCAGGCGGGATCGATGAACGTCGCAACGCTCTGGCGGTTGCAGAAGCTTATAACGTGGAGGAAGACAAGTGGGAAATTCTGCCTGCTATGATCCAATCGCACGGCCACGAATGCCACGGTATTTTCATGAAAGGTAAGTTCAGCGGAGGCGAATTCGACAGAAGTGCAGAAGTTTTCGACCCGAGTGCTGGGACGTGGAGAAGGTGGGAAGATATGAGTTTCAGAGGAGATCTATGTAGAAGGTGTGCTGCTTCTTCTGGGGAGTTGCACGCTTTCAGTGAATAACAGGTGATGAAATATGATGGCGAGAAAAACGTTGGGGCTGCTGTGGCTTCTCTTCCGCAATCTGTTTTCTTCGTTACGTTTGATACACAGTGGGGCGACGGGATTTTTATAAGCGGAGATGGCTCCGGGAAAAAGGTGTGTTATCTGTTTAACCCGTCAACATGGCAGTGTATTGAAGTTAACGGTGATGGTGGCGAATGCTGTGCGGGCATCGGCATGGTCGTATCTGCAGCAACCTTGGAGATTTAAATATGATTGGAGTTATTTTGTAATTTGGAATTATTTTGTTTCTTGGAGTTATTTTGAACTGTTTGTTTCTTGGAGTGTAATTTGGATATGCAGGCAGTTGAATGTTGTGTTTAAGTTAATAGATTAGTAAAACATTTTAAATAAAATATTTATTAAAATGAAATTACAATTTAATGTTAATCTGACCTTCATCATGCAGTCTATGCCTCAATGCTGAAGAGACATTCTCATTTATTTGTCCATTGTGTTGTTTTACATTCTTGAAATGGATAAGTTAGACTTTATATTCAGTCTATTCTATTTTGATGATTTTTTACTGGGTTTTTTTGATCGTGCTCTTGGTATTGGGCCTTATACACTTTGCAGTTAAGGTGGCTATAGATTGGATAAAAGGGAAGGCAAATCTGAATCTATTTTATCTCAATTTAGAGAAAGATAAAATCTGGAGGTTAAAAGACAGATTAGAAGGGTTCAACTTTATGCATGTTCATAGAATCTTTAACTCTGTTGCTGATCAACTATCCAAAAAAGATTGTTTCACTGTATTTTGAGGAACATTTTCAAGGAGAAGGCATTCATGCCTATATCCATTATCAATATGTCAATATATATATTGATTCATATACACAGTGTAAGCATCATATGTATTTTGAAAATTTCATTTGATTCTGAATAGAATAAAATAGTAGTGACACTGATTTTTTATATGTGAAAAAATAAATTAATAGATTAGTAATACATACTGATAAGATTTTTAAATATAAATAAAATTATAATTTAATGATAAATGTTATATGGAATTTATTTTTATGTATATAATTAAAAAATAAAATTAAAAATAATCATAATTATAATTATTATTTTATAAAATTAAAATATTATTAAAATATTTTTATTTTATTTTTTATTATAAATTTATTTTAATTTTTAAACCAAATTACTGTACACTAAATATATACCTTTACTATATACTAAACATATATTTAGGTATATATTTGAGTTGTGCTCTAAAGATATATATGTTTTTTTAATCATGATCTTTTTGAAAGATCATGGTTTTTTTTTCCTTATGTTAAAAAAATTGAAACATAAATAGATATTTAAATATAGTTTGTTAATGAATTAATAAAATATACATTATTATTTTTTATTTTAAATATATGTTTTTAATAATGATATAATTGTCTTAATTTTAATAAAGTAAAAGTTATTTATATTTACAATATATTAGTTATTTTTATTTTCAATAAAAAAAATTTATAAGTAGTAATTGTTAATTAGTAATGTGGGTTTACTTATCATAGTTATCATTTGAATTTTGAGTGGTTAATATGTTTCTTTGTATTTGAGGAAGAAGAACTCTTAGCCAATAAAAATTAATTTTATGTCTTACTAAAAGATAAAAAATGTGGTTTTAGCTAAAATCATATCCCACTAGTGATGTGATCACTAATATATCTTCCACCCATGGCCTAAAAATTTATATCCTTGAAACTATACATAAATCCAAATAGTAAATACTATCTGAATTACAATTTAATATCTTATCCAAAACATTTCAACCATTTATTATAAAATTATTTTTAAAAACAATACTATTATTTCTTTTATAAAAAAATATAACCAATTATTTATTATAATTGAATTATTAATAAAAAAATATATATTGCAGAGTAATCTACTCTAATTTATAAATATATATTAAGGTTGATGGCTATGCTTGATCCAAATAGATGGGTAGATTGTTTTAATAGTCACATTTTGGTATATGATAAAGGTTACCTCCCATAAAAAGAATTTGTGAATGATTTTTATAAGTTTATTATAATTTGTGTTATTATAAGTTTATTTTTGTACCGCATAATATATGGGGTCAATGTACATTGTGAGCATTACAATCTCTTCAATACTGAGATGTAAAAATGTATTTTATTTCGCTCCATGCAATGAACAAAAGATAGTTCAAAAAGTAAGGTGTTCTATCCTCATATAATCCTTAAATCCAAATCATAAATATGGTATCTTGATATTATAGGAGATGTAAATTCACATAACTTTCTAAAAATGTTCCTTACTAAGTTAAATACACTTAAAACATGTGTATTTTGGAATTTTTTTTTGACATAAATTGTTTTGAAGCAATATTTGATATTAGGGTAGGAAGCTAGCCTTTGAGGAAGAATTAGGTAAATAATTGAATAATGAGTCAAATTGACTCTTGAGATTTGAAGAATTAAGGGAGACATGAACATTAAAATTAATTGAAGGTGAAAAATTAATTAATGAAGAAATTGTATATACCAGTATATCAAGTTGGTTGTTAAAAATGAAAAGTATTAAAAGGTGAGAGTTTAATTAAAAATAATATGAATAATAAATGAAGTGACCAGTTTTGAATTAGGTTTAAAAATGAAAAAAAATATTGACTTAGATTATTATTGAACGATAACAATGTTATGATAATAATATTATATATGTAAAAAAAGTGTAAAATAATTTGATAATGGTAATAAGGAAGGTGATTACCTAGATGGGGTGCCACTTGGAAGGCATGCAATCAATCTGCAATCAATCTTATTGTCGCAGACTATCGCCACCCTTCTCTTTTAATCCCTCTTGATGTCAATCTTGATTGACGATGATATGGGTGGGCATATGAACCATATGGGGAAGTTATTGCGCACGTTTGGCATGGAGTTGATTTCCATTTCCACTAGTACAAGTGGTCATTGAGTGTCATCACTTCACGCTCCATGGAATTTACCATGGATGGAACTGACATAATTGTAGTTTTTTTGCTTGTTGATAACTCCATTCCTTCCATAATGATTTTGTCAAAAGTTCCTCTGTTTGTCACAGAGACACTCTGGGATTCCTACACTCTGGTTTCTTCTCCTTCTCTGCGTAATCTCTTCTACATCATTATTGTCACCTTGACGAGACAACGAGGAAAGAAAAAATGTGGCCCAACCTACTACATATTCTTATCCAGATGCACTAGCTATTCTCTTTCAGTTTCTTTGTCTCAACACCTTTCTCTGTCTATTGTCACATCTTCCTCCACAGCTTACCATTGTGATGCCAATCATTGGGGCTAGATATTCATAGAGGAGGAATTCCTTCTAGAGCCTCCCAACCTATGGTTGGCTCCATGATGACCATCCTAGTGACTACCCAAAATCTCTTAGCCCCTTCTTTTCAAGTGGATGACAACTCTCTGGCTTAGAAGCCTGAGGAATATTGGGGTTAAACTTTTGTAGAAGAAGTAGCTCATGTGTTAGTTGAAGAAGAGGCTCCATAAAATGTGAGTTTAAATATAGTGGTTACACAACCTGAGGAAGCAATGCCTGAGTTGATTCTACAACAAGGTTTCTCTGTGGACGAATTGCATCTCATATTCAAATTGTGTAGGGAAGTCGCGGACCAACTTCACCACCAATAAATCCTCAATTGTCAACTGGATATGTTCTTAGACTCTTTCTCATGAGATCCTAAGAAAAGAAGATTCCCAACCTTTTGTTATCCATTTACTTTCATTCAAGCTTTGCCTCACTCTCAACCAAATGATGGTGGTCAAGGTGCATATGGTGTATGACACTCTCCAGTTTATTTTTCATTTTGTTAAATGTTAGAAACAACGCAATCTTGACCTCCAGCCTCTTTGTTTATCATGCCTATTTTTCTTATCTTAGTTATAGCACTTAGTATGATTATGGACCTCTTTTTAGGGCCTTGGTCTGGTTCTGGTTTCCATGTTTTGGAAAAACGGACTATAGGTTCCTCCATATGTATATGTTCTCTAAACCTTTGAGGTAATACAATTTTTACTTACAAAAAAATAATAATATGGACAATGATGTAAAAATGAGCATAATGGTAATGGTCTATATTAATAATTAATAAAAGATTAAAATAATGTTGGTAAGTTAATACTATATAATATATGATAATAATATTATATAACAACATAAAAACAATTGTAGTATAATATCATAATAATAATAATGTAGGTAATTAGATAATAAAAATAATAGAGATGGTGTAGATTAATGTTGGCCCTCGACCAAGTTTTGGAGAACCTTCGTCATGATTGACCATTTTTGGGACTTCGACAGGCTGGTCGAAGACAAAGTGACCAGGCGAAGCAGAGATCGCGGGATATCAACCCCTTTTGTGGTATTTTTGGGTTTAGGGTTTATGTAACGACTATGGGATGTTGGCCCATGGGTTTACCCATGCTTAGGCCCATTTTGTAATGTATAAATAGATATCTAGGCGATGTAAGAAGGATTCACTTGTAATCCAATGAGCTAAGTGAAAATAGTTGTGAATGCTCTGTGCATACTGTGAGTTGAGGACTTGCAGAGCTAAGCGCAAGTGATTGTAAGAAGGCTATGTGTTATGCCAAGCTCGGGGAAGGAGGATCTTGTGAAGTGCGCATAGATCTCTTGTCCTATGCGAAGTGGGTTTTGTGGCTTTGTGCATGTAAGAATATTGACAGAAGATAATAAAGAAGATGAAGAGTTGGTGGACGTAGCCGCATGCTAGGGGTGAAACACGTATATCATGTGTTGTGATTTCTCTGTGTGATTGATGTGATTTATGCTTAGTGTTGTAGTCTTTATGAATGTTGGATATATCTGATGTGGTAGCTTAGTGCTTAAGGATATGAATGAATGCTATATTTGATCTATTTCTATGTGCTAAGTGCTTGAATGTGTTAGATCTTGTTGAATATTGCATTGTTATGTAATTAGGGTTTTACCTGCGATGTGAATAAAGGGTTAAAGACTAATGAATGATAAATGTTAAGTGCTATGTTAAGTATTGTGATCCTAGCAGAAAGAAGGCTTGCGAAACTCGAACCTCGTCAAAATAACATAACAACGCATATTGTGTAGGGAAGTCGCGGACCAACTTCACCACCAATAAATCCTCAATCATCAACTAGATATGTTCTTAGACTCTTTCACAAGAGATCCTAAGAAAAGAAGATTCCCAACCTATTGTTAGCCATTTACTTTCATTCAAGCTTTGCCTCACTCTCAACCAAATGATAGTGGTCAAGGTGCATATGGTGTATGACACTGTCCAATTTATTTTTCATTTTGTTAAATGTTAGAAACAACGCAATCTTGACCTCCAGCCTCTTTGTTTATCATGCCTATTTTTCTTATCTTAGTTATAGCACTTAGTATGATTATGGACCTCTTTTTAGGGCCTTGGTCTGGTTCTGGTTTCCATGTTTTGGAAAAACGGACTATAGGTTCCTCCATATGTATATGTTCTCTAAACCTTTGAGGTAATACAATTTTTACTTACAAAAAAATAATAATATGGACAATGATGTAAAAATGAGCATAATGGTAATGGTCTATATTAATAATTAATAAAAGATTAAAATAATGTTGGTAAGTTAATACTATATAATATATGATAATAATATTATATAACAACATAAAAACAATTGTAGTATAATATCATAATAATAATAATGTAGGTAATTAGATAATAAAAATAATAGAGATGGTGTAGATTAATGTTGGCCCTCGACCAAGTTTTGGAGAACCTTCGTCATGATTGACCATTTTTGGGACTTCGACAGGCTGGTCGAAGACAAAGTGACCAGGCGAAGCAGAGATCGCGGGATATCAACCCCTTTTGTGGTATTTTTGGGTTTAGGGTTTATGTAACGACTATGGGATGTTGGCCCATGGGTTTACCCATGCTTAGGCCCATTTTGTAATGTATAAATAGATATCTAGGCGATGTAAGAAGGAGTCACTTGTAAGCCAATGAGCTAAGTGCAAATAGTTGTGAATGCTCTGTGCATACTGTGAGTTGAGGACTTGCAGAGCTAAGCGCAAGTGATTGTAAGAAGGCTATGTGTTATGCCAAGCTCGGGGAAGGAGGATCTGGTGAAGTGCGCATAGATCTCCTGTCCTATGCGGAGTGGGTTTTGTGGCTTTGTGCATGTAAGAATATTGACAGAAGATAATAAAGAAGCTGAAGAGTTGGTGGGCGTAGCCGCATGCTAGGGGTGAAACACGTATATCATGTGTTGTGATTGCTCTGTGTGATTGATGTGATTTATGCTTAGTGTTGTAGTCTTTATGAATGTTGGATATATCTGATGTGGTAGCTTAGTGCTTAGTGATATGAATGAATGCTATATCTGATCTATTTCTATGTGCTAAGTGCTTGAATGTGTTAGATCTTGTTGAATACTGCATTGTTCTGTAATTAGGGTTTCACCTGCGATGTGAATAAAGGGTTAAAGACTAATGAATGATAAATGTTAAGTGCTATGTTAAGTAGTGTGATCACAAATATGTGTCCTAGCTAGGTTGTAAACACTTGAGTCCTGCAACCCCCCCAACGTCTACCTCGGGTGAGACTTCATTTGCTTCGCAAGTGTTGCCAAAAGGGTCGATAGTTAGGGTTTTGTTGGTGCGATGTTGAAGCATTGAACCTCGAGCCTGCCCCTGTGCCAACAAATGGTTTTGTTGATGGGACCTGAAACTGTGATTGCTGGGAATTGAAGAAAAGAGAAAGCTTTATGCATAGATCTGTTGTTATAGTGTGCAATACTCTACTTGACATGTGAAGCTCTGTGCTAAGAAAGGAACCAGATCTGAAGAAAAGAGGTAATATCTTAAATATTGGTGCTCTGATAAAGGTAAGCTAAGTGGAAATTTTTGTTTCGAAAGTATGGATCTAGGTATGCTTGATAGATTTTGTCCTAGTCTGAAAACTAGGGCACAACTAGAAGAAAGACGATATAATATGAATAGATCTGATAGAAATTGTGAAAGATATGTTATTCATATGCATAGAAATAATTTTTGGACTAACAAGTGGATGCAGGATCCTAGCAAGAATTATTTGTAGGTCCATCACCGTGATCCCAGTGCGTAGTAAAGGAAAGGTTGAGAACCATTTAAAAGAAAGAGAGGATTAACTCTTTGTTATAGTTGTAGAAGACCGGGACATCTTGCTAAGGAATGCCCTAGAAGAGGTCCTATTTTCCTTTGTTGTAAAACTATTGGACATGAAGTTTTCGAATTTCCTAGAATGATTGCTAAAGTTGTGAAGATGAACATGAGACAAGAAAACCATGAGGAAGGTCAAGATACTAAGAATATGACAAAGAACCAGAAGGAATCAGAGGCTATGTTATTGCAGATGAAAGAAACATTGAATAATCACAGAGACATCAGTTTATCATAGATCTTAAAAGAGAAAGAGTACATAGAAACAAGAATAGGAGACTTCGACATAGACTATGTATTGGATGTAGAAACATAGGTGAAAATTATGACATAAAGTACTTGGGAAATCTTAGGAAAGCCTTTTATGATTCATTCACTGGGTGGAATAGGATTGTTTAAAGGAAAGATGATAACCCTATGTGGAAGACTTACTCATGTACCTATGAGTGCTCATGGAACATTGACATAAGAAGAAATAGAGGTCATTAATTTTGTTGAGAAGAATGCTCCTTTTTCACTTTTGTTGGGAAAGACTTGGATTGAGAGAGATCATATTCGAAGGAAATAAGAAGAGGAAGCTATAGAATAGAAAAAGAAAGAATTAAGGGATTTCGTGGCTAGGAAAATAATGAGACTAATAAAAGAGTAGTAGGACAAGTTGAAGCAACTGAGGGCCAGAGACCTAGTTGTCAAAGCTAAAAGAACACGATAAGACTTAAAGAACCTATCCATGCAGGAGAGTAGAGCACCTACTCCAGAAATAGTAAGAGAAGAAGTATTATCCTTGAACCCTGTGAAATACCCTCAGCAATGCAAAGTTACTATGCTAAGAGGAGATAATAACAAGAATGGAAAGAGTAATCTAGAGATGCATATCATAGGAAAGAAAGAAAGAAATCTCAGTAAGAAGAAAACAAAGCTAGAAAAATTGCAGGAGGTTCCAGAGAGGACTTCGCAGAAAGAAGTCTTGCGAAACTCGAACCTCGTCAAAATAGCATAACAACGCATATTGTCACTTCACCGCGATGAAGAAATATGACCATTGGAGGCATCCCGACCATTATAACGACACTCAAGAACGAATAGAAACACATTTATTGTCAAAACATTTTCCATTGGACTATTGGGACCGCGCCATAATGGATGGAATCACATTGATTGAGGCATTCCTTCCTGTTGGAGGAATCTATTACGATTTTTTCTATTTAACTCGTTGAATGTATTACCAGGTACACTTTTGCCAATCTTGATTATCCGAGCCCACAAAGAACTAGTTTCTTGCGTGTAGTACTTATTGTAACCTCGTCACCCATTCTTATACCTTGAGTGTTTGTCCGCCTACCAGAGATATCTGATCTTGAGCATGTATGTCGGTCAACCTTAGTTTAGTAGATAAAACCTTTGAATAAATCCTCATATACCTTATGGATGAGAAGGTCATGTCTGTAGGAGCATAGCCCTCGTCAACGAGAGGAGTGCAACCATCCCTATAGACTAGATGTCAATCTAGGCCCTCCCGAAATGTGATAGAGAAATGGAGAAAGCATCATAATGACTTGGTGAATGAAAATCTCATCATGTTAGTATTGCCCAACTATATCCCGCCTCTGGCTGGTGTGTTTAGTCGTGATAGCATCCTGAGGGACTTCCACTATACACTAATCACTGCGTACCTCCTGAAGGGGATACGTGCAGTTTGACAGCAGTTAGGACAAATTCTAACCTTGAAGACTAGTGACTTCAACTTAGGATACCGCAAAAAATATGGAATTCTCGCACCACACAAGTATTTGACCAAGAAAATAGAGAAGAAGTCAAAGATAATCCCCTAGTCGTGGACCATGGGTATCACAAGATCAAAGATCCTCAACGTGATGAAGATACCACACTTTGATAGACATCTGGAGGTTAACGCTTATGTTAGACTCCTCTTGTCATTATAACACGACAATTACCTTTGGTTAGATAGGTGCATCACAGTAGATCTAGCATTGATCCACCCGATCACTGGATTGAGCATGCAAGAACTAGACCCTCGAGAGTTTTACCCAGGAAAAGTTGCAGATTGTGCCCTAGTGCAACGAATAAAGGATACCTAGGACGATGTAGAGAAAGGGAAGTGAGGCTACAAGGTATTCTCCATCTAGAATGGCACAGTGTGCCTATATTTCCATTTTATCACTGGTAAGCTCATCAGGACGACCAACACAGGTCACTGGGTTCATCGTCGACCTCGTAGGAAAATGCCTTGAAGGGATGAAAATGAATTGGGTGAGCTACCTTGTCAACAAGTTATAAGAGAAATATTTCTATGAAGCACAAGACCAGGGATACGAGTTTCACTTCAGTTGGTTGTTTCTTCTCATCACCTTCATCGCTTGGGAGACACCAGAGGGAGACACCTTCCCTAAAATTGATTCCTTTGAACCATTGGCCACAAATTTCACTACGCTATGGTATTCGAGTGACATAGTGAAGAAATGGCAGTCCAATGTGGTTTTCCACACCTATTACTTGTAGTTGAAGAGGGCCATTGAATCCTTCCCTCACATGATGCCGAATACACTTCATAGGTTCAGGACAATAGCGAAGTTCCGCATAGATAGGCATTTCATTTACATCATTGCGCATGGAGACGAACATAAGGAAGAGCTCCAATCCTATTAAAAACTCATCGAGGAAGATATGGAGGGAATAACCAAGGAATGGCTTGCAGAATTCTTGCTACCAATAGAACAGACAAAACTCTTTGACCCTGAACTCATTGAAAGTCCTATAGTCACCCAGGAAGAGTATGATGCACCCAACAACAAGAAGAAGAAAAAGAAGGAAGAGGTATAGGAACTGAACAATGCATCAGAGGAGACGACACTAGATTCACCTGAAGGAGGAAGAGGTGACGAAGTAGACAAAGAAGAGGATAAAGGGAAAGAAGAAAAACATGAACAAGGTGAAGTGACATCACCTAAAGATCCCCTTCTAGAAACTGAAACATCCAAGAAAATAAAGGGTTCCCCGAAGAAACCTTTGTCACGGAAAAAGTCAAAAGCCAATAAACCTCCATTTAAAACTGTTCTCACGGTGGATGATATTAACATCATCATCGTCGTTGTATTAGATACCTCAGAGGACATTTTGTAGTGAACCAAAGCCAAACAGAAGACAATGTTTGACAGGATCAATGCAAAGCTCAAAGGGGTACAAAAGGCTCTTTATTTGAGCCACACAGTATTTACTGTGCCATTGTCAGCAGGGGACATAGAAGTAGGAGATGAGCCTACCCAGATACATAGATTAGCAGATTCGACAGAGGCTGGTCTTCATTGGATCTAAGAGGAAAAGGAGTAGGCCACCAAGGCATTAAAGAAAGAAAAAGAAGAATCCATAGAGCAACGTCAGTTTGCACAACAAGAAAAAGATGACCTCCAGAAGAAGTTTGTAGAGGAGAGAGCATAGATCCAAAAGGAAAAAGAACAGCTTCTCGCAGAGCATATTGGATTTAAAGATGCAGTCACAAGATCACTTTGCTCTGTGTCGAGCCTAGCACATATGGAAGAGGAAACAACTGATATCCAAGTTAGGAAGCTCGTTGAAGCCATTCAATAGCTCCAAGCATGAGTAGCTGAAATGGAACTACAATTTGTGCCAAGCACTCTGTAGGAAGTGCAATATCAGAGAGAAGAAACTGCTCAAAGTGAAGTTGAAATAATCAAGGCATTGGCCTTAGAATGAAAGTAATTAAGCAATTGACGTGCATAGACTTATGAGCAACTTGCAGATGACCCCGAACTAAGGAAATTGGAGTCAGAGATCTAGGAAGAAAAGAAACACGCAGCGAAAGTGAAATCATAGTTGAAGGTACTGTCAGCAGTTGAGAAGATGAAAATATCACAAGAACAACACACAGTTCAACAGTAGGTCCATGCCATCTAGAGTAAATTCATGGAAGTAACCTAGAGACTCCAGCCAGTATAGGATTAATCTTGCACACTTTTTGAGGAGATCAAGGGACAAGATGCATAGCTGGAACAAGTGGTCACCTCAGTGGCACAACAATTGGAAGGACCTATCACCAAGAAGGTCATTCAAGAGTTCATCGAGTAGGAGGCTTTGGAAAAACAACAATTCGAGCCAGCTCGAGCCAAGCTCGAGGCCTTCAAAGTAGAGTTGCCCAGATAAGAGTGACTCGGGACGAGTCACAGGTGAGTGTTAGGGTCCTATTGGCCCTCGACTAGGTTTTGGAGAACCTTGGTTGTGTTTGACAATTTTTGGGACTTTGACAGGTTGGTCAAAGATGGAGCGCTTAGGCACAGGATCTTGCCCCCTTTTGCGAGAATTTTGGGTTTAGGGTTTACGTAACAGGTATGGGATGTTGGCCCATGGGTTTACCCATGCTTAGGCCCCTTTTGTGATGTGTGTGTATATATATATATATATATATATATATATATATATAGGTTATGTAATAAGGAGTCAATTGTAAGCCAGTGAGCTAAGTGCAAATAATTGTGAATTCTTTGTGCATACTGTGTGTTCAGAACTTGCAGAGCTAAGTGAAAGTGATTGTAAGAAGGCACTGTGTTGTGCCAAGCTGGGGGAAGGAGGATCTAGCGAAGTGCACGTAGATCTCTTGTCCTATGCAAAGTGGATTTTGTGGATCTATGCATGTAAGAAGATTGACAGAAGATGATAAAGAAGATGGAGAGTTGGTGGGCGTATCCCCACTCTGGGGTTGAACCACATATATCCTGTGTTGAGATTGCTCTATGTGATTGATGTGATTTATATTTAGTTTTGTAGTCTTTATGAATGTTGGATATATTTGATGTGGTATCTTATTCCTTAGTGATATGAATGAATGTTGTATATGATCTATTTCTATGTCCTAAGTGCTTGAATGTGTTAGATCTTGTTGAATACTGTGTTGTTATGTAATTAGGGCTCTACCTGCGATGTGAATAAAGGGTTAAAGACTAATGAATGATAAGTTATAAGTTCTCCTTTAAATATTTTGATCACAAATCTATGTCTTAGCTAGGATGTAGACACTTGAGTCCTGCAACCCCCCCTACCTCTACCACAGGTGAGACTTGATCTTCTTCGTAGGTGTTGCCGAAAGGGCCGGTAGTTAGGGTTTTGTTGGTGCATTGTTGAATCATTGAACCCTGGGTATGCCCCTGTGCCAAAAATTAACAATTAATAGAAGATGATAATAATGTTGGTAAGTTAATACCAAGGAAATGATATAGGATAAAATGGATAAATCTAGAGAAAATAAGAAGAAACGAGAGGGATTTCATGCGAAGAGTAAAATGAGAAGGATGGATCTAAAAGAATGTGAGGAAATAGTGGCAAGGGTGAATAATATATTCCTATATATGAGCTTATTCTTTTACCTTATGGTGGGTGGAGTGTCCACTTGAAACATTAGATGTTTCAAAAACCATGCATACAGCGTTTCTCCAGAAATATAGTCTTTCAAATATAACTATAGTCAACATTTATTTGTTAATAATCTCTCTAGATCTACTCATGTCTAATCTCTAGTGGCTTTGCAAAGTTTGTTAAGTTTGTCAGATATTTATTCCTTTGGTGCATTCATTCTACATGGGATAACCTTTTCCCGACAACAGGGTTGATCCCAAAAAGACAGTTTCAACTTAAAACCCACTTCCTTATCTATATTTGGACAAGTTTAGTTGTAAGTACCATTTTGTATGCTTCTCTAATGAAAGACATGATTGTTAGAACAAGAAGTTTCATTTTTCATATGTTGACTTCATCGTTTTTCCAAGGTTATATTTTTGAATTGGCATTTAAAAAATTATGATTCATACATTCTCCCTAGAAATATGGTTCTTGAGATTATTTCTATCTAAAAACTAAAAGTTTTTTTGAAATTTTGTAATCGAGGTAGTTGCAAAAAAAACTAAATATCAACTAATATTATGTGATCCTTTGTTGTTATATTTTTCATAAACAATGCATTATTTTGAGATCACTAGTTTAATCTCATTTTTTAAGAGGATTATTAAACAATTTCATGTTTTGATTGTTAATATTATGGTAGCTTCATGAGGTATGAACCTCTATTATGACCTATGACAAGATTAGAATCTTCTAGAAGGAAGCAAAGAAGTGAAGGAAACCCTAGACAAGTTGTCGGCTACAAAAATATATTTAATATGAATTTATTAGTACCCAAGAAGAGAAGTCGTCTCTAGTAAGCCTTCCTAGACTACTATAAATATAGGGCACCAGTTCTCATAATTCACATCTCAACAATTGTAGAGAGAGCTAGATCTGCACAGGTGCAGTGGCAGTTTTATGCACAAGTCTCTAGGAAAGTGTGCACGAGCTTCTAGGAGGGAATATCTGATCAGCTTGGTTTCTATTCTTGCTTGGTGCATTAGCCTCTCTTGGCTATTGGATTGCTACCAGGATTCTTTTCTCTATCAAGGTCAAGGTGCTCGGAAGGTGGCTTTGGCCTATGGTTGGGTGATGAAGGTATTGTCAATGGTAAAATGAGCACAATCTTCTATATTCTAATCAGTTATGGGCCCACACCTCCTTCATTTAGCCTAAAACGCTGGAAGGAAACATAGCCGCTAGGATATTGAGCTCGTTGAGGAACTACTACTAGGGTTACTAGCGGTATCAACTTCCAAAACACTGCAGCTAGGGTTACTAGTAGAAGTAGTTGCAGAAACCCTAAATCTATGATCCAACACCTTGTAATGGAACATCTCCCTCAAGAAGAGGATATTCAGATGTGCCCTAACTCAGCACACCTCTTGGCTCTCTCAGAATACATGAATGACAAAGTTGAAGTTTTAGATCAAGGCATGACCAGTTACCATTCAACCGAAGACATGTGTGAAACAATCAGTCTTTTAGACTACTCAACACTTACTGGAACGATTGAAGATGACATGTGGATAATCGATAGTGGAGCTTCTAGGCACATGACGGGAGATTAATCCAGACTCTCAAATCTAAATCGTACAAAGTGGATATTGGAGATAAAAGAAGTTACCCCGTCGAAGGATTTGGACAAGCGTCCATCAAGTTGGAATAAGGTAATCATGTTCACTTAAGAAATGTTTTATATGTACCTGGTTTAGAAAAGAATCTTGTATCGATATTATGTCTAGAAGACAAAGGAAACAGAACAGCCTTCGTGGATGGAAAGGTGTTATCATGGCATAAGAACTCTAGCATAGAGAATGCTAGGGTTATTAGAAGTCGTGAAGGAAATCTATATAGACTACTAGAACAAAATGAAGAATCTCTAGTACATGATGAAGTCAACCCTAATGAGCTTTGGCATAGAAGGTACACTCATATCAATTATCAAGCATTACCTTTTCTCAGAAAAATGGTTGAAGGAATACCAGAATTGAAATCTACACATGAAGGAATATGCAAGGGATGTGCTCTTGGGAAGAATATCAAGAAACCATTCCCAAGCAACAACAACAGATATAAGAAGATCCTAGATCTAATACACTCAGATGTTTGCGGTCCAATGCCAGTTAAATCTCTAGGTGGATCTCTTTACTACATAATCTTCATAGATGGCTATTCAAGAAAGATGTGGCTATACCTACTAAAGACAAAAGATGAAGTATTCAGCAAGTTCCAAGAATTCAAGGCAGAAATAGAAAACCTCATGAACAAGAAGATCAAGACATTAAGAATAGATAATGGAGGAGAATACACCTCGAAGGAGTTCGTTGCATTCTGCAAATTGAAAGGAATTAGGAGGGAGATGACTAATCCTCATAATCCTCAACAAAATGGTGTAGCAGAAAGAAAGAACATATCTATCGAAGAAACGGTAAAAGCCTTATTGAACGATCAAGGTCTATCCATGTTTCTATGGGGAGAAGAAGCAATGATGACAATATATGTACAGAACACAATCCCTCATCGTATATTGAAGGACATGACAACAGAAGAAGCCTTCTCAGGTAAGAAACCTATTGTGGAAAACCTAAGAATATTTGGATGTCCAGTTTACTCTCATATTCCCAAAGACAAAAGGAATAAACTAGAACCCTCAAGAAAGAAGGGGATATTCGTGGGATATAGTGATTCATCCAAAGCCTATAGAATATATATTCCAGAACAACACAAGATCGAAGTTAGTAAAGAAGTAACTTTCAATGAAAGAATGGCCTTCAGGAAATCCATCGAAGAAATTATAGAAGAAGAAGAACATGAAGAACCTAATGAAGAAAACACAGAAAATGAAAATAACGAAAAGGATCAACCTGATCATCCTATGGAGCCATGTGAGAAAATTTATTTAGATATCATACCAAAGACCAAGAAACAACCATCTTGGCTTGAAGCTACATTACAAGATGCAGAAAGACTCAAGGTTTCAGAAGGAACATCCAGGAAGAGTAAAAGACCAAAAATATTCTCAAGTTATGCAGCATACATGACAAAGCTTCTAAATGAAGAACCTACCACATTTGAAGAAGCAGTTCAAAAGGGACAATCGAAAGAAGCTATGATGAAAGAACATCAATCCATTATGAAAAATAAGGTATGGGAAACTGTACCTAGACCTAAAGAAAAAATGGTGGTAACCTCAAAATGGGTATACAAGATGAAACATGCAGCAGACAGAAGCATGGATAAATACAACGCAAGATTCATGGCCAGAGGGTTCTCCGAGAAGGAGGGAGAAGATTATGATGAAACCTTTTCTCTGGTAGCTAGGTATACCTCCATTAGAGCTATCATATCTCTTACCACTTCCATGGGATGGAATCTACACCAGATGGATGTAAATACAACTTTCCTCAATGGAGCTATTGAAGAAGAAGTGTATATTGAACAACCTCAAGGATTTGAGGTACATTCCAGAGAAAATCACGTTTGCAGATTGAAGAAAGCGCTATATGGACTCAAGCAAGCTCCAAGGGCTTGATACACTAGAATGGACAACTATCTAACAAGACTTGGTTTCTCCAAGAGTCATGCAAATCCAAACCTTTATTACAAAGTCGTGGATAACACATATGTGATTCTACTATTATATGTTGACAATCTATTCATAACAGGTGAAGAATCTCTCATTATCCAATGCAAGAAGAAATTAGATTATGAATTTGATATGAAATATCTAGGTCTCATGCACTATTACTTGGGACTAGAAGTATGGCAGAAGCGTGGTGAAGTATTCCTTGGACAAGGAAAGTATGCAATAAAGATCCTTCAGAAGTTTGGAATGATGGACTGTAATTCCATGGAAACTCCTATGAATGCGGATATAAGAAAAGTGAATGTTCCATATTCTGATCCAGTATATCCATCTCTATATTGACAACTAATTGGATCATTGATGTATTTGGTAAATACTCAACCAAATATTTGCTTTGTTGTAAATACATTAAGTCAGTTCCAGGTGGAACCTAGACAAGAGCATTGGATATCTGCAAAGCATTTCCTAAGATACATTCATGGGACAATAAACTATGGCTTCATATATACTGCATCTAGTGATATACAACTTTATGGATTCACAGACTTAGATTGGGCAGGAAGTGCAGAAGATAGAAAAATCACTTCATGCATGTGTTTCATCTTGGGCTCCACTATGATATCTTGGGGCAGTAGGAAACATAATTTTGTCACTCTCAGTACAACAGAAGAAGAGTATATCGCAGCATGTGAAGCATGCACTGAATCAATATGGCCGAGGAAGTTAATTTCTGACTTATTTGATTAGATTCCAGAATCGACCATAATACATTGTGATAATCAGAGTTGTATAAGATTATCAGAACACCCCGTGTTTCATGAAAGGTCGAAACATATTGAGATCAAATACTACTTTATTCAAGATAAAGTTCAGGAAGGAGAGGTAAAGATCGAGTATATCCCCACTGATGAGCAAACAATAGACATCCTGACAAAACCTCTATCTAGAATTAAGTTTGCATATTTCTGAGAGAAGATGGGGATCGTGGAAATAACTCCCTTAGATGAAAGGGAAGACTCTCCAAGTTAGGAGAAAGAACTGAAAAATATTATTGAAAACATTTATTTTTGTGATTAAATGACTCTCTAAATTAGGAGGTGTTGGCAGCCAACTCATTTTTATTTTTTATTAGTAAACAAGAAAAATGCTGCCTACACCTCTTGTCTTCTAAACGACAAATCATCGTCGCATTGTGCTTCAAGGAATTTGCTTCATTTTCGCGACAATTGCAAAGTGATTTCAATCTGATTTTTCACAACTGAAAGTGTGAAAACACTTCTATCGTTGTCTAGACTATCGTCATCTTTTATTGATTTGTTGAAAGCCATTTGACCATTGGTTTATCACTTCACTGCAAAAGGTTCTTTCAAACTATCCATCCACTTTAATTGCACAATTCAATGTCTTTATTGAGAATGTTAAGTTATGAGTTATGCTTGATGTCTTAGGTGACATAATTCATTTTGGTTAAGGCTCAATTCTTATTGCTTTGAACTCTTAACTTATCAATTATGTATGATTATTGGTTGCAATGTTTTGACACTTCGATTATGCTAAAAGCACATTGGCAATATTATGAGTTTGATTTTGTATAAAGTGGTAATAGTTTGAAGTTTTGCGAAAGCGTTTTGATCGACCTATTGGCATTTCGGTTTTGTGAATTAAACCCTTGCTCGATGCATTGGTTTTCTGAGTTAATGTTTTATTGAATGATCATATAGTTTCGAACTATGTATGGGCATGAATGTATTAACAGTGGTATGAAGCATTAAAATGACACGACTGATCGATGTTCAGTGCTGGGTACTATGTTGATTGAACTGTACACTTGGCATTTGAATGTAACGCGTGGTGTTAGTTCTGTTTCGGGTAAGTGGCACGTTAACATGATTACACACCGTTTTCCTGGCCGATAAGCATGGTATAAACGATCATGTTTTGATAACGATGTACTCAGTCAATTAATGTAATGCGTGGTGGTGGTAATCCCACCACCTTCGCACGCATGGAGTTATTTCCGGTCTCATCGAACATTCAAGTTGTTAAACCCTTTCTTTTCCACTCTGTGTATTGTTTCATTCACTTGGAACCCTACCATGTACAGGAACTATGGCTCCTGTTGTGAGAGCCGAGCCCAACGGGTCCCAATCACTGTTAACTTTTGATGGTGCGTATGACGACTTAGAAGAGTTTGGGTGGATTCCATTTATCAGGAAATTTGATGGTTACGACATCATTGTGTCTCGGCAGTTTGCTTTATCGTTCGATGGCTATAGAGCCAAAGTTGGAGATGTCCATCTCGAAGTCATCGAACAATCACTCAGCTCTGCGACTGGCCTGCCTATCGAGGAACAAAAATGGTTGAAAAGATGTAAGGGTAAGGATGTCCCTTGGACATTACTATTTCAATATCGCACAGTGAATTTTTGCAACCGAGGCTTACCGGCGAAGATGTTGAAACCTTGATGGTATGATCTTTTGATGATTATCAAACAGTTTGTAACTTGTGAAGGCAGGTACGGGTTCGTGTTACTTTTTCACCTACGCTTGTTAATGATTTTTATGGGTTTTGGGCTTAGTATGCCACACTATCTGCACTGAAGTCTGTTCAAAATGGCTAAGAGATATAAGCGTAGCCATGCTGACACTA
>JZKD02S1657462.1:947057-994102 GCA_000966675.3 Picea glauca
ATAATGATAAATTTATACCACTTATTAATCCTTTTGGACAAAATGTATATTCTTTTAACTTATTCAACAATGTTCATCCGTTCAACATCAATATATTATTGCATCATAAACATTAATATCCATCAGTGCATAATGAACAATAATAATCACATCCACACAATACATAGTACACCAATATTTTATGCAGAAATCCAATGTGGGGGAAACCACATAATTATTATCTTATATGTCAAAGAATTACATTCAAGGAAGCACCAAATTCCAATTATTTGGCTCCAACCAGAAGGAGTCTCCAAACCCCTAGTATCTTAGGTTCCAACCTGACGGAAGCTCCAACTCCCTAATTCTCTAACTCCAACCAGAAGGAGGCTCCAACCCCTTGAGTTATTTGGCTCCAACCAGAAGGTGGCTACCACCTTAGACCTATTTCTCAGGCTCCAACCTAAAGGAAGATCCAACCCTCATTATTTGGCACCAAACAAAACAAAGCTATAACCCCCTTTCCTTGCCCCATCTAACTACCTTGAAATATAAATTCCAAATGTGAACAACCTAGCACTATCATTGAATCAATCACTTCCACTATCATTTTTTCATTTCCACAACTGTCACTGAAAAACATGTCACAACCTAAACCAATCTTCTTCAAATATTTCGTACATATATTCCACCTATCTATAATGCAACATGCGGGTATCTGCACCCTTCTTAACTGTAATGGACATATCATCACGTTTATCCTCATTGCAACTCACGAGTTACCATAAACTCACTCAATTTCATTGTTACTATCTTTGTTTGTATCAAACTGTCACTGTAAAAATGATACTCAAAAATTTTCACTATAATCTCATCCACCTGATCAGATCTACTTACCAAAGCCACTCAGCCATATGCACAATATCACCAAGATGTGGATCAACCATGACTACTCACAATTACTAGCATCATCCACACATGCCTCTACAAAGAATGTACCAATCACAACCAAGTACCAACCTATACCACAAAAAATGCATCAACCATGTACCAAATCATATCTAATAACATAGATCAACCAATAAGATAATTCTTAATCATATGAAAAATAACATCCAAATGTGCATCAACCTAAACCACTCACAACAAATCATAATCATCACCATAATATACCAAGATCAATATGTGTTTCTAATGATATGAAAATACATGTATGTCAACTATACCAAACTATGCCTCATCAACATCACCATACCATGTACCTCATGTATGAGCCAACTCATCAACTATATGTGTCATCCATGTACCTCAAATATATATCTAAACATACACCAAGATAACCTACAAGAGGCCTCTAGTAATACATGAAACCATGTGCCACAAACTTAATGTTTTGTATCCTCAAGCATGTACCACTCATAAGCCAATCATATACCAAGACTAATAACAAATTTATCTCATAATGAACCACAAGATGTCAATAAAACCAATCTAAGTGCACCAACAATGTGCCTCAATAGATCTGCCTCAAATCATACTCTACAATAGATACCATGCATCCAAGAGGGCATATACCAAACCTCATTAATTCATTCCTCAAGCATTCTCCACAACACCACTAAGATACAAGATCAAAACATAACCATTAACATACCTTTATCTATGTAGTATCCTTGTTGTATCTAATCTCTGAAAAACATACCTATAGTCTCTCCTTAGATCCTGCAACTTGGAACAAGCATCTTCCTTCTTTCTCTTTCTACAAATCTGATCTTTCCCTTTCTACACCTTGTGGGTATCCACACTTTCCTCCACTATGGACAAAAGATGCATGTGCTTCTCTTTGCTTGCGGATCACAGATAACCTCTGAAGTCATGATTCCTTCACTTCCTCTGCAGCTATGAAACTTTTGTTCCTTCATACCTTTGTTGCCTTAGACCTATTGTTTCTCGAATTTGTCAATGTATACCTGCAAATAACCTTTCACAAAATAGATATTCAATAATGTTCAATAGGTAGGTAGGTTCTAATAGGAGTCCCTTTCTCTCTTATTTATATTTTTCCAAGTTTCCTCCTCTAGAAGTTGCCTTGTAACTATTTTACCCCTTTCTCCATCTTTTAGGGCTAACCCACTTTCTTGTTGCAACTAAATTTCCTTAATTAGTGAACACATAACTTCTTTACCCTTAACTAATTTTTGGTTGCAACCACTTTATTATTTAAATAATTTATCTTTGCAACCACTTTGACCACTTTATTATTTAAATAATTTATTTTTACAACCACTTTGAATAGGAATATTCTTAAAGGATCTCTAGAAGATTTATATAATATTTGACTTCTTGTTGACCTTCTAGGGGCTTCTAGATTACTCTAAAGGATTCTCCAACTTCAAAAATCCATATCTCACTAACCATGACGAACTATGTGACATACCACATATCAACGAAAATGACATGACATGTACTATCCATCCATGATAGTCTTAAATGTATATTAACTAATCTTCATGCATATATAAATCAAACAAAATATGGTCCCTTACCCATACCTTTGTGCTATTGGAATTCGCTACCAGACTTCTCCAAGGGTTGACATCAATTTATAACGGTTGACATCAATCTCCGATATCACTATGAAAAGGTTGACATCAATGATAGCCAACTATCCAAACCAACTTTCCATCAACCTAAGCCAATTGTCCAACATGTTGACTAGATTGTATAAAATTTAGAGTGGCTTCCTAGCAATTAATAGAAAATGTTTTGTAAGGAATACACCATAGAGAATCCTTCCTTTTAAGTTGTGCTATAATAATGTTCAGCTTTGGGAAAGATTGTGGCTAGAAAAGTAGATTGGGTTCTCAAAATTATCTTATTATGTGCTAGCACTGCCCCTAGTGCTATGCTAGATGCATCTACATGATCATGAAATTGAATGGCATAATATGGACAAATATTGTAGGAGAAATAACACTTACCTTTTTTAGTTTAAAATGTTTAAATATGCCTAATGGTTTTTTTTCCACTTGAAATCTCCTAGTTTATTCAGAAATCTCTCCATTATCTCTACTATTGATTCATAGTTTATGATGAATCAATTGTAGTATTTTGTATGTCCCAATGTTGATCTAAAGGTTTATACATTCTCCTTGGGTGGTTAAGTTAGCAATTAATTGAATCTTTGAATAGTCAACTAGAATAACATCCCAACATACCATGTGACAAAGTAGAACTAAAAGGTTGTCTAGAGTATTCATTTTTTTAGATTTAGGGAGATCCAAAATTGTAAACAGATTTCAAACATCATACTCAATGTAGTAACAAGTTATTTTAATACTAGCCCATAGACCATCTATTCATCAAGTTCTACTTCTAAAAAATTGTGCATGCAATACCTAAAGGATTAAATTATGATTCTTGAAAATAGTAATGGCATATTATTTTGTTTGAATAGAATGAAACTATGAGTATATGATCCCCATTCTATTGCAAAAGTAGTCTTTTTATTTTCCTCCTTATCAATTATAACTTGGTGATATCTAGAAAATTCCATTTGTGAATGATTATTCCTCCTTTCCTAGAACATGGTAGAATATATCATCAACAAATGGTGGTGGAAATGAATCATCGACACAAGTAGCCTCCAATCCCTGAAAATATAGACATAATCTTATTTCTCCTAGGCTTGTTTTATTGTCTTGTTTGATGATGGGGCTAATCTAGTAAAACTCATGTACTAGGAAGATCAAACTAGTTATTAACATTTTATATATTTCCTCTTTCACTTTTTTCTTGAACCTATGGTTAAGTTTGTAGGGCCTCTTCTTTATGGGCTTGGAATAAATATTTAGTTATATCTTCATTTTTTCTAATCCTTCTTTGATCCCTTTTAATTCTATAAAGTTTTGTCGGAAGAGGTCCTTATACTGCTTTAGTAGTGATTCTAGTTCTCGGGCTATATCTTAATCCTAATAACCCTTGATCGGTGTGTTTTATTCTGAAAGCCATCGGAATTCTGAAAGCCAGTTCATCGGAATTATGAAAGCCAGTTCGTCGTTAAACAATCGATCATCGGAATTCTGAAAGCCAGTTCGTCGTTAAACAATCGATCAGTTCATCATACTTCTGACGGACCTATGACAAACGTTCGATGGGCTTATTGACGCAAATATCATTAAACTTTGCAACTAATGAAGTGGTTACGTTGGCAAGATTACAACCCTTTTAGATAACTTCAATGTTGTTAGGGCTCATTTATTTTTCATTGTTGATGAAAAGTAAAAGGTCCGCTAATAGAATCTGTAACAACTTGATATTACAAAAAATAACTTCCCTCCAAAGGTTAAAAGTCTTAAGACAAAAAGATAATATATTTGTTTCTCCTCAACACTAAACTTTTGTTGAAAATTTCATAGGATCAAGAATAATTTTAACATTTAGAAAGCATTACAACATTTCAAAATGATAATATAGGTGAGAGGACTTACTTTCCACCTTCCATTACCTTTTATGAACAACAATATGAAAATTGACCTCTCCATGATTAGAATTAAAGATAAAATTGTTTTTAGGCATAGATTCACATGTAAATCAAATAAGAAGAGAAGTTGATAGGTTTTGATCCCCTTATCTAGATATGATTGTAGAGCCTAGATATGATTAGATTTATAGAGGGATCTTTGTTCTATGCATTATTAGTAGTGAAAAGTGGTGGTTGTGAATGTTGCCACAAACCCATGAACTATGATAAAGGGATGCAACTATTGGATTAAATATGAGGAGTGACCTTGCTCAAAGCAGGTCGATAATGAAGCGAGTGTTGTGACATATGTGGACTACCTATAGAAAATAGGAAATGCACTTATAGAGCTATGATTCCATCTTACAAAGAGTTGAATAGGTCACATGTGGATGTGAAAGTAATTGTTACTTGCAGAATATTGCTCCTAGACCATTGCTTGTTGACAATCAGGGATGATTTTTAGCGGCTAAATTTCACTCATAGACTAATTTCCCATGGTTTTTCCCAAAAAAATATTCTCTATTAAAAAAATTATTCACCCAAATTCTAAAGGATAAAATTGTTTTACCTTTAAAATCGCCAAAATTTTATAAAAACTATGTAAAATCCTTAGAAATTTGAATATTTTTACAAAAATATCGCCAAACATTTAATAGTTGGCATTTGAAGGATTAGTAAGATTTGCCAAGTTTTATACATTTTAAATAAATTTGCATCCTTAAAATCATCCTTGTTGGCAATGATTAGTGCCAATCAATTGGATTAGTCCCTCCATGAATCATAAGTCGATCTAACCCTTATTCGACTATCACTCAATTTGATCTTGCCTTCCAAATAGTTGTTCAATACATGCATCATGCACTCCAAAAAATTGGAGCTACATGGGTTTGATCTCTCCTGTATCATCTAGGAAATTGTTATTATTGTGTGTGGTAAAATCCAATTGGCTTGGACCCTTCATGAACTTTGGTGAGAAATTACCAAATGCATTGTACCAGTAAAAAATACCACTCAAAGTGGCTTCCTCTACATTGATTTTTGCTAACCATCATGAGTATGGTTTTCACACTCCAACAACATGGATCAAGCATACTCCAAGCACCAAATTCTATGCAGATTCAAGAGAATTATAAATCTAATGAAAGGTGTAAAAAATATTCAATATTCTCATAGTGAAACGATTAGGATTTCCTTAAAATACAACATCGATATGTAAATATTTCTTTTGTGCAAAGATTAACCAAAAAACATAGTATTTGTTTGCAACATCTTCACACATCAATAAAAAGTATATGAAAGAACAACCTCAATTCACTATAGAAGATCATGAAAAATGGTTCGACTTCTAATTGGGGTGGCCAAATGTTCTATGCGATGGGATTTGTGTTAAGAAAATGGTTTTTGTATCTCACCTACATACCCACACTAGAATATAAAAGAAGAAGCGATTAATCCTTGGTGAACAAAATGTGAGGAGAGTAGTGTGTTGTACCCACCTTGGTGAAAAAAAATGTGAGGAGAGTAGTGCATAGTAGCCACACTAGAATCTAAGATAATTCAATGATTGTTCACCTATATGCTATGCCAACCAAATGAAATATATAAATCTTCAATTCAAAAAATATCTTCTCAACATTATTCTCATAAGAAAAAATTGTTGTATCATCTTCACATGGTGAAGATCATCGCAGAAAACAAAGGAAGTCAATTCCCAAACACAAATTGGATCAAAGAAGAAAAAGTAGAGAAACAATGAGCATATACCCAAACCCATGGTAATTGATAAGAAACTTTCTTTAATACAAATGATTTGGGAAATACCACTCATAGACGATTTATACAAACAATAAGTAAAATATAAACCTCTCACTGGATTTTATTAAGCCAAACACAAGCTTATATATCTTTACATAAAAAAAAAACTACCTCAAGAAACAAGGAGGGAAGATCCTAAGAACTATCAATGAAAATATAATAATAGATCTAGTTGGTGATAGGATCTCAACTAGTCACAAGAACATGAGACTAACTCAACTATTTCTTGAAAATACGAGACAAAAAATATTCATCACTCTCCAAACCACAATAATACTCTCCTACCAAAATAAAAAGGAAAAAAACATATGCTGAGGCTAAGGACTAGAATCCCTATAACCAGGTGTCTCATCTAGTCATCAAATAGCCATTGCACTTTCTACGAAAATAAAAAGGAAAAAAACATATGCTGAGGCTAAGGACTAGAATCCCTATAACCAGGTGTCTCATCTAGTCATCAAATATCCATTACACTATCTACCATTACCATACACAACAAAAGGAAGATCTTACCCTTATTTTCTTAATGGCCCATCTGAGATATTCATCTAGGATTCCAATGCTCTTAATTTAGGAAGAAAGAGTCCAATATGTTGAATTCCTTTTGGGAATAACCTGGAAAATACAACGTATATATCGAACAACCAACTCACATCAATAAACTATGGTTGAAAGATTCCTAATGTTCCCATCCTCTATAATCATCTATAGACTCTCTAGCTATTCCCCAAGGTTTGTGAATTCCCCTTTCACAACAATGTTTTCTGGCCATCTAAAAATTTATAGTTAATAACAACAGATGGAAAATGCAAGTTGGGACTTGAAAATATTGAATGTGAGAATAATTAGAATGAATATACACTAAGAGAGCTGAGGGTATGATGTCTAACCTTTTCTTTAATAGGAGAATGAAGTATTCTTACATTTCTCCCATGATGGTTTCTCTCAACCAATGCTCAAATAACTACGTGAAGCCTCACCAACCATCTACATGCATTCCATGATTAGCTTTCTAAGTCAAATGAGCTTACTATCTTCATTTAAGTCATATGTTGGAATGTAGGATACCTTAAGCTGCCACTTAGCATTATAAGATTAGTTTCCTATAGACTCTATTTTTGCTTCCATTTGGTGGAATCATAGGCCCTCTCATCATGTCCATGTATCTATTTGAAACCATTATATATTATATTCTAGCATTAATATTTACATAAATTTTTTTCATAAAAGTATATATACAACATTTACATGCCTAACGATTCACTAGTTGGTCCTTTTCCTTGAGCTCCTTACTAGGAATCTATAATTTAAGATAACAATACTCTGTGTTTAATAATAATAACAATATTTTTTCTTAAAGTTTTTTTAAACTAATGGATCACTCACATATCAACATGGAAATAGAAAAACACATTTGATAGAATTGAGCTAATAAGTGGATAAACATTCTCTTCAATTGAGAATTTTGCCTACATTTACTAGGAATTTTACCATAAGTTAAAATTCCACTTGATTACTGAGAACTTTGACAGTGGCACCTTGTTCATAAGAACATTGACCCATTTTTAGAATACCTAGATTCATAAGAATTTTAGGGGAGGTTATAATTCCACTTTAATAATGGGACTTTGTTCCTAAGGGTTTTGGTCCAATTTAAGAGGACGATCAAGGTAGAACTTTACCTTGCTGGAAAAAAGTTAATTCACCAAAATAGTTGAATTTGTCCACTTATTAACTCACTCATTTTTTTATTGTAGTACAGATGCCTCCACCCATTTTTTTTTAAATATTTATAATTTGGATTATCTTAAAATAAAAAAGAATCACTAATAAAAAAAATTTCTCTTATTAATCTACGATAATTATTACTTTTAGTAAACTTTATACTCAAAAATAATTTCTTCACTAGTTACACGTAGAGTAAGGAGGTGTTGTACAACCCAATATGGGGAGATGTTGGCATGTTAAATAATTGTGTACTTACATATTTGCATAATAATATATCAATTAAAATTTACACAATAAGTAATTTGATCCCTCTTGGTGCTTCATAGATCCTATAAAGAGTAAATTAAGCCATTAATGCATTTTCATGTTATGAATAAATAATATTTAATGTGGTCTGATAATAACTTTCATTTGGATCACTTTAACTAATAATAATAATGATCAAATTTAGGTTACATAGTCAACAACACTACTACCTAGAGGTCTATGATTGAATCAAGTTAGTAGTCATCTAAAAGATCAAAGTTCACTATTTGGTTGCATGTGGGGGTATCTGATATTACATAGTCAATAACACTACTACCTAGACCATGGATACCTAGTCAACAATACTCTCCTACAAAAATGACAAACATACATCTCATCTAGTCATCAAATAGTCATCCCACTATATCCAATTCATGTCAATAACCTATGGTTGAAGGATTCCTAATGTTCGCACCCTCTATAAGAATCTATATCCTCTCTAGCTCTTCTCCAAGTTTTGCAAATTCCCCTTTCACAACATTGATTTTTTTCATCTTAAAATTTCTAGTTAATAGCAGTAGATGAAAAATGCAAGTTGGGACTTTGAAATCTTGAATGTGAGAATGGTGATAATGAATAGACACTAAGAGAGTTGAGAGTATGATGTCTAAATTTTTCTTTGATAGGAGAATGAAGTATTCTTACATTTCTCCCATGATGGTTATGCTCAACCCATGCTCAAATAACTATGTGAAACCTCACCAACCATCTACATGGATTCCATGATTAGCTTTCTATATATAGACTCTATTTTTGCTTCCATTTGGTGGAATCATAGACCCTCGCGTCATGTCCACATCTATTTGAAACCATTATATATTATATTATAGCATTAATATTTACATAACTTTTGTTCATAAAAGTATATATACAACATTTACATGCTTAACCATTCACTAGATGGACCTTCTCCTTGAGCTCCTTACTAGAAATCTATAATTTAAGATAACTACTCCATCTTTAATAATAATAACAATATTTTTTTCAATGTAACAAAATAACTACTCATTCTTCCCAATGTATCTTGGATCTTGAGTGGTTAACATGTTTTATTGCTTTTGAGGAAGACGAGATCTTAGCTAATGAGAATTAGTTTTAGGTCTTACTTGAGGACCAAAACTATGGTTTTAGCTATATTCATATCCACAAGAAAGTCTGTATCCATTGTGATCATTGTGTCTCCACTTGGATCATGTGCTTTTGAATAACATTTATCCTTAATGTCCAGGGAAAATAGTTTGAATGGTTAGGAGGTAGGACTAGCACTCTTGGACATTTAACTAGTTGGGATGGGGCTAAAAGGGTAAATAGTGTTCCCACATGTTCATAGCCTACTAGAAAAAACTTTTAACCTTAAACCTATACATAAAGCCAAATATTATCACAATTACAATTTAATCTCTTATCCAAAACATTTCAACCATTTATTGCAAGACTATTTTTAAAAGGAATTACTATTATTTATTTTATGGAAAAATATAACCAATTATTTATTATAATTGATTTATTAATAAAAAAATTAATGTACTATAAAATTACATAAAGTTACTTAATATAGAAAATATTGAAATCTCAAGAATGTGGAAGAGTAGATAGGGGCTATGGATGCTCACTAGCAGGGGAAATGCTTGTATGATACTAAGGTATCGTCATCAAAGCTATGGATGCTCATGGACAACCAAACAATGTGTGGTTTAAGAGATATGAGGAACAAATGTGTGCAAAATTAGGTCGGTATAAAAACTTAGGCCTTTGGTTTGATTTCATAACAAATTAGAAATTTATTGTCTTATTTTAAAGTAATGAACTCCATTATTTTTTCTCTCTTAAAAAAATTATGTTAAGTAAAGAATATTGATAATGAATACCTATTCTTTTTCGAAATATCAAGTATTGCATAATTTCTATAAACTACTAAGTGAAATCCTTAACTTATGATTAACCGATAACAATCATTAGGAGAATTTTGAGGTCGAAAAAGGGCCTCAAAAAAAATATGTACCACAAAATACACTTTATAAGAGCCAATCACAATTCAGAATATGACATCATCCCCTCAAGATGACTTGGAGTTGTTTGAGTTAAATATGGTGAGTTTTCACATTCTAAATGGTGGATCAAAAGCATAGTTAACCATGGTAATTCTATGGTTACTTTTAAATCCAAAAAATAAATTACCCATAATAAATATTCTTTCCCACTTCTCTCACAAAATAATAGTATTGTTGTCTCATCAAAATATCCATATCTTTTCATTTTCTCAATAAATATATTCCACATTAATTGGTTCTTATGAAATTATTCTCTCAAATCCCAAAACCATCGCACTATCAAATCCTTTTTCAGGCTTTGTGTGGGTTTGTACCATGGAGGAAATAGTTTGGTATTAGGTTCATTGTTTTTCTCTCCCAAATGGAATTTGAATGGAGCTGATGAAAAATATTTGTTTCAGAGTTGCAAACCTTTATCAGTGTGCCATTATAGTAGCATGGACAATTTTGGTAGCAAGGGGAAATCATTCGTGCAGGTTTGATAGCAGCAGGGAGGAGGCATTCATGTGGAGCCTTTTTCGAGCTTTGTGTGAGTTTGGAGCATGGAGGACAGTGTTTGGTAGTAGGTTTTTTATTTTTCTCTCCCAAATGGAATTCGAATGGAGCTGATCCAAAAGATTTATTTCAGAGCTGGAAACCTTTATTAGTTCACCCTTATAGTAGCATGGATGGGTTTGGTAGCAAGGGGAAATAATTCATGTGGGTTTGACAGTAGCAAGGAGGAAGCATTCACGTGGGTTTGGTACAAGGGAGGAATCCACAATTTTGTTCATTATTTCTTCTTCGAGCTTCACACACATTTTTTTTTACTATTGCTTCTCTGAGCTTCACATGGGTTTGGTATCCTTTTTCTTTTTCGGGCTTTGCGTATTTGGGAACAAGGAGGAAGTCACTCTTTTGGTAACACTATGAACTCCTTGTCTATGCTTCCTCCTTTTCCTTATATTTATTTTTCTATAGCCACACACTACTCATGATCATGGAAATGATGCCTTGCAACTCACTACTACATATGGGGTCAAAATTCGACAAAAACTTCTGAAAATGAGAATACAATTAATCGTAGCATCGAAAATTATGCCATACTACTAAAATTTTAATAATTTTTTTCTAGGTGCCCCAATGAATGTCGTACTTGCGATAAACTTCTACATCCAATGATATTGCAATGATAGTTCATCTATCCATTGACGAACCTAGAGATTTCCAACTACCTGTTTGAAAATAATTTAATAGTCACTGACTTGGTCAACTTTCACATAGTCAATTTTCATTGGAAGACCAATGACGGTGAGTGATTTAGACTATTTTGTTGTAAGTATGATGGTTATAAAATTGTTTTCTTCTCATTGTTCATTGTATGATTTATTAGTCTTTTTTCTATATGCTACTTGTAAATGTTTTGAACCTACACAAAATAGATCTAGCTAGAAATTACCACACACATTTGTAGAGATAAATTGAAAAAGAAGAAGCAAGAGGAATAATTCTCATTAACCACATTCCACACTCCAAGAGTGAATAATTTATAATAGATATATTGTACATTAGTAACTAATGAGCCATAGTGGTGTTTTAGAGTGATCTAGACACACACCAACAGATACAGGAGTAAACTTCCACCTAGTCTAGTCTCTCAAGAAGTTACGGGAGTGAACTGCTACCTAGTCTGAGTTAACTAGTTTATTAGTCTTCATCTAACTGACTGAAATAGAGTAAAGTGAGGAGGAGATCAAGAAATCATGAGTAATGTGATAGTATGGTGATGATCCCAAGGATAATTCACATTAGCTCGTGACGATCCCAATGTTGCATGGTGATAATCCTAATGTAGCATATAGACTCCACTCAACTTATCAAACTGAAGTGACAACTAAAGAGAATATTCTGCCTAAACTTTAGGAGACTGGATAATGAATAATAAACATAGGGAAAACCCTAGGAAAAATAAATCATAGGTGTGTGTGAAGTACTCCAACAGCCCCCCTGAACATCACTATGGTGAAAATAAAGAATGGGTCCCGACAACGAGGCCATGTTAGGTACCAAAATACAAAAGATACACTAAAATAAATGAGAAAAGAGGGAAAGAAAACCCCTCAAATTACAATGCATAAAAAAAATGAGAAGGAACAAAAAGAAATTGCTAAGCAACTCTGTCCTTCACTCTAAGAAGACCTCACAACTGTGAAAGTTTCTGCTCATTGAAGATTTTGTTGAAGATGTAGATATCTGCATGGATCTGATGAAGTAGATGCACCATTGATATGTCCACACATATCCACTTTCTCTTCTTGTAATGAAGAAGACCCAAATAAAGTTTGTATGAAACTTTGAAAACGTAGAGGCCGTTTTTAGAAAAATGCTGAAATTTTGTTGATTTTAAAATATCATAACTTCACTTCCCAAACTCCATTTCAGATGATTTTTTTTTTAAATTGGATGTTTTCCCAAGAGGAATTTAAATATCTATTTTTTTCTGCAAATTGTGCAAATAAAATATCATAACTGAGTCTGATGTGCACAACTCCCTTTTTGTCTCTTGAGATACATGCATTGTGCATGGAAAAGTGTCTACATGTGACCCCTGAGATGCATGCCATTTATATTCCACATGAAATTCAGAAAAAAAATATGAAATGAAGTAGATATCATCTTCAATTAATGGAATACAACTTTGTGCAAATACTTGTGTAGAAGACTCTTCAGAATAAAATGTTTGATCTTCTGATGGCATCTCTTCTGGCTCTATTTGTTCAACCTCTTGCATGAAATCTTAACAATCTTATTTATTCCTGAATAAAACCTCCAATATGTTTCATAATTCATTTGGCGTTGAGTCTTGTGAGAAATCATATACTTGGTGGAGAATTTATGGAGAAATAGACAAATAGATAAATACTATGGCCATATATTGTCTATTGAGAAAGTCATTTTTTTCATCGAAGAAATCAGGATCTACTTTCATTGCCATAGTTATTTGGTACAAACCTCTACATCTGAGTTGAAGAAGAATTTTTGGCTTCCACTCCAAATAGTTATGAGGCGTGAGAAGTATTATCGACGGATAATCCATCTTTTTTTGCGTTCTTTAATATTCAGTACCTGCAAAAATAATTTGGTGTATCTTTCTCTTCGAATTATGTTGGCTCTGATACCATGCAAATGTCTTGAACTTGCATAGAATAGATTTAGCTAGAAAAAACACAATTTGAAGAGAGATATTGAGAAAGAGGAAACAAGAGAGGAATAATTATTATTAACCATATTTCACACTCAAAGAGTGAATAATTTATAATAGATATAGGATACATGAGTAACTAATGAGCCATAGTGGTTCTCTAGAGTGATATGGATAGACACTAGTAGTTACAGGAGTAAACTACCACCTAGTCTAGTCTCTCAGGTAATTACGGGAGTGAACTACTACCTAGTCTGAGTTAACTAGTTTATCAGTCTTCAATTAACTGACTGAAACATAGTGAAGTGATGAGGAGATCAGGGAATCATGAGTATTATTCTATTCTGGTGATGATCCCAAGGAAAATTCACATTAGCTGGTGATGATCCCAATGTTGCATGGTGATAATCCCAATGTAGCATCTAGACTCCACTCAACTGATCAAACTGAAGTGAAAATTGAAAAGAATATTATCCTAGAGGAATATTCTCCCTAAAATCTAGGATACTGGATAATGATTAATAAACATAGAGAAAACCCTAGGAAAAATAAATCCTAGGTGTGTATGAAGTACTCCAACATTACTTGCCTCATATCCAATTCTTGATCTGCATAACTCAGATTTTGTACTTTGAAGGTGAATTTGTTTTAATATCACTTTGTCTATTTTTAGATACATAGATTGGATCCCTAACCCTTAAACCCTATTTCATTTGGTGACACAAATTGTTTACTAGAAAATAGGTGTGAACATGTCTACTCAATTCCATTTAATTACTATACAATTTGTCTTGGTCTAGTTCTATTTTATTGTTTGATTTTATTACTTTCTTATAGTGAAGCTTTGGAACTTATGTGGTAAAAACATATGGTTTTCATTTGTTTATTAATTGTTGAGTATTGTTACAAACCTTTAATAAATCTATGATGAAAATGGATTGATTATGTAGTACATATGGGGTCAATATTCGTTGACATTTGTATCGTAAGAATATATTTGTATATTGTATTTATATTGCTTCGGTGCATTTTGTTGTAAATATAGGAAATCCCAATGCCAACACCTAAAGAGAGGGAAAGGATGATTTCTAGGTTAAGGGATGCATTGGAGGCATAGGGTGATGAGAAATGTTATTGATATAAATTAGGTAAATATCATAATGAAGAAAACCAAGAAATATCAAGAAACGAGGAGATGGAAGAAAAAGGCATAAGCTGTTTATTTCCACATTATTGTATTCACAAAGTAAGTACATATAGTACAATGATCAATAACCATTGTTAACCATCCACATAAATAACACAATCTAATAAGGTGATATTAATACTATTATTAGGAGAAATAATGCTAACAACCTCCCCCCTTACTCATTAGTCTGTACAAATTTACCAGCTACCAACAGAACAGAGAAAAAAAAAAACAGTACAAAAGTTGTTAGCATGTACAAGTCTTCAATCTGTAACTCATGGTATGAAATCTCATGAGCATCAATGAATATACACCTGAAAAACCCACCAAATGTGGATGTTGAAAACTAAATATGATAAATGCATTGTGCATCAAATGAGCCAGATATCCTTCGAGTGGTCACTGAAGTGAACTCAAACTAATGAGAGAAAATCCCGATGAGAAGTGAATTAGATACAAGTATAACACATCCCATATCTTGAAAAACCATGGCAATCCAATATGCCAAGAGAAAAGAGAATAAGAATTGTATGTTTTCTGCAACTTCAAAAGACCATCCCTGAGAAGTTTGAATACTATAAAACTCTCACATATCGACAAGTTTAAAAACTATCAAAAAAATTGCTAACAAAAAAAAGTGTCGAACAACATCCAAACTTGTATATGAAAATCGTGTAGCCAAAAAACCTCTAAGTAGTAAAGCAGGTAAAATGTTGGTATTGCTCCAAGTATTGAACCCAAATTTCCATCAAACTTGTTGGAAAATCCATTAAATTCCAAAAAGTGGTAGACTATACATCCAATATCCAATAACCTGGAAATCATTAATCTATCAATCATCAATGTCCTGAAAATATTTACCAATCAAAGACTTTGTGTGAGTGATATGTGATAACATCATCAAATCCATCATCCAATTAGGAAACAAACATCATGCCCTAAAACAATCCTCGATCATCCATCATATTGAAATCATAAATTCATTTGCAATCCTAAATCCACAATCAATCATCATAAGCTACAATCATTTAAGTTAAACTTTGAAACTTGAAGTATGACATATCAATATTTTCCCCCTTGTCAACTGAAAAGTGATAATTTTAGATAATGAGATATACCCCCCTTGAAAGTGGAAAAGGGTAATCAAATCCTCTTCAAGCAAAGTTTGGAGATTCGATATTCAACTCAGAATACTACATCAAATGTGCCCTAATCAGGCCCTATATCATCCAATCCTGAAAAAAAAAATCATGTCTGACAACTGTAGAAATATCTCCAATCAAGTATGGTTGTACCTATGTATAAACTCGTCAATAAGATCATTCCAAACTTAGATTCCAAACTCAAATTCTGATTCCCTAACCATTCAAAATTTACATGTTTCCTCTGAATAGTTAGTCGCTTCCAATACCTTTCTAAGACATGGCACGTCTTCCCCAAAAAAACACATGGGTGGAGATAAAAACAATTTAATTCAACATGGACAACTTGGTGATAGTGTCGACATAGTACAAATTCTATGTCCAACTAAGCATGATCAACCAACAAATCCTCAATACATGTATTATTATCAATATCCTCAACAATAGTGTCATCGTCAAAATCTATATCAACATCCTGATCAACATCATGTACATGTTCCTTATCAAGTTATTCCTTCCTATCAACATTAACCAAAAACCATCGCTCATAAAAGCAATTGGCTTACAATGATTAGGAATATGAAAAATGTTATCATGATCCTTTTCATATCCTAAGCCATATATGTTTCATTTAAAATGTAATTCTTCCCAAGGTATAAAAAATTTATCTATATTTTCAACCTAATCCTCATGTAGAACCTTCAATTTATCCACCTTGTTTTTAGTTTCATCAATCAATGCTACACCGACATCATGAAAGGAAAAATATTGCAACTCACAATCAACAAGAACAAGTTTGTTTTCTTGTTCCTTAAGTTTGTTTTCTTGTTCTTTGGTGTCATCATTAAATGATGTCAACTACCTAGTCAAAAAAATTGATTTTATTTGAAGTAGACGTACCTTTTTGTGAAGTATGTGAAAACAAGTAAGAACATATGTGAGCATTCCTTTTCAGATAGAAATTGTATATTCTGGAGTCTTGCTAATCAAATTGTGCAACATATTAAACATTTTTTCGATTCCTGTCATTTTGACGTAATTCAAATATGCCTAATGTGTAAAACTGAAGGCCTCCTTTTTAACCCCTTTATTCAATTTTAGGTGGATTTTACAAAGATATTTGAACCCCCTTATGTAACCTTCCATATTATGAATAATGCTTCAAAGTTATGTGTTGATTTGTTTCAAGTGCATATATTCTTTCGATTTCCTCCTGAAGGCCTTAATTTGTCTTGAGAATGTATTAGATTTCTTGTTGTTCATGTACTTGTTTTTCAACAAAGAATAAATATAAACCAATCCACATAAATATCCTAAGGCTCCCTTATTCAATTTTGGGTGGGTCTAGGAGTGGAAAACACTTTGGCTAAGTTACAATTCTCCTTTTAGCTCCCATTACAAAATATGAAAAATATAAACCACCTTATTACTTATTAATCCTTATAACTCCAACTGCATAACTCTTATGACTCCTTAATGCACCTTATAACTCCAATGACAATTTCACAAGTGTTAGACAATAAAAAAATCCTTATGATCCATTTTACTTATTTTTTCTCATTTTTAATGAATCAAAAAGAAAACAAATTGCACACGATACACCACACATCATACACCAATAAAAAATATCTATTGGGACTTGCCTTTGACCCACAAAAAATATCATCAAGAAGTGTTTCATTGAGAATTACTTTTCTCTAATAAAAACTTAATAATGCAATTTTTTGTAATATTTTAATACAAAACCCTACTTATGAATTTTTTTACTAAAATTTAGTGATGCATCACTAAAGTCATTTTAATCATTCTAAATTTCCCATGAAAAACCACTCAATACAAATTTAGGGATTATGACTCACCAATGCAAATATCGTTCATACTTCCTAAATTTAATTTTAATTGTAAAGTACAAATTTTTAGGGGTACTTCCACCAATCCTTAAAAGTTTACAATGGAATATGCTCCAAACATTACTAGGTCATCATCCTTCGTTCATTCAAAAACAAAATCCACTTCTATGATATCCTTCACAAAAGCGAGTAATGTTTCAATTGCAGATTGATCAAAATGAAGGTTATGAGCAACAAACAAAACAAATGAGACAATGAGATGTTTGTATAACTTATGCTTTGTTCGTGATGCTCTAGGGTTAGGATCAAATGATAAGTTCATCATACTTATTTTGTAGTTGGTGATCATATAGGTTTCTTGACTTCTCAGGGTAGCATGTTTTCTCTAACACTGTCAAAACCCTTCAAATATAGAAGAAATGAGAGAAAACCTTCATGAAAATATTCATCGACTAGTTCTACTTGTGCCTCCTTTCCTCTTTTAGGGTTGGAATGAGATTTGGAAATGGAAATAACAAAATAAATACAAACCATCTTGGCATGGATAGCACACACTTTTCTCTCTTCAAAAACACCAACAAGAAATGTCTCCACCCGTTCTTGCAGAACCACCACGGTGGGCAAGAGGAACCATAAGTTATACACAAGTTACTGAAATTTCAATGCTACTTTGCAAAAAACCAAGGAACTTGTCTTATATCCATGAGATTTGTCTTTATTTATTTCCAATAGTAAATACCAGGTCCATTTCCAGATCAAGGGACATGAAGGAATTACATGCTTCACACTTGTTCTTGGGTGCTCCATTGTCAAAGGGTTTTCCAAATCAATGAGTGTTGTGAGAAATTTCACCTCATGGATAGGTTGAATTCCCCTTTGGACCAAGACCCCTTATTTGGTCCAAATATATAAGAAAACAAGTGGTTACTACTTCCTCCTAGATCTAGTTCATTAACTTATAGATAGAAGAAGGGATACTTACCTGTTTCCTGAAATTTTTCCTCACTTCTCTGTCCTTTTCCTCATTGCTCCAATTCCTTCAGTGATGAATGAGACCTGAAAAATAAGAGGAAACCAAACCTTTCTAGTTCTACTAGATCTGTTAGGAAATAACTAAATCTATCTACAGTTTATTTGACTTAAGCATAGAAATTATCATGAATAGAATAATGAAAGAAATACACCAAGTTGATATTAATGGAAAGCCAAAGGAAGGAACTTAAAAATCAGGTTTGGTGCTACAGAAATATTCTCTAGGCTCTCCAGTACAACCCTTGCATGAAATTCTTGAGATCAAAAGGATGATACATCAATGGATTTCTTCCCCCCCTTTCACCATGAAAATGCTCTCAATATATAAGATTGGGAGGCTTAACCACCATGAGATATTTTGGGAAGTGGTTAAGGATTTGACTCCATGAGGTGGGATTTTAGCCTAAGATAGTTCCATTGGATATGATTTGACCCAAACAACCCTAATCGCCTTCGGAGCTGGACCTTAGAAAAAGGTGGGATCCCATAACCTCCTCCAACCACATCAACTCTCCCTAAAGGAAGAGATCAGAGTGTTGGTAATTCTCCCTAATAATGGGAATGGGAGCATTGATAAGGGTCCAATTCTCCCTATACATGGGAATGGGAGTGTTGAAATCTAAAAATCTCCAAAATTTAGTAAAAATTCCAAAGTAAAAGGTATTATTTAGACTTTCATGTAATGGGTTTTCTCCTCCAAATGACTTAGGGATTATGAAAAATAGTGTCGACACTTAGAAAATTTCACGAGACACATAGAAATGTGCATACAACACTTTACAAAGTGCATGCGACACTTAATAAGGTGCATACGACACTTTACAACACTTTGTGACACTTTACGACACCTAGGAGTAAATATATGTGACACTTAAGTGTGACTTTTTGATGTGTAAAATATGCCTCCTAAAGTGTTAGGTAAAAAGAGAAACCGATGGACAAAACACTTTACAAAAATATCGATGCAAGGGTGTTGGAGTAGGAGAATTGGAAAAAGCTACAAACAACCATCAAATAGTATATATGTATCATTCCCGAGGTAGGCATACCTATGCTTGGAATACAAAATGACTCAGAGAATGGCCACCAACCAATACACTATGGATCCATGAAAGTAATAACTATTAAGGATATGGCCACTGACAATAAAATGCCGATCCATACCTCCATGACTCAATCATGTCACAACAACAAAAAACACATAGTGGAGTTGCGATATGACAACAACATAGCCACAAACCAATACAAAGTGGATCTATGTGATAATGTATATAAGTAAGATTATTCTCCATCATAGCCTGGGCTAAGCAAATAACATTAGTAGGAGCCTAAAATATTCCCAGGGTATTTATCTTGTTCTCGAACTGGTATGATTCTAACCATGCGAATAACTGTCCTGATGTCAAACATGATAGAAACCACTTGATTATTGGTTATTAATGTATACAATTAACAAGTGCGAGGTAAATCACCATTAATGACAATGAATCCTAAGGTACCCTATTATATTCCATTGAATGTGAATCAATGAACTGAAGTCGAACACTCGGTGGAATCATTTGAGCATAGTTCAACGATGTGAGCCCACTGTCAAAAGTAAGGAAATGTGCCATAAAGGAATGTAAGTTCCAAGGTACTAAATGGTTTCTAAGTATAATTCCTGGATAATGTGTCAAAGTTGAAAGGAAAATACTCGTCGAAGGAGGGTCATGATGTATCCCCCATCATCAACACAAAATTGACACAGGAAAGTAATGTAATATGATAGATCAAATGAGGATAGATTGAAATAGGTATGAGAATGGATATTGTGGAATGGTTGATTGGCTAAGACTTCCCTTGAACATTGTGAGGAAATACAAATCACTTAGCAGCATTGACTCGACAAGTACCATGAACATAATGTGGCAATTATAAGAACACTCTTCAACTGGAATAAAAAACCTGATGACACATAGAATTGGTATGACTTAGAGATAAGAATATTACCCAACTGTAATATGAGACACAAATAGGTGCTATAATCAAGGGAGACAACAAATAGCTTCCATAATGGTTTCAAAAAAAATTGACCCACTTCTTTCAATTTTTCCCTCACCATGATTGGTGAGTACCTCTTTGTTTCTTAACGAGTTTGAGGAGGATAACAAATGCTCGGTATAGCTCATATTTAATGAGTTCCTCAACATATGTTTAACGAACTTTAATAAGCAGTGTCTTGGTCCCGTATGGGTCCTGGCGTTTGGTCCCATATAGGTCCTTCAATGCATAATTTTACGAGCCCAATGAAGATAAACTCGGTGGTTTTTCATGTTTAGAGAGTCTGAAAAGAACTTAAAGAAGACTCCCTGGATGTTATTTTTTGTAAATTTAGTCTCACAATCCCGAAGAAGTGTAAAAAAATATGACGGATAAATGTTATAGTCAGGATTGACTAGAGTATACATTTTTCATAGTTATTCTTAGGAGGATGAAAAAGGGGTAAACGACCACTCGAAAGACACTGTTTTAGGATTTTATCGGGTGTGAAAGGAAAAAAGTTTAGTGATCACTTGGAAGTCTTTTCATCTTTAGAGAGTCTGAAAATATCTTAAAGGAGACTCCAAAGAGTTCCTTTTTCATATAGTTTTTACAAGTCCAAAAAAGAAATAAAAGTATACTCGGTAACCTAATCTCATGTATTAATGAGCAGGAGAAAGAAAGAAGATTTAGCTCGGTAACTTATTCTCATTTATTTACAAGCATGAGAAAGAAAAAAGACAAAGCTCGTTTAAAAAAGACTAGTAAGTTCCAATGTGAATGACCCTAAAGAGAGGATCACTCATAGTAGTGTGTATTCTAGAGGTATTTTTCCCATAGATTGTTTGGTAGAAGCTAGTGGCTTATCTCCATCATGATGTCCAGAGGTTGGAGACCTACCCCCTAAGAGAAATTTCATCCAATGACTCTTTTTATTCACTCGATTAGACTTCTGGCTACTAATAGGAATATGTTCACCAGATGGGAAATAAGAAAGAGAACTAATAGGTGGGGAAAAGGAAGATTCACCCAAAGGAAGACCCGATTCAAATGGAGGGGGATCTATTTCATTTTTTAACAAGCTTGACAAAGACAATGAACTATGCTCATAAAGATTGGATACTACCAAAGGATCAAGTGATTCTAGGGATTTTCACACCTCAGTCGAGATCATATGTAACGTGGCCACCTTCATGGTTTCAAGGGCATTGAAAGGAAAAATTCCCATGAGTAAGGAATTCTTAAGAAGACCTACTCCTACACTCGTATACTAAACACTAGAATGTCCTAGAAAAGGGAGATTGCTTACTGGGCAATTATGGATATATGTAGTTAAATAGTCAAGTTGGTCAACTGTGACAATTTTCCCTTGATGGGGAAATTATAAAATATGAAACATCAAAGACGCGATGATGGTCTTCGCATAGAACCAAATACAACTAGGAAACAAATTATAATCCAAGGCCATGTCAACCACTTCAATTTCAATAGAAATGGTTTTACTCTTTACTTCCACAATGAAATATTGTAAGATTCCATGAGGTTAGAAACCACGCCCATCACACTCTTTAAGGGTCATAGGAGAGTAGTTTAGTTTATGAGAACCAATGGCTCTCCAACAAGACAAAGACATGACACAAGTGGAGTCTCCTTAATCCAAAACAATGTGATGGATGTTCTTTCCACCAATCATAACCTAAATTTGGAATGCTAGGCTGTGGGAGAGCCTTAGTTTAAAATAATACATATTTAATATAATCATATTTGATACCTATGGATCCACAACTACAATAGCTGACAATAGGGTTATGTTGACTTTGACAGTTCTATATAACTTCTAGGGTCGACATAGCACAAGGTTCTTATGAAAAATATTCAACAATATTGTATTTTTGAACAGCGCAGGAACTTGGATTAAATATCATTTTTTTAATTGCACCATTGGGTGGGCACAACACTACGTCGGAAATAGGCCTCTCAATCTAAAGAGGGGTGAAATATGGGTCGAAAGTGGACATGGAGGCCCTATTGGTAGGATCTCCATTAGCATGATTAGCTGGAGGAGTGTCATAATTCTTATCCCTCATCATTAGATTAACTGTATCCTTACACATGAAGACCTAAATGACACTTGATAAAGCATCCCCATGGTGTGAATGACTTGCATTTCCCTCTTGTGGAGGGGTGGGATTTTGTGCAACCATTTTTTTCTACTGAACTAGGAAAGGGATAATTAACACTACAAGTAGGGAGGTACCTTTTAGAAATTTATTGACTTCCTCACAATGAGGGAAGTCTTTCATGTAGTGGTCCTCCATAAAAATAATGCAAGGAAACTTATCTTTCCTTTTTGGTTGAGTATCAATAGTCTTTGTGATCTCTTGTTGGTTAGAATATTTCTTGGATTTACCCTTGTTTTTCATCTTGCCTCTGGGTTGCTTAGATGAAGTGGTTTGAAACAAATTCACCTTGGAGGTTTGAGAAGGAGAAGAAGTAGTTTTGAAATTTGTAATGGAACCTACTATGCCATCGGCATGAGATTCTAGACCAAGTTTTTTCAGATCATTTGATGGGAGAGGAAAATTATGAATCATATCATAAAGTGTGTCGGACTAGGAATATACCATGTCCAAATATTAAGCATAACTGATAGCTCTCTCCTCATTAACAACATCTCTCATGGGAAACATATCTGAAAATGGGTGGAAAGAGAGACTTTGTAAGCCAATCCATGAGGAGTTGGTCTAGAATTGTAGCTTTAATCAATCATATCCATCACCTCCACTCATGAATATGATCATATATTTGGACAGAAGTGGATTGCCAGAGTGAGGTCAAAATGTCTCTACCAGTCTCATACCATATAGGAAATTGAAAATGTGTTAGAAAATCCATGGCAAGAGAAATAAAATTAGCAAAGGAGTTACGCAACATCTCAATATACCATTTGGCTACTGCACCTATAAGTGTTCTTTGAAAAAGACTCAAACAAATGGAGTCATCCATCAAAGAGTTTGAAGAACACCATAAATGGAAGGTCATAACATGATTTTTATGATCTTCACCATTTTTTCCGTCGAATTTTGGGACGTTGGATGCTAATTTGGCAGGGATGGAGGGACATAACGGGGCATGTTGAATGGGATCATTTGTCAAACATGACATATCTGGAAAATATAAGCTATCCAAGAATGGAAGCTATCATTTATTCAATGGATATTGGTAGTAACCATGTGGCATGGCCAGAATACCAATAGGACCATATCTAGGTTGCAACGGGATGGAAAAACTAGATGACCCTCCCATGTATTGAGGTTGACCTGAGGGTGATCCCATGTGCGGTGGTTTCCTGGGTTGTCCACTCATTTACGGTGGTTGTCCTAGTTTCCTACCCATGTAGGGTGGTTTGCATGATGGACCTTCTGCATACTGGGATTGACCTGAGGGTACCCCTATGTATTGTGATTGGCCCGATGGGCCTCCCATATACTATGTTTGAGGGAGATGTTTTGTTCGAACCACGGGTTTTATGGATTGTTTGGGAAAAATTCCTTGCTGAGGAATTCTTGCCAGGTTAGGTTGACCACATAATGGATTCAAAATTTTTGGATATGGTTATCCAGGATACATGCCAGTGGTAGTAGGAATGGAAGGACTTGCAGGAGCATTTTTCCCTAGGTCTGTTGATGTTGCACCCACATAGGAGTTTTCCCCATGGCTGAAGGTTCCCCCCTAGTAAAATATTTTCCTCTAGTAGAAGGTTTCCCTGTAGCTAAAGGTTAGAATCCATTTGAAAATTGACCTCCAATGAAGGGTGTACCCATTGGTAAAGTTGGATATGGAGGCTTAGTAGCTTGTGTAATTGTGGTTGTGTGAACGACTTGACTACTGGCCATTTGGCTAATGGAATGGCCAAGTAAATCACTTTGTGTGTGTATATATGTAAATAGTGAAGTAGGAATATTACTTGAGACATGTGTGAAGCAAGATGTATTTTCAAGTTGTTGTGTCAGGGTTACCTGGGTCACCAACATTTCTGGTATAGAATAAGCTCTAGCAGTGTCAAGTACATGACTTGTGGATAAAGATAAATTCCCAAGTCCTTATGGGACACCAAAATTCGATTGGTTCATGCCAAAATATTGTGTAGTGGCTGAACCAGGTAGTAAATTGTAAGAAGAATAAGGATCAATAGGTCACGTGGATGTTTGATTAATGAGTAGTTGGTAAAGTGGATTAGTAGAAAGAGGATTCACATAAGATACAATTCCTTCCATGAATGTTTTGACCAATTCTTATATGTGTTGGCCACTTCCAGAAGCTACACTCATAGTCTCAGAAGTTTAATCATCGACCATTCCTTTGTAAGAAGATACATGTTGTGGTTCCATGTAAAAAGGGCCTCAAAACAAAAAATGTACCACAAAAATCCACTTTATAAGAGCCAATTATAATTCACAAGAGGACATCATCCCTTATGGATGACTTGGAGTTGTTTGAGTTAAATATGGTGAGTTGTCAAATTCTAAATGGTGGATGGAAACCATAGTTAACCATAGTAATTCTATGGTTACTTTTAAATCCAAAAAATAAATTGCCCATAATAAATGTTCTTTCCCACTTCTCTAATAAAATAATATTATTGTTGTCTCATCAAAATATCCATATCTTTTCATTTTGTCAATAAATATATTCCACATTAATTGGTGTTTATGAAATTATTCTCTCAAATTCCAAAACCATCGTGGTATCAAAGCCTTTTTGGGCTTCGTGTGGGTTTGGAGCATGGAGGAAAGAGTTTGGTATTAGGTTCATTGTTTTTCTCTCCCAAATGGCATTCGAATGGAGCTGATGAAAAATCTTTTATTTAGATTTGCGAACCTTTAACAGTGTCTCATTATAGTAGCATGGATAGGTTTCGTAGAAAGGGGAAATCATTCATGCGGGTTTGATAGCAGCAGGGAGGAAGCATTTGTGTGAATCCTTTTTTAGGCTTTGTGTGAGCTTGGAGCATGGAGGAAAGAGTTTGGTAGTAGGTTTTTTATTTCTCTCCCAAATGGAATTTGAATGGAGTTGATCCAATAGCTCTATTTTAGCACTAGAAACCTTTATTAGTGAACCCTTATAGTAGCATGGATGGGTTTGGTAGAAAGGGGAAATAATTCATGTGGGTTTGATAGTAAAAATAAAGAAGCATTTGCATGGGTTTGGTACAAGGGATGACTTAGAATTGGATCCAGAAACCAAAATGGGTCCAGGAAGGCCTAAAAAGAAAAGTGATTGGAATGGCTTCAAAATAGACATGTGTGTAGGAATCATCAATACGAACCCAACGCAACTTGAATGGGCTCAAACAGACGTAGTATACAAAATATATCGTGTTTTGTTTTTTTCCTCAAATAGACAAAAAAAATGTTTATTGTACAGTTCGTACAGTGTTGACGTGGTAGTTGATTGTACATGTCATACAGTCGTACAATGATGTGGAAGGTATAGTGCATTGACTGGTTAGGTATGACAGGTGGACGAATGGTATTTTGACATGTGGCACACTTTTGGGTGAATGAAATGGTGTCATGTGGCCCAGTCATGGGCTGCCACATGGCACCAATATGTTGGTTGATTATTTGGGAAAAAGTTTGTATGGAATCCAGGGTAGTCAAACCTGTGACCTCCGGTCCGGGCAATGAACACTTTGGCAGGGCCAGGCTACCAACCCACCGACGATGTAACTTAATTACTATGGTTGAAATGTAATATTTAAGTTGAAATACATTGTAATTCAGGCGAAGTAAGGGCTGGGGCCTAGCCCCATCCCTGACGCAATACCCTCCATACAACCTTGCCATATAATCGATACGATATCCATTGGTGCGGACTATGGTATAGCTCCAAATCCCTGTTGTGTGCTCCATGGAACCTCATCATGGGACCACACTCTATACGATGGGCGTGTTACACTCCAACCATTCCTCGGTCATGTTGACAACTACCATATGACCACTACCTTGATGCTTGGCACGGGTAAATGCGGTTAGCGCCCGATTGGTCAGGCTAGCCTGCCAACCAAGGTGCTTAACCTGTTAGCACTCGGTAAATTTCCTGGAGGTTGAAACATAAGAAATATATGAAGGTAACTTTATCCAACCACTTTTAAAGCTGGGATCTATCCCTTCCATCTTCAGAGAGGGATCTCTCTATATGATTTAGCTATGTTTTCAATTCTAGATATTAGGCTAGGTAAAGAAATCTGTAGGTTTTGTTGTCAAAGTGTCTTTGAATTGGTTGAGACAGTCTACACCTCCATTGGGCTATGGGGTCTGTGTTATAATAAACATGAGATACAAACCAGAAACGTAAGGAATACTTCAACAGGGCGAGATAATATACTCACTGGATCTTTAATAGCTTAAATGATGGACAGAAGAAAAGATGAGAAAGATAAGTTCAACTAAGAAGCAATTAAGAATTTCTTAATTGAAAACATCAGAAGATAAACATTAAAATCTTTAAAGTTGGAAACAGGGTATCCAAGATAAATCCTGCAACATATGTTACTTCTTAAATATTACTTTCAGAAAACAATATGATCACAAAGCAAGAATAACATTAAACTTAGCGAATAAACATCACCAGTGAATACACGCAAGAATCCTGTAAAAGTGCCTCCTTTTTATTAATGGCAGATCTCTTCAAAAATGTTACAGTCTGATAGCGTTAGGGTGTAAAGATCAACAACCCCCAATACTTTGAAAGGTGAAGAATTTATAACTCAAGTTACAAACGTTCCTATCATAACTGATCAGGACGTGCAATTCTATTTTTAGCCTAACTAATTTAACTAATCAAACTGTTTGATGACTTGGTGCAACTGCACGTGGAAATTATGGGTAGACCATTGATGAAGCCTTTGCACAACCTCATTTGATTGGACAGGTGACTGGACCTGGACAACTCATCTGCTAATCAAGCAGATCATAGAGTTCGTCCCATTTGAGATGACTAGGTATTGTGACTTTGAGTAGTCTCTGATACACTTCATCCATGTTTGTATACTTAGCAAATGTGGGCTTAGTGAGGAATATGTATCGAATCTCGTGTTGGATACTGATGTCCAACTAAAATGCATCCAAGAATGATTTTCCAGTGATGCTACCTTGTATGCCTGCAAACTTTGAACTGTCTTTGGACACTTCAGCCAATCTCTTCTTGTAATCTGGAAGTGTCATCAGTTTATCATCAATAACCTTCAGACCGGGGAGACCTTTCTTTTGGAGAGATTTGATCTTGCTGAAGAATTTCTGTACCCCTAGGTCCATGGTCTGAACCTTCTCTTCCAATTGAAGAATTAATACTCTCTTGGTCAAAACTCTTTTGACCTCAAGGATGGTCTCTGTTCTGTCCTCTATCTTCAACTCTTCTAGCTCTTCTCTAGTCTTAGAATTGAAAATTTGATAATATCATTTACCTGGGTTGGTCTATCTCCCAATTATACTCTGATCTTCTCAATGGCCTATTTGATCCTCTGGAGCAATTCATTCTATTCAAACATAATTTGGATCATGGGACATATCTCATTTATGGACTTTGTGATGTCTGTCCATACATTTTCTTTGACCTTAGCCAAAGTCTTTCCTGCCATGGTTTGCTTTTGGAGCTATTGTAGTTCCTTCCTGAGCTGCTCAGTTACCTGCTTTTCTTTGGATAGACTGGTTTGGAAAGAAGTTTTGAGTTCCTGGAGGTTCTCAACTTCCTTCTTCAGCCTGTTGGTTTCTGTCTCTTGCAGGTTCATCTTCTCCATGGATTTGGCGAGGTCGGATGTCCCTTCTTGTGGTGTCACTGGTGTTGCGGAAAGAATTGTTGTTACTGTTGTTGTGCTTGCCCCTGAAATTAGAATGACACTCAATGGAATGAATTCCATTGGATTCATCTGTTCCTTCTCTTTTAATAATCTCTCCATCTCTGCTTCCATTTCTTTGAGCTGTGCATTCTGCTCCATGAGCAGCTTGAGCATTTCATCCTTCTTGCCTTCCTTCTCTCCTATCTCCTTAGTCTGTGAGTCCTCTGTGGGAGGGAGCTTCAGCTGTTTCCTCAAGGAAGCGATGTCTGCATTCTTTTTGTTTATCATCTCCTCTGCATCTTTGACATTCGAAGGATCATAGCCGATTTTGAGGACCAACTCCTCCCAAGTTTTGATTCTGTTGTCCTTCATGAAAGAAGATATCTTCTCCATCTTGAGCTGCATTTGAGAATTGTTGAGCGACACCTGCAATTTTGCTGCAGAGGCGGAAGCATGTGCCAATGTGTGGAAAACCATCTCCCCTATCTATTTATGCAAATCCATCTGATCTGCTGGGTGCGCGTCCTTCGTCTGGAACTCGAAGGTGGCCCTCTTGTAGTCTGTGATTACCTTGGGATCTGGTACCTGTGCCTGTAGGAAGGCCATGTGCATCTTGCCCTTTTCTGTGTAAAATGCGGACAACAGCCTATGTTGCACAGTCGATGTCTGCTTCCAAAATTGAGCGTAAGTACTGCTGGTAAGGGTCTGAATCTTTTTCTTAATCAGCTCATACTTCTCGAAAATGTTCAATTTGGGCCTAGTCTTGCCCGAATGAGTGTCCAATTGGGAATCTGAAGATTTCTTTGGCACTGCTGGGGTGATGCCCTGATATATGCTTGAGCTGAAAGGTGGAATGATAGATTTGACCACCGTGGTAGGCGAAGCCTCTCTCTCCCCCGTAGGGCTGGGAACTGTGGTTGTCTTGGGCCTCTTAGTATGTAGTTGGAACTCTTCAAATGACACCTCAGTGACAGGCGAAGATGATTCTTGTCGAGTCTTTTTTTCCTTAGAAACCTGTGGCGTGGTTTTTGGTGGCACATTGGTCGGGGGAACCTGCTGTTCCACTTCGACCAAGGTGTCAGGCACCCACACTGTCTGATTGTTGAATTTTTCAATCTCGGGCATGGACACATGTACATACAGGACATTTTTGTTCTTCACCCGCATTTCCGATATGATCCCATGAGGATCATAGTGCCATGGGAAACTTAAGAAAAAATTCATATCTCTCAGCATCCAGTCAACTTCTTCCCCGGTGCCACGACTGTTGCAGATAAAGGAACTGATCTGCCCCTTGATTCTAAGCTGCTGCTTTTTCTTCAAGGATACAGAATGAATGTCATCTAAATTCATGATTTGTCTAATATATTCTAATGCAAATATTCTTACCGAAAAATATTTGGGCAGCTTGTAGGTTGCAAACTCACATCCGAATACTCTGATCTCGGTGTGGTTCTGATACAGGTACCAATCCCTAGTCTTTGTGTTTTCCGAGAGGTACAATATTCTCTGGACTTCGTCGTTTATTCGAGGCTCGGGCCTACTGCTCAACATGCTTACCATAGGGTGGTAGAAAAGATCGATGAAAGCCTTGAAGCTATACTCTGTGGAATTTTGCTTCAACAAAGAGGTCCATGCTGTGACTGGCTGAGGCCTTCCATCTGCGTCCATTTTCTGCATGGAGAAACTAAATTTATCTGCTTGAAAGTAAACAAACATGTATGCCAATATAGACGAATATTTGAACATGCCTTCCGTGCCAAAATTCACGAACTATTCGTGAATATTGTCGGCCAAGAAGGTGCTATAATCAAACTATGTTGTGGGTTTTTCATCATTGGAGAAAATGGATAGAAAACCCAGGATGGGCTCATCTACCCACTGGTCGGAATAGTAACCTAGCAGGAAACAAAGGGAGGAAATGACTTGGTTTCCCTTGGTGGAGAACATGGATGACGGGTAAGGGGGATTTGTGGTAGGGAATTGAGCAGAGGTGGGAAGAAAAAGATCGAAAGGGGAAAAGTCATCTTCTGATATAATTTAGTAAGGATTTCTGGGTTGAAAGGAGATGCAGATTCGACATAGGGAATTTGCATCATCTGGTCTATGTCTTCGGAAGTGATGAGGAACAAGGTGTCTCCGGATGAGGATATGATGGCTCTCTGTTCGGGGATGTAGTCAGCTTGGCATTTAAGTGTGAACTCCGGGAAATGGTGTATCTGGGGAAAAAGCTAAAGGGGTAAATTGGACTCCCAGAGCCCAATTTCATCGCTCTGGTCCAGGAAAACCTCTCAGAGCCATGACTGGAGGTATGAAAAATTGAAATCACACTTGGTATCGGCGATCAATCTATCTTTGTCGACCAATGGGATTTTGTCCAGGTCGACAGGAGGCGGGAGAAAAGGATTCTCCTCTCCTTCTGCTTGTCTTGGCTTTGGTGCCATCTCTGCAACAGTACCTGCAATAAACACGATGTTAGTGGGGTCAACTGACTGTGGATGAAGGCGACGAGATGTAACAGAGGGGCTGGCTATGATATTTTCTGGTGAGATGAATGAACAATGAAAATGGGGGAGAATGATAATTTTATTTAAAACTAGGGTCGGTTGGACGCGGGAGACCGATCAGCAGGATAACGTATATGTTATCCAGTAATAAATGGACAACGGTCCACTTGGGGGTGAGATGGCAGGTGATGGTGGCCCAAAATATACGGATGGGTGACATGGCCACTAGGGATTGGAGGTGAAAGTTGCAATAAGGGTCTGTTCATGAGTGAAAAAGGGGTAGGGGACTGACAGCAGTTATGGGATGTGACATAACTTGGGAGCAAGTGGAACAAGTGGAGGATGACGTCCATGAGTGATGGGACTTCGGGACCAATAGGCTGAGGCCACATATGATAAGGGGCCCGCCGAAAGGAAAAAACATTCCGGACCCCCCCCTGTCGGTTAAAAGTAGATCATTAGGGGGGGGTCCAAAATCCAATTAGGGTCATTGATCTACGCGCCCTCTTCCTGGCCGCAAATATTAGCACGTTGTTTATCATCCATTCCGGACCCCCCCCCTCCATTAAAGGCAGAATGGAAGGGGGGGTCCGGAATAAAATCTGGACCATGGATTTATGTGCTCATTCTTGGACCGTCCAGATCTACGCAAATCTTATCACCGATTCTAGACGCCCCCCCACTTAAAAGCAGAATGGTCGGGGGAGGGTCTGGAATGCTATGTGCACCATAGATCTTGGCGCCATGATCAGAACTGCCGAGATGTGCATGAAGCATAAAATGGGAGCAGAGAACACAAGCGCTGGGGGGAAAACTTAGGATAAATACATTTTTTGGGTTTTTCCCCAAATTTCTAAAATAGACAACACCAAGGGGCTTCGACCAAACCATCCTCTAGGCTTTTGGGACATGGTATGACATTTTTACATCAAGATGGTTTTATTGGAGTGAAACAATGAAGCAACTAACCTACATTCTAACCTATCTTCCTATGACAGTTAACCCAGATTAAACTGTTGGGTTAAGAAATTATTCTACCATGGGGCTATCTGACCAGGATTGGACAGTCCGGTCAGATTTATTCACTAATCTAACCTAGATACTTTGGCTAAGATTAAACTGTTTAGCCAAATCATTCACTACCCTATCAACATCAAATTTAAAAATAACTTGGCCATGCTTGGAAGGTATGGCCAAGTTACTATTATTGCATGGGGCTTTTATTTCAATTCTTGTATGCCCTCTTTTTCTTTTCTTCTTTTTTTTTTTTTTTTTTCTTTTTTCTTTTTCTCTTTTTCTTTTTATCAAATTATTTGCAGAATGAAAAATCATTTGTCAACAAAAACACTAGATATAGATAATATCCCAGTCACCAGTTGATTCCCATAATTTATGGGGTGATAACAGTGACTCCACCTGGGGATGGTACTTTCCCTGTGAAGTGCCAAGAATCCTAGTTCCTGTCATTCTGAGAACTTCCGCCTAGCAACCTTTGTTGGTTTCATTCTCAAAAATGGGAAAAATAGTGATCAGCAGCATAGGGCTTTCTCTTTGGGCTTCAACTAACTGACGAATGTTCTTCAATCAGATAATGCAAGTGAAAATGAAAATTAAGATGGTATGTACAATGGAGATTGTGAATTCGAATCTTCTATTGAGGTGGTACATAGTGTTTCAACATTCTTCCATTCACAGGTGCTCATGGCAGATCTGACCCATCGACATTGTTTAGCAAGAAAGCATTGTTTCCTCTGAAAGCTTGGATCATGTATGGCCCTGTCCACAGATTGTAAAATTTTCCATGCTTTCCCTTGTCTTCATTTCTGGCATCCCATCTCAACACCAAATCTCCCAGCTCAAAATCATCCTCCTCGGTTCGTTTGTCAAAAATCTTCTTGATGTTTTCTTGGACAACCTGTGTTTTGTTCAAAATATCCTCTCTAGTCTGTTGCAAATGGATCATCTGGTTGATCCGTCTCTGTGAGTCGTTTGGTTCAGCTTGTACATCTTGAAGCAAATTCATGATAGAGACTCCTAAAGAAGTGGGGAAAACTACCTTTGTACCATAAACTAGATGGTATGGTGACATACCAATTAACCTTTTGGTGGTCAGCTTGTCAGCCCACAAAGCAAACACCAACTTATTGTGCCATGATTTTTTGTTTTCCTGCAATGTTTTCTTGATGATATTTACCAAATTTTTGTTTGAAGATTCCGCCAACCCATTCCCCTGAGGGTATTAGGTTGTGAAATGCCCCAAACCAATGTGATACTGGTTGCAGAAATCTATGAGTTTCTTCGACCGGAAGGCAGCTGCATTGTCAGTTATAATCTTTCTAGGACAACCAAAGTGAGACGAAATATTATTTTCAAGGAATTTGATAATAACAGAGTCAGTGGCTTGCCTGCATGGTACTACCTCGATCCACTTGGTGAAATAATCGGTGGCAGTGAGAATCCACCTGTCTTGGCCTGAAGAAGGGGGGTGTATTTCTCCAATGAAATCGAGTCCCCATTACTGGAAAGGGGCCTCAACTGAGATCAGTTTCAGAGGTAGAGGAAGGAGTTTCCTTTTGCCTTCAAATAGTTGACACTGGTGACATGTTGTTACCTTCTGATGCACATCTGCGAATAGGGTGGGCCAATAGAATCCAACGCTGAGTATTTTTTTGGTTGTGACCTTCCACTTCAAATGGCCACCACATTCTCCTGCATGAAACTCTTGCAAAACTTTATCAGCTTCATCTTTCAGTAAAGAATTTAATAGAATGCCTGCATGATCTTTCCAATACAAATTTCCCTCTAGAATACAGAATTTCAAAACTTTCAACTTTAAAAATCTAGCTTTAGTCTTAGTCAAACCAGGGGGATCTTGTAAATTTTGTAAAACGAATATAAGGTCTGCATACCATGGAGAGTTGAGAAATACCTCTCTCGCGTCTAGAGTCACCATATCGCCCTGTTCATCTGCCACATCTAGAAAATTAATGTCAAGAGCATGGAAGTTAGATTCAGCCATTAATTTAGCAAGGCCTTGACCTTTGATTAGTTTTGTGGGCTTAATCTCTATATCGTATTATAAAATGAAAACAATCCATTTTCCCCTTCTTCCATCAGGGTTGTCCTGTGTCAAAATGTCATTTACTACCGCGTTCGAAACATAAGCTATGGTGTGGGAATGGAGAATGTAGACCCTAAATTCCTTTATGGCTTTTACCAAAGCAAAATCTTGCTTCTCCATAATATTGTAGTTCAGGGAAGCATCTCTTAATGCTTTGTTGAAGAAAGCTATGGGTTGTTCATACCCTTTGATGTTATTTTGCAGTAACACCGCTGCTATAGTATGTTCAGATGTGAAAGAAAAGAGATATAAATCTTTAGTAAAATCGGGACTGATCAAAACTGTGGCTTCTGTGAGTGCTCATTTGACTTGTTCGAAAGACTGTCTGGACTCGGGATCCCATTTTATTTTTACGTCTTTTTTAAGCATGTTTGTAATGTTCCTGAGGAGTTCTGCCAGATTGGTAATGAATCTTCGTAGAAATTTAATTCTTCTAATAAAAGAATGTAGTTCTTTGAGGTTTCTTGGGTGGTCTAATTTTAGTATGGCCTCTATTCTACTGGGGTCTATTTTGATTCCTTCCTTTGAGATGATATGTCCCAGCAGTTTTCCTTCTTCTAACCCAAAAAGACTCTTCTTAGGATTTAAAGAAATCCAAAACCTTCTACATTTCTCGAAAACTCATCTAAGGTGCCTTAGGTGTTCATCATCAGGTTGGGAAAACACAGTCACATCATCTAAATAAACGACAATAAACTTACCCGACTCTTCCACGAAGGCGATATCCATTGCCCTCTGGAACGTGGCCCCTGCGTTCATCAGACCAAAGGGCATCTTCACATACATGAAAGTTCCCCATGATGTTGTGAAAGTGGTTTTGTCTTGGTTGTCCGAGTGAAATAGGACCTGGTTGTAGCCCGAGAAACCATCCAATAGAGATATCCGACTGGACCCGACCACCCTTTGCAGGATGTGGTCCATTTTCGGCAAGGGGTAGTTATCCTTCAGGGATACTTTATTCAGATTTTGGAAATCTATGCAGAGTCTGATTTTCCCGGTTTTCTTACGTGTAGGGACCAAATTAGAGACCCAATTGGAGAAACGCAGCGGAACTATGATCTTGGCATCGTACATTTTCTTGATTTCTTTTTCTATCAGAGGGAGAAACTTGGGATTTATCCTCCTATGTTTTTGCCTAAACAGTTTTTGGTCTTCCTTTATTGGAATCCTGTGTTGTATGATGCTGGTATCATAGGTTTTCAAATCTTCATAGCCCCAGACAAAAACATCTGAATATTCTTTGAACACCTCAATGTATTTGAGCTTTTGTTCTGGGGGTAAAGATTTGGACAGTTTGACCATCCTAGGTTTCTCTTCAGTCCCTATATTACAGTCCTCTACCTCTTTTCCATGAGCTTCTATTTTTGGTTTTTTGGCTACATCGTTACTATCAAATAAGTCTTCTAAAGGAACAAGACCTCTAGGAAAAACATTGCTTTTCAACTGTAAAACATCAGCGTCCATTTCGTCATCGCCTAATTCTCCTGAATCTATGGTATTTACACTATCAATTTCAAAATCAGTATTATTTACATTTTCATCTTCATTCTCTAAATCTATATTTGTACATTCAAAATCGTTCTTGCATTGCAGAAAGTCTTCAATTTGGTCATCATTACCAAACACTTGCCAATACCTGATATTGTCGGGAACTGTCGGTCTGCATTTATCCTCAACAGTATATGGGTGAGTCGAGTGGAAAGGAATCTTATAGGTGGCTGCTGACATAGCCAATCCGTCGGACAGAATATTCTGTCCCCTCGTCATTACCTGCAAGTCAACTTCAGTAAAACACCTCAAGGAATCAAGAAAAACATTCCTATAAGCTCTAAGATGTGGGTGTTTAGAAACATACTCACCTTTGATTTTCTTAATTATTAATTCAGAGTCACCTCTTACCATTATCTTCTTAGCACCAACTTTTTTCAAAATCTTAAGGCCGAGCATCAAAGCTTCATACTCAGCAATATTGTTAGTACATTGGAAATTTCATTTGTAAGAATGGTTTTCTGAATACCTGTTTCTATGATTATGCAGCCAGACTCCAGCTCCTGCTCCTTCTTTACTCACAGCTCCATCAAAATCCATACTCCAGAAATCAACGGGTAACTCTTCATTTATCACATTCTTCATCTTTGTTACATCATCGCTTTCTGGGCCTTCATCTTGACCAGATAGGTCTTCCATCAGCTGAGTATGTTGTTCTTTCGTATCACCATCATTGTACAATATGAATGAATCTAAATCGGAATGCGTAGAGTAAAGGGGGTAATTGTGCGGTTTTTCTTGGCTACTAACCATGTACTTCATCAGTGTTTCTCAGTATAGCCTCCTCTGTTGCCCAAACACTGGGATAGTGGCATAAGACATATCCAGCTGCAGGGTTCCTTTCAACTTAGCCCCCCGCCAGTATCATCTCTACCATCTACTTCAGGTCCGAAAACAAGTTCGAGATGATCATCAGTAAGGTTCACAGTGTCTGAATGATTCGTTGATCCAATGGTTAAGGCCTTTGTGTCTATGTCAGGTTCAATGGCTAGTGCTTTAATTACCTGTGAATGATACCCATCTCTGTTCATCAACTCCGTAAGTGGGGTGGGAATTTTTATTTTTGCTAATTCCCCCTCAAGGCTAAAGGGTGTAGGAGTTCTTCCTTGTCTCATCAGTTCTGGTTTGTCCACCATATTCTTCGGCTTAGAAGTACTTGGCATATTAACAGGTGAAGCCTCAGGCTATGATGTCCTTTTCAGAATGGTGATGTTTTTCTTCACGGGAGCATCGATATTACTCTTCTCAGGGATCTTCTCAACAAAAGTCTTCTCAGAATTCTTCTCAGCAGATGGCTCAGTGGTCTTTTTGGTTTCGACTACCTTCTTTGTTTCAGTCCTCTTTTTTGGAGAACTCCCTTCTGTCTTCTTACTCCATAGATTATACTGTCGGTGTACCTCCAAAATAGCATTTTCAAAGGCCTGTTGTTCTTCATCTTTGGCTTCTTCACTTACTTTGGTTTGATTGAGAAGAAAGAGTTCCTTCTCTTCTTGGGTAAGGAAAATAGCTTCGTTGTCATGAATTCCCATGAGATTGATATGAGTGTCCTCCAATTCCTCAATCACTCTCTCCCCTTCATCAACATAGTTTTCCTGTAGAGGAGGTCTGATCTGCTGATCTGGACCCCTCTTCTCTCTTTGATCCCTAGGGTCTCTCTGTCTGATTTGAGGAGGGTTTCTCCTAAAGTTAGGCTTTCGAACCTGGGGAGATGGTGGGTTTTCTCTTGGGGGATTTCTGTCTGACACAGTGAGCCTTTCCATCATTATTTCCACTTCTCTAGCCAAAGAATCCAATTTGGAATCTGTGGTCGATGTGGAAGGTTCTTCTTTGATCGTGACTCTCCTTTCTTACCTCTGTCGTGCCCTTTTCGCCAACAAATTGACCTCCACACTTATAGCACTTTTTTGCATGTCTGCCGAGGTGGTAGAATTTCTTTCTCTCAGTTGGTAGGACATATCGACATCAAAACCATCAGGGAATTTTATCAACGCCAGGCCCTGTGGAGGTTTGATTTCAGCTGGAATGGCATTGTACAGGTTATTAAAACAGGTACAGTAATCTTGTACCATATCACCTTGATTTATTCTTATATTCTCGTATTCTGACAATATCTGGAGAGGGTTTTTATTTACCTCCCATCTGTTAAGAAAACTTCTTTGGAACGCGACAAGGTCAGGGACTGAGGCGGCAGGTAAAGCTTTGAACCATTTCTTGACGTCACCTATCAAACTTTGGGCAAACAATCGCATTTGGATGTCAGCCTCATCAACCTCTTACAAATCAAAATAATCATTCATTTTGTCCACATGTTGTTGGGCGTTTAAAGGTCCTGTTGCATCGAAATGTGGAAGTCTTGTTTGATAGTCTTGGGGCATGGCGCGTAGCGACGCAAAAAACATCAAAGGAGCATATCGAGTTGCCATGATGGGTGGAGGAGGTGGAATGAAAACTTGAATGGTCGGCGAGGTAGCGAATGAAGACGATGTTGAGGAGGGATTGGACAGTACGGAGGTAGTGATTTGTAGTTTAGTCATGGGAGACAAGACTTCAGGGATTCGGGGTTGTAACACAGTTGGGTCAAAGGCAAGTCCAGTCACAAAACTGTCGGACCGTGTTCTAACCAGGTTTCGCTGTGGAAAGGTATCAAGGTCAAGGTTTTGAGAGATAACGGGTTTTCCTGAAAAGGAAGGAGACTTATGAAAGGGAGAATAACTCACTGAACCTGCAGCCAAGGTCTTTCGCCTGAGAAAATGTTTGGGGTTATCTATCACTATTGCGAGTTCTGGTTCTGGATGAGATCGAGTGTGAACTTTCTTGGGAGCTAGAACTCTTTTGTTTTTTTATAGATATATAATTTTTTTTAATTTTGCGAGTCTGAAAATAATATGTACAAAGTTTGATCAACCTCTAAACATTACTTTATTCCAAATTTGAACATTCTTTTTAGGGGAAAGGAAACATAAAATTATCAATTTTAGTTTGTCCCCAGTATGGTCGTCATTATGTTAGCACTCGGTAAATTTCCTGGAGGTTGAAACAGAAGAAATCTACGAAGGTAACTTTATCCAACAACTTTTAAAGCTGGGATCTAGCACTTCCAACTTCAAAGAGGGATCTCTCTATATGATTTAGCTATGTTTTCAATTCTAGATATTAGGCTAGGTAAATAAATCTGTAGGTTTTGTTGTCAAAGTGTCTTTGAATTGGTTGAGACAGTCTACACCTCCATTGGGCTATGGGGTCTGTGATATAATAAACATGAGATACAAACCAGAAATGTAAGGAATACTTCCATAGGGAGAGATAATATACTCACTAGATCTTTAATAGCTTAAATGATGGACAGAAGAAAAGATGAGAAAGATAAGTTCAACTAAGAAGCAGTTAATAATTTCTTAATTGAAAACATCAGAAGATAAACATTAAAATCTTTAAAGTCATAAATAGGGTATCCAAGATAAATCCTGCAACATACGTTACTTCTTAAAGATAAGTTTCAGAAAACAATATGATCACAAAGTAAGAATAACATTAAACTTAGAGAATAAACATCACCAGTGAATACACACAAGAATTCTATAAAAGTGCCTCCTTTTTATTAATGGCAGATCTCTTCAAAAATGTTACAGTCTGATAGCGTCAGGGTGTAAAGATCAACAACCCCCAATAATTCAAAAGGTGAAGTATTTATAACTCAAGTTACAAATGTTCCTGTCATAACTGATCAGGATGTGCCAATTCTATTTTTAGCCTAACTAATTTAACTAATCAAATTGTTTGATGACTTGGTGCAACTGCACGTAGAAATTTTGGGTAGACCATTGATGAAGCCTTTGCATGACCTCATCTGACTGGACAGGTGACTGGACCTGGATAGCTCATCTGCTAATCGAGCAGATCACAGAGTTCCTCCCACTTGAGATGACTAGGCACTGTGACTTTGAGTAGTCTCTGATACACTTCATCCATGTCTGTATACTTAGCGAATGTGGGCTTAGTGAGGAATATGTATCGAATCTCATGTTGGATACTGATGTCCAACTAAAGGGAATCCAGGAATGATTTGCCAGTGATGCTCCCTTGTATGCCTACAAACTTTGAACTCTCTTTGGACACTTAAGCCAATCTCTTCTTGTAATCCGGAAGTGTCATCAATTTATCATTAATAACCTTTAGACTAGGGAGACCTTTCTTTTGGAGAGCTTCGATCTTGCTGAAGAATTTTTGTACCCCTAGGTCCATGGTCTGAACCTTCTCTTCCAATTGAAGCATTAATCCTCTCTTGGTCAAAACTCTTTTGACCTCAATGATGGTTTTTGTTCTGTCCTCTATCTTCAACTCTTCTAGCTCTTCTCTGGTCTTATAATTGAGGAATTTGATGATATCATTTGCCTGGGTTGGTCTATCTCCCAATTCTACTCTGATCTTCTCAATGGCCTGTTTTCTCCTCTGAAGCAACTCATTCTGTTCAAACATAATTTGGATCATGGGCCATATCTCATTTATGGACTTTGTGATGTCTGTCCATACATTTTCTCTAACCTTAGCCAAATTATTTCCTGCCATGGTTTGCTTTTGGAGCTGTTGTAGTTCCTTCTTGAGCTGCTCAGTTACCTACTTTTCTTTGGATAGACTGGTTTGGAAAGAAGTTTTGAGTTCTTGGAGGTTCTCAACTTCCTTCTTCAGCCTGTTGATTTCTGTCTCTTGCAGGTTCATCCTCTCTATGGATTTGGCGAGGTCGGATGTCCCTTCTTGTGGTGTCACTGGTGTTGCGGAAGGAGTTACTATTACTGATGTTGTGCTTTCCCCTGAAATCGGAATGGCACTCAATGGAATGAATTCCATTGGCTTCATCTGTTCCTTCTCTTTTAATAATCTCTCCATCTCTGCTTCCATTTCTTTGAGCTGTGCATTCTGCTCCATGAGCAGCTTGAGCATTTCGTCCTTCTTGCCTTCCTTCTCTGCTATCTCCTTAGCCTGCGAGTCCTCTGTGGGCGGGAGCTTCAGCTGTTTCCTCAAGGAAGCAATGTTTGCATTCTTTTTCTTTATCATCTCCTCTGCAGCTTTGACATTCGAAAGATCATAGCCGATTTTGAGGACCAACTCCTCGAAAGTTTTGATTCTGTTGTCCTTCACGAAAGAAGATATATTTTCCATCTTGAGCCGCATTTGAGCATTGTTGAGCGACACCTGCAATTTTTCTACAGAGGAGGAAGCATGTGCCAATGTGTGGAAAACCATCTCCCCTATCTATTTATGCAAATCCATCTGATCTGCTGGGTGCACGTCCTTCGTCTGGAACTCGAAGGTGGTCCTCATGTAGTCTGTGATTACCTTGGGATCTGGTACCTGTGCCTATAGGAAGGCCATGTGCATCCTGCCCTTTTCTGTGTCAAATGTGGACAACAGCCTATCCTGCACAGTCAACGTCTGCCTCCGAAATTGAGTGTAAGTATTGCTGGTAAGGGTCTGATTCTTTTTCTTAATCAGCTTGTACTTCTCGAAAATGCTTAGTTTGGGCCCAGTCTTGCCCGAATGAGTGTCAAATGGGGAATCTGAAGATTTATTTGGCACTACTGGGGTGAGGCCCTGATATATGCTTGAGCCGAAAGGTGGAATGACATATTTGACCACCGTGTTAGGTGGAGCCTCTCTCTCCCCCGTAGGGCTGGGAACTGTGGTTGTATTGGGCCTCTTAGTATGTAGCTGGAACTCTTCAGATGACACCTCAGTGACAGGGGGAGATGATTCTTGTCGAGTCCTTTTTTCCTTAGGAACCTGTGGCATGGTTGTTGGTGGCACATTGGTCGGGGGAACCAACCAAGGCGCTTAACCTATAAGCACTCGGTAAATTTTCTGGAGGTTGAAACAAAAGAAATATACGAAGGTAACTTTATCCAACCACTTTTAAAGTTGGGATCTATCCCTTCCAGCTTCAGAGAGGGATCTCTCTATATGATTTAGCTATGTTTTCAATTCTAGATATTAGGCTAGGTAAAGAAATCTATAGGTTTTGTTGTCAAAGTGTCTTTGAATTGGTTGAGACAGTCTACACCTCCATTAGGCTATGGGGTCTGTGTTATAATAAACATGAGATACAAACCAGAAACGTAAGGAATACTTCCACAGGGCGAGATAATATACTCACTGGATCTTTAATAGCTTAAATGATGGACAGAAGAAAAGATGAGAAAGATAAGTTCAACTAAGAAGCAGTTAAGAATTTATTAATTGAAAACATTAGAAGATAAACATCAAAATCTTTAAAGTCGAAAACCGGGTATCCAAGATAAATCCTGCAACATATGTTACTTCTTAAATATTATTTTCAGAAAACAATATGATCACAAAACAAGAATAACATTAAACTTAGAGAATAAACATCACCAGTGAATACACGCAAGAATCCTGTAAAAGTACCTCCTTTTTATTAATGGAAGATCTCTTCAAAAATGTTACAGTCTGATAGTGTTAGGGTGTAAAGATCAACAACCCCCAATACTTTAAAAGGTGGAGAATTTATAACTCAAGTTACAAACCTTCCTGTCACAACTGATCAGGACGTGCAATTCTATTTTTAGCCTAACTAATTTAACTAATCAAATTGTTTGATGACTTGGTGCAACTGCACGCGGAAATTCTGGGTAGACCGTTGATGAAGCCTTTGCACGACCTTATCTGAGTGGATAGGTGACTGGACCTAGACAACTCATGTGCTAATCGAGTAGATCACAGAGTTCCTCCCATCTAAGATGACTAGGTATTGTGACTTTGAGTAGTCTCTGATACACTTCATCCATGTCTATATACTTAGCGAATGTGGGCTTAGTGAGGAATATGTATCGAATCTTGTGTTGGATACTGATGTCCAACTGAAAGGCATCCAAGAATGCTTTGCCAGTTATGCTCCCTTGTATGCCTGCAAACTTTGAACTGTCTTTGGACACTTCAACCAATCTCTTCTTGTAATCTGGAAGTGTCATCAGTTTATCATTAATAACCTTCAGACCGAGGAGACCTTTCTTTTGGAGAGCTTCGATCTTGCTAATGAATTTTTGTACCCCTAGATCCATGGTCTGAACCTTCTCTTCCAATTGAAGAATTAATCCTCTCTTGGTCAAAACTCTTTTGACCTCAAGGATGGTCTCTGTTTTGTCCTCTATCTTCAACTCTTCTAGCTCTTCTCTGGTCTTAGAATTGAAGAATTTGATGATATCATTTTCCTGGGTTGGTCTATCTCCCAATTCTACTCTGATCTTCTCAATGGCCTGTTTTCTCCTCTGGAGCAATTCATTCTGTTCAAACATAATTTGGATCATGGGCCATATCTCATTTATGGACTTTGTGATGTCTGTCCATACATTTTCTTTGACCTCAGCCAAAGTCTTTCCTGCCATGGTTTGATTTTGGAGCTGTTGTAGTTCCTTCCTGAGCTGCTCAGTTACCTGCTTTTATTTGGATAGACTAGTTTGGAAAGAAGTTTTGAGTTCCTGGAGGTTCTCAACTTCCTTCTTCAGCCTGCTGATTTCTGTCTCTTGTAGGTTCATCTTCTCCATGGATTTGGCGAGGTCAACTGTCCCTTCTTGTGGTGTCACTAGTGTTGCAGAAGGAATTGTTGTTACTGTTGTTGTGCTTGCCCCTAAAATTGGAATGGCACTCAATGGAATGAATTCCATTGGATTCATCTGTTCCTTCTCTTTTAATAATCTCTCCATCTCTACTTCCATTTCTTTGAGCTGTGCATTCTGCTCCATGACTAGCTTGAGCATTTTGTCCTTCTCGCCTTCCTTATCTACTATCTCCTTAGCCTGTGAGTCCTCTGTGGCCGGGAGCTTCAGCTGTTTCCTCAAGGAAGCGATGTCTGCATTATTTTTCTTTATCATCTCCTCTGCATCTTTGAAATTCGAAGGATCATAGCCGATTTTGAGGACTAGCTCCTCCAAAGTTTTGATTCTCTTTTCCTTCGTGAAATAAGATATCTTCTCCAGCTTGAGCTGCATTTGAGCATTGTTGAGTGAGCCTTGCAATTTTGCTGCAGAGGCAGAAACATATGCCAATGTGTGGAAAACCATCTCCCCTGTCTGTTTATGCAAATCCATCTGATCTGCTGGGTGCACGTCCTTCGTCTGGAACTCAAAGGTGGCCTTCTTGTAGTCTGTGGTTACCTTGGGATCTGGTACTTGTGCTTGTAGGAAGGACATGTGCATCCTGCCCTTTTCTGTGTAAAATGCGGACAACAGCCTATGTTGCACAGTGGATGTCTGCTTCCAAAATTGAGCGTAAGTACTGCTGGTAAGGGCCTTAATCTTTTTCTTAATCAGCTCATACTTCTCGAAAATGCTCAATTTGGGCCTAGTCTTTCCCGGATGAGTGTCCAGTGGGGAATCTGAAGATTTCTTTGGTACTGTTGGGGTGATGCCCTGATATATGCTTGAGCCGAAAGGTGGAATGATAGATTTGACCACCATGGTAGGCGGAGCCTCTCTCTCCCCCTTAGGGCTGGGAACTGTGGTTGTCTTGGGCCTCTTAGTATGTAGCTGGAACTCTTCAGATGACACCTCAGTGACAGGCGGAGATGATTCTTGTTGAGTCATTTTTTCCTTAGAAACCTATGGCGTGGTTTTTGGTGGCACATTGGTCAGGGGAACCTAGTGTTCCACTTCGACCAAGGTGTCAGGCACTCACACTGTCTGATTGGTGAATTTTTCAATCTCGGGCTTGGACACATGTACATACGGGACATTTTTGTTCTTCACCTGCATTTCCGAGATGATCCCATGAGGATCATAGTGCCATGAGAAACTTAAGGAAAACTTCATATCTCTCAGCATCCGGTCAGCTTCTTCCCCGGTGCCACGACTGTTGCAGATGAAGGAATCGATCTGCCCCTTGATTCTAAACTGATTCTTTTTCTTCAAGGATACAGAATGAATGTCATCTAAATTCATGATCTGTCTAGTATATTCTAATGCAAATATTCTTACCGAAAAATATTTGGGCAGCTTGTAGGGTGAAAACTCACATCCGAATACTCTGATCTTGGTGTGGTTCTGATACAGGTACCAATCCCCGGTCTTTGTGTCGTCCGAGAGGTGCAAGATTCTCTAGAATTCGTTGTTTATTCGAGGCTCGGGCCTGCCGCTCAACATGCTTACCATAGGGTGGTAGAAAAGATCGATAAAAGCCTTGAAGCTATACTCTGTGGAATTGTTCTTCAGCAAAGAGTTCCATGTTATGACTGGCTGAGGCCTTCCATATGCGTCCATTTTCTGCATGGAGAAACTAAATTTATCTGCTTGAAAGTAAACAAACATGTATGCCAATATAGACGAGTATCTGAACATGCCTTCCGTGCCAAAATTCACGAACTGTTCGTGAATATTGTCGGCCAAGAAGGTGCTATAATCAAACTATGTTGTGGGTTTTTCATCATTGGAGAAAATGGATAGAAAACCCAGGATGGGCTCATCTACCCACTGGTAGGAATAGTAACCTAGCAGGGCAGAAAGGGAGGAAATGACTTGTTTTCCCTTGGTGGAGAACATGGATGATGGGTAAGGGGGATTTGTGGCAGGGAATTGAGCAGAGGTGGGAAGAAAAAGATCGAAAATTTGAGCTCTCTGGGGAAAAGTCATCTTCTGATATAATTCAGTAAGGATTTCTAGGTTGAAAGGAGATGCAGATTTGACACGGGGAATTTGCATCATCTGGTCTATGTCTTTGGGAGTGATGAGGAACAGGGTGTCTCCGGATGAGGATATGATGGCTCTCTGTTCGGGGATGTAGTCAGCTTGGCATTTAAGTGCGAACTCGGGGAAATGGTGTATCTGAGGAAAAAGATAAAGGGGTAAATTGGACTCCCAGAGCCCAATTTCATCGCTCTGGTCCAAGAAAACCTCCCGGAGCCATGACTGGAGGTCTGAAAAATTGAAGTCACACTTGGTATCGGCGATCAATTTATCTTTGTCAACCAATGGGATTTTGTCCAGGTCGACAGGAGGCGGGAGAAAAGGATTCTCCTCTCCTTCTACTTGTCTTGGCTTTGGTGCCATCTCTGCAACAATACCTGCAATAAACACGATGTTAGTGGGGTCGACTGACTGTGGATGAAGGCGACGGGATGTAACAGAGGGGCTGGCTATGAGATTTTCTGATGCGATGAATGAACAATGAAAATGGGGGAGAACAATAATTTTATTTAAAACTGGGGTCGGTTGGACGCGGGAGACCGATCAGCAGGATAACGTGTATGTTATCCAGTAATAAATGGACAACGGTCCACTTGGGGGTGAGATGGCAGGTGACAGTGGCCCAAAATATACGGACGGGTGACGTGGCTGCTAGATATTGGAGGTGAAAGTCACAATAAGGGGGTGTTCATGAGTGAAAAGGAGTAGGGGACTGACATTAGCTATGGGATGTGACATAACTTGGGAGAAAGTAGAACAAGTGGAGGATGACATCCATGAGTGATGGGAGCTGTCAGATAGCAGATGGTGATGGGACTTTGGGACCAATAGGATGACGCCACGTATGACAAGGGGCCCGCCAGAAGGAAAAACCATTCCGGACCCCCCCCTCGGTTAAAAGTAGATCATCAGGGGGGGTCCGAAATCCAATTAGGGTCGTTGATCTATGCGCCCTCTTCCTGGCCGTAGATATTAGCGCATCGTTTATCATCCATTCCGGACACCCCCCCCCCGTTAAAGGAAGAACGGAGTGGGGGGTCCGTAATCAAATCTGGACCGTGGATTTACGTGCTCATTCCTGGATCGTCCAGATTTGCGCAAACCTTATCACCGATTCCAGACTGCCCCCCCCCAGTTAAAAGAAGAATGGTCAGGGCAGGGTTCGGAATGCTCTGTGCACCGTAGATCTTGGCGTGACAATGAGAACCGTCGAGATGTGCATGAAGCATAAACTGGGAGCAGAGAACACAAGCGTTGGGGGGAAAACTTAGGATAAATACATTTTTTGGGTTTTTCCCCAGATTTCTGAAATAGACAACACCAAGGGGCTTCGACCAAACCATCCTCTAGGCTTTTGAGACATGGTATGACATTTTTACATCAAGCTGGTTTTATTGGAGTGAAACAATGTGTTGGATCATGTTGTCATTGATGCCAATGGTTTGATTACTTGGGATATTGTTGGATCATATGTCATTGATGTAAATGGTTTGGTTTGATTAATGTCATTGGTTGATGTCAAG
>JZKD02S1657462.1:995256-1008083 GCA_000966675.3 Picea glauca
AGAAAATTGTACATACATCTTGTGTTCTTTGTGTTCATTGTGGTGATGACTTGTTGATGATATATTGCTGATATATGTTGCTGATATGTACTCACATATAACTGGTTATAAATGATAACAATGGGTAATGAATAAATATTGAATGCTAATTGATGAGTTTTTGTGCAAGAGGGAAGTCTTGGGAAAAAGAGCCCCACACTCATTCACCCCCCCCTCTAAGTGTGGTAGGTGTGTCCAACACAATGAAGCAACTAACATACATGCTAACCTATATTCCTATGACAGTTAACCCATATTAAACTGTTGGGTTAAGAAATTTCTCTACCCTGGGGCTCTTTGATCAGGATTGGACAGTCTGGTCAAATTTATTCACTAATCGTTCCTGGATACTTTGGCTAAGATTAAACTGTTTAGCCAAATCTTTCACTACCCTATCAACATCAAATTTAAAAAGAACTTCGCCATGCTTGGAATGTATGGCCAAGTTACTATTATTGCATGGGGCTTTTATTTCAATTCTTGTATGCCCTCTTTTTTTTTTTCTTTTTTTCTTTTTTTTTTCTTTTTCTTTTTCTTTTTCTTTTTCTTTTTCTTTTTTCTTTTTCTCTTTTTCTTTTTCTCAAATTATTTGCAGAATGAAAAATCATTTGTCAACAAAAACACTAGATATAGATAATATCTCAATCACCAGTTGATTCCCATAATTTATGGGGTGATAACAGCGGCTCCACCTGGGGACGATACTTTCCCTGTGAAGTGCCAAGAATCCTAGTTCCTGTCGTTCTGAGAACTTCCGCCTAGCAGCCTTCGTTGGTTTCATTCTCAAAAATGGGAAAAATAGTGATCAACAGCTTAGGGCCTTCTCTTCGGGCTTCAACTAACTGACGAATGTTCTTCACTCAAACAATGCAAGTGAAAATGAAAATTAAGATGGTATGTACAATGGAGATTGTGAATTCGAATCTTCTACTGAGGTGGTACATAATGTTTCAAAATTCTTCCATTCACAGGTGCTCCTGGCAGATCTGACCCATCGACGTTGTTTAGCAGGAAAGCATTGTTTCCTCTGAAAGCTTGGATCATGTATGGCCCTGTCCACAGATTGTCAAATTTTCCATGCTTTCCCTTGTCTTCATTTCTGGCATCCCATCTCAACACCAAATCTCCCAACTCCAAATCATCCTCCTTGGTTCGTTTGTCAAAAATATTCTTGATGTTTTCTTGGACAACCTATGTTTTGTTGAAAACATCCTCCCTAGTCTGCTGCAAATGGATCATCTAGTTGATCCTTCTTTGTGAGTCGTTTGGTTCAGCTTGTACATCTTGAAGCAACTTCATGACAGGGACTCCTAAAGAAGTGGGGAAAACTACCTTTGTACCATAAACTAGCTGGTATGGTGACATACCAATTAACCTTTTGGTGGTCATCTTGTCAGCCCACAAAGCAAACACCAACTTATTGTGGCTTGATTTTTTGTTTTCCTGCAATGTTTTCTTGATGATATTTACCAAATTTTTGTTTGAAGATTCCACCAACCCATTTCCCTGAGGGTATTAGGTTGTGAAATGCCCCAAACCAATGTGATACTGGTTGCATAAATCTATGAGTTTCTTCGACCGAAAGGCAGCTGCATCGTTAGTTATAATCTTTCTAGGACAACCAAAGAGAGACAAAATATTATTTTCAAGGAATTTGATAATAACAAAGTTAGTGGCTTGCCTGCATGGTACTGCCTTGATCCACTTGGTGAAATAATCGGTGTCTGTGAGAATCCACCTGTGCTGGCCTGAAGAAGGGGGGTGTATTTCTCCAATGAAATCGAGTCCCCATGTTGGAAAGGGGCCTCAACTGAGATCAGTTTCAGAGGTAGAGGAAGGAGTTTCCTTTTGCCTTCAAATAGTTGACACTGGTGACATGCTGTTACCTTCTGATGCACATCTGCGAACAGGGTGGGCCAATAGAATCCAGCTCTGAGTATTTTGTTGGCTGTGACCTTCCAGTTCAAATGGCCACCACATTCTCCTGCATGAAACTCTTGCAAAACTTTATCAGCTTCATCTTTCAGTAAACAATTTAATAGAATGCCTGCATGATCTTTCCAATAAAAATTTCCTTCTAGAATACAGAATTTCAAAACTTTCAACTTTAAAAATCTAGCTTTACTCTTAGTCAAACTAGGGGGAGCTTGTAAATTTTGTAAAATGAATATAAGGTATGCATACCATGGAGAGTTAAGAAATACCTCTCTAACATCTGGATTCGTCATCTCGCCCTGTTCATCTGCCACATCTAGAAAATTAATGTCAAGAGAATGGAAGTTAGATTCAACCATTAATTTAGCAAGGCCTTGACCTTTGATTAGTTTTGTGGGCTTAATCTCTATATCGTATTCTAAAATGACAACAATCCATTTTCCCCTTCTTCCATTAGGGTTGTCCTGTGTCAAAATGTCATTTACTATCGCGTTCGGAACATAAGCTATGGTGTGGGAATGGAGAATGTAGACCCTAAAGTCCTTTATGGCTTTTACCAAAGCAAAATCTTTCTTCTCCATAATATTGTAGTTCAGGGAAGCATCTCTTAATGATTTGCTGAAGAAAGCTATGGGTTGTTCATACCCTTCGCTGTTCTTTTGCAGTAACACCGCTGCTATAGTATGCTCAGATGCGAAAGAAAAGAGATAGAAATATTTAGTAAAATCGGGACTGATCAAAACTGGAGCTTCTGTGAGTGCTCATTTGACATGTTTGAAAGACTGTCTGGACTCGGGATCCCATTTTATTTTTACAAATTTTTTAAGCATGTTTGTAATGTTCCTGAGGAGTTCTGCCAGATTGGGAATGAATCTTCGTAGAAAGATAATTCTTCCAATAAAAGACTGTAGTTCTTTGAGGTTTCTTGGGTGTTCTAATTTTAGTATGGCCTCTATTCTACTGGGGTCTATTTTGATTCCTTCCTTTGAGATGATATGTCCCAGCAGTTTTCCTTCTTCTAACGCAAAAAGACTCTTCTTAGGATTTAAAGAAATCCAAAATCTTCTACATTTCTTGAAAACTCATCTAAGGTGCCTTAGGTGTTCATCATCAGATTGGGAAAACACAGTCGCGTCATCTAAATAAACGATAATAAACTTACCCGACTCTTCCAAGAAGGTGATATCCATTGACCTCTGGAACGTGGCTCCTGCGTTCATCAGACCAAAGGGCATCTTCACGTACATGAAAGTGCCCCATGGTGTTGTGAAAGTGGTTTTGTCTTGGTCGTCTGGGTGAACTAGGACCTGGTTGTAGCCCGAGAAACCATCCAATAGAGATATTCGACTGGACCCGACCACCCTTTGCAGGATGTGGTTGGCAAGGGGTAGTTATCCTTCAGAGATACTTTATTCAGATTTTGGAAATCTATGCAGAGTCTGATTTTCCCGGTTTTCTTACGTGTAGGGACCAAATTAGAGACCCACTTCGAGAAACTCAACAGAACTATGATCTTGGCATCATACATTTTCTTGCTTTCTTTTTCTATTAGAGGGAGCAACTTGGGATTTATCCTCCTAAGTTTCTGCCTAAACAATTTTTGGTCTTCCTTTATTGGAATCCTATGTTGCATGATGCTAGTATCATAGGCTTTCAAATCTTCATAGCCCCAGACAAAAACATATGAATATTCTTTGAACAACTCAATGTATTTGAGCTTTTGTTCTGGGGGTAAAGATTTGGACAGTTTGACCATCCTAGGTTTCTCTTCAGTCCCTATATTACAGTCCTCTACCTCTTGTCCATGAGCTTCTATTTTTGGTTTTTGGCTACATCGTTACTATCAAATAATTCTTCTAAAGGAACAAGACCTCTGGGAAAAACATTGCTTTTCAACTGTAAAACATCAGCGTCCATTTCGTCATCACCTAATTCTCCTGAATCTATGGTATTTACACTATCAATTTCAAAATCAGAATTATTTACATTTTCATCTTCATTCTCTAAATCTATATTTGTACATTCAAAATCATTCTTGCATTGCAGAAAGTCTTCAATTTGGTCATCATTACCAAACACTTGCCAATACCTGATATTGTCAGGAACTGTCGGTCTGCATTTCACCTCAACAGTATATGGGCGAGTTGAACGGAAAGGAATCTTATAGGTGGCTGCTGATGTAGCCAATCCATCGGCCAGAATATTCTGTCCCCTCGGCATTACCTGCAAGTCAACTTTAGTAAAACACCTCAAGGAATCAAGAACAACATTCTTATAACCTCTAAGATGTGGGTGTTTAGCAGCATACTCACCTTTGATTTTCTTGATTATTAATTCAGAGTCACCTCTTACCATTATCTTCTTAGCACCAACTTTTTTCAAAATCTTCAGGCGGAGCATCAAAGATTCATACTCAACAATATTGTTAGTACATTGGAAATTTAATTTGTAAGAATGGTTTTCTGAATACATGTTTCTGTGATTATTCAGCCAGACTCCAGCTCCTGCTCCTTCTTTACTCACAGCTCCATAAAAATCCATACTCCAGAAATCAGCGGGTAACTCTTTAGTTATCACATTCTTCATCTTTGTTACATCAATGCTTTCTGGGCCTTCATCTTGACCAAATAGGTCTTCCATCAGCTGATTATCTTGTTTTTTCGTATCACCATCATTGTACAATATGAATGAATCTAAATCGGAATGCATAGAGTAAATGGGGTAATTGTGCGGTTTTTCTTGGCTACTGACCATGTACTTCATCAGTGTTTCTCTGTATAGCCTCCTCTGTTGCCCAAACACTGGGATAGTGGCGTAAGACATATCCAGCTGCAGGGTTCCTTTCAACTTAGCCCCCTAAGACTGGGATAACAACATTCCATACTTCGGTGGGATGTCTGCAACCACCACATCCATTACCATGCTCTTCGTAGGAATCTGAACCAAAGTGATGCATAGGTCCTTGATCAAACCAATACACTTAACTTTGTTGGAGTCGAATGAGTGTAAATCCTTGTATGGTTTGGTGACCTCCAGTCCTAGCTTTTCCATTACTTCTTTAGGCATCAGATTGTGGGAGGCACCTGAATCCAGCATAGTGTTATGCAAGATCAATTCGTGTATGTTTAGACTGATATAAAAAGGAGCGACCTCTCCAGTATCATCTCTACCATCTACTTTAGATCCGAAAAGAAGTTCGAGATGATCATCAGTAAGGTTCACAGTGTCTGAATGATTCGTTGATCCAATGGTTAAGGCCTTTGTGCCTATGTCAGGTTCAATGGCCAGTGCTTTAATTACCTGTGAACGATACCCTTCTCTGTTCATCAACTCTATAAGTGGGATGGGAATTTTTATTTTTTCTAACTCCCCCTCAAGGCTAAAGGGTGTAGGAGTTCTTCCTTGGCTCATCAGTTCTGGTTTGTCCACCATATTCTTCAACTTAGAAGTACTCGACAGATTAACAGGTGAAGCCTCAAGCTATGATGGCCTTTTCAAAATGGTGATGTTTTTCTTCACGGGAGCGTCGGTATTACTCTTCTCAAGGATATTCTCCACAACGGTCTTCTCAGAAGTCTTCTCAACAGATGGATCAGTGGTCTTTTTGGTTTCGACTATCTTCTTTGTTTCAGTCCTCTTTTTTGGAGAACTCCCTTCTATCTTCTTACTCTGCAGATTGTACTGTCGGTGTACCTCCAAAATAGCATTTTCAAAGGCCCGTTGTTCTGCATCTTCGGCTTCCTCACTTACTTTGGTTTGATTGAGAAGAAAGAGTTCCTTCTCTTCTTGGGTAAGGAAAATAAATTCGTTGTCATGAATGCCCATGAGATTGATATGAGTGTCCTCCAATTCCTCAATCACTCCCTCCCCTTCATCAACATAGTTTTCTTGTAGAGGAGGTCTGATCTGCTGATTTGGACTCCTCTTCTCTCTTTGATCCCTAGGGTCTCTCTGTCTGATTTGAGGGTTTCTCCTAAAGTTAGGCTTCCGAACCTGGGGAGCTAGTGGGTTTTCTCTTGGGGGATTTATGCCTGACACAGTGAGCCTTTCCATCATTATTTCCACCGCTCTAGCCAAAGAATCCAATTTGGAATCTGTGGTCGACGTGGAAGGTTCTTCTTTGATCGTGACTCTTCTTTCTAACCTCTGACGTGCCCTTTTCACCAACAGATTGGCCTCCACACTTATAGCACTTTTTTGCATGTCTGCCAAGGTGGTAGCATTTATTTTTCTCAGTTGGTAGGACATATCGACATCAAAACCATCAGGGAATTTTATCAACGCCAGACCCTATGGAGGTTTGATTTCAGCTGGAATGGCATTGTACATGTTATTAAAACATGTGTAGTAATCTTGTACCATCTCACTTTGATTTCTTCTTATATTCTCTTATTCTGACAATATCTGGAGAGGGTTTTTCTTTACCTCCCATCTGTTAAGAAAAATTCTTTGGAACGTGACAAGGTCAGGGACTGAGGCGGCAGGTAAAGATTTGAACCATTTCTTGATGTCACCTGTCAAACTTTGGGCAAACAATCGCATTTGGATGTTAGCCTCATCAACCTCTTGCAAATCAAAATAATCATTCATTTTGTCCACATGTTGTTGGGCGTTTAAAGGTCCTGTTGCATCGAACTGTGGAAGTCTTGTTTGATAGTCTTGGGGCATGGCGTGTAGCGACACAAAAAACACCAAAGGAGCATATCGATCTACCATGATGGGTGGAGGAGGTGGAACGACAACCTGAATGGTCGGCGAGGTAGCGACTGAAGACGAGGACGAGGAGGGACTGGACAGTACTAAGGTAGTGATTTGTAGTTTAGTCATGGGAGACAAGACTTCAGGGGTTCGGGGTTGTAACACAGTTGGGTCAAAGACAAGTCCAGTCACAAAACTGTCGGACCATGTTCTAACCAGGTTTCGCTGTGGAAAGGTATCAAGGTCAAGGTTTTGAGAGATAACTGGTTTTCCTGAAAAGGAAGGAGACTTATGAAAGTGAGAATAACTCACTAAACCTACAGCCAAGGTCTTTCGCTTGAGAAAATGTTCGGGGTTATCTATCACTATTGCGGGTTCTAGGTCTGGATGAGATCGAGTGTGAACTTTCTTGGGAGCCAGAACTCTTTTTGGTTTTTTATAGATATATATTTTTTTAATTTTGCGAGTCTGAAAATAATATGTACAAAGTTTGATCAACCTTTAAACATTACTTTCTTCCAAATTTGAACATTCTTTTTAGGGGAAAGCAAACATGAAATTATCAATTTTAGTTCGTCCCCAGTATGGTCGCCATTATGTTAGCACTCGATAAATTTCCTGGAGGTTGAAACATAAGAAATCTACGAAGGTAACTTTATCCAACTACTTTTAAAGCTGGGATCTAGCCCTTCCAGCTTCAGAGAGGGATCTCTCTATATGATTTAGCTATGTTTTCAATTCTAGATATTAGGCTAGGTAAAAAAATCTGTAGGTTTTGTTGTCAAAGTGTCTTTGAATTGGTTGAGATAGTCTACACCTCCATTGGGCTATGGGGTCTGTGTTATAATAAACATGAGATACAAACCAGAAATGTAAGGAATACTTCCACAGGGCGAGATAATATACTCATTGCATATTTAATAGCTTAAATGATGGACAGAAGAAAAGATGAGAAAGATAAGTTCAACTAAGATCCAGTTTAGAATTTCTTAATTGAAAAAATCATAAGATAAACATTAAAATCTTTAAATTCGGAAATAGGGTATCCAAGATAAATCCTGCAACATACGTTACTTCTTAAATATTAGTTTCAAAAAACAATATGATCATAAAGCAAGAATAACATTAAACTTAGAGAATAAACATCACCAGTGAATACACACAAGAATCCTGTAAAAGTGCCTCCTTTTTATTAATGGCAGATCTCTTCAAAAATGTTACAGTCTGATAGCGTCAGGGTGTAAAGATCAACAACCCCCAATACTTCGAAAGGTGAAGTATTTATAACTCAAGTTACAAATGTTCCTGTCATAACTGATCAGGACGTGCCAATTCTATTTTTAGCCTAACTAATTTAACTAATCAAATTGTTTGATGACTTGGTGCAACTGCACATAGAAATTCTGGGTAGACCGTTGATGAAGCCTTTGCATGACCTCATCTGACTGGATAGGTGACTGGACCTGGATAGCTCATCTGCTAATCGAGCAGATCACAAAGTTCCTCCCACTTGAGATGACTAGGCACTGTGACTTTGAGTAGTCTCCGATACACTTCATCCATGTCTGTATACTTAGCAAATGTGGGCTTAGTGAGGAATATGTATCGAATCTCGTGTTGGATACTGATGTCCAACTGAAGGGAATCCAGGAATGATTTGCCAGTGATGCTCCCTTGTATGCCTACAAACTTTGAACTATCTTTGGACACTTCAGCCAATCTCTTCTTGTAATCCAGAAGTGTCATCATTTTATCATTAATAACCTTTAGACCGAGGAGACCTTTCTTTTGGAGAGCTTCGATCTTGCTGAAGAATTTATATACCCCTAGGTTCATGGTCTGAATGTTCTCTTCCAATTGAAGAATTAATCCTCTCTTGGTCAAAACTCTTTTGACCTCAAGGATGGTCTATGTTCTGTCCTCTATCTTCAACTCTTCTAGCTCTTCTCTGGTCTTAGAATTGAGGAATTTGATGATATCATTTTTCTGGGTTGGTCTATCTCCCAATTCTACTCTGATCTTCTCAATGGCCTGTTTTCTCCTCTGGAGCAACACATTCTGTTCAAACATAATTTGGATCATGGGCCATATCTCATTTATGGACTTTGTGATGTCTGTCCATACATTTTCTTTGACCTCAGCCAAATTCTTTCCTGCCATGGTTTTCTTTTGGAGTTGTTGTAGTTCCTTCCTGAGCTGCTCAGTTACCTACTTTTCTTTGGAAAGAAGTTTTGAGTTCCTAGAGGTTCTCAACTTCCTTCTTCAACCTGTTGATTTCTATCTCTTGCAGGTTCATCTTCTCCATGGATTTGGCGAGGTCAGTTGTCCCTTCTTGTGGTGTCACTGGTGTTGCGGAAGGAATTGCTATTACTGTTGTTGTGCTTGCCCCTAAAATTGGAATGGCACTCAATGGAATGACTTCCATTGGCTTCATCTGTTCCTTCTCTTTTAATAATCTCTCCATCTCTGCTTCCATTTCTTTGAGCTGTGCATTCTGCTCCATGAGTAGCTTGAGAATTTCGTCCTTCTTGCCTTCCTTCTCTGCTATCTCCTTAGCCTGTGAGTCCTCTGTGGGTGGGAGCTTCAGCTGTTTCCTCAAGGAAGCGATGTTTGCATTCTTTTTCTTTATCATCTCATCTGCATCTTTGACATTCGAAGGATCATAGATGATTTTGAGGACCAACTCCTCAAAAGTTTTGATTTTGTTCTCCTTCACGAAAGAAGATATCTTTTCCATCTTGAGCCGCGTTTGAGCATTGTTGAGAAACACCTGCAATTTTGCTGCAGAGGAGGAAGCATGTGCCAATGTGTGGAAAACCATCTCCCCTATATATTTATGCAAATCCATCTGATCTGTTGGGTGCACGTCCTTTGTCTGGAACTCAAAGGTGGCCCTCTTGTAGTCTGTGATTACCTTGGGATCTGGTACCTGTGCCTGTAGGAAGGCCATGTGCATCCTGCCCTTTTCTGTGTCAAATGTGGACAACATCCTATGCTGCACAGTCAACGTCTGCCTCCAAAATTGAGCATAAGTATTGCTGGTAAGGGTCTGATTCTTTTTCTTAATCAGCTCGTACTTCTCGAAAATGCTTAATTTGGGCCCAGTCTTGCCTAGATGAGTGTCCAATGGGGAATCTGAAGATTTCTTTGGCATTGTTGGGGTGATGCCCTGATATATGCTTGTGCCGAAAGGTGGAATGACAGATTTGACCACCGTGGTAGGTGGAGCCTCTCTCTCCCTCATAGGGATGGGAACTGTGGTTGTCTTGGGCCTCTTAGTATGTAGCTGGAACTCTTTAGATGACACCTCAGTGACAAGGGGAGATGATTCTTGTCGAGTCCTTTTTTCCTTAGGAACCGGTGGCATGGTTGTTGGTGGCACATTGGTCAGGGGAACCTGCTGTTCCACTTCGACGAAGGTGTCAGGCACCCACACTGTCTGATTGGCGAATTTTTCAATCTCGGGCTTGGACACATGTACATATGGGACATTTTTGTTCTTCACCTGCATTTCCGAGATGATTCCATGAGGATCATAGTGCCATGGGAAACTTAAGAAAAACTTCATATCTCTCAGCATCCGGTCAGCTTCTTCCCCGGTGCCACGACTGTTGTAGATGAAGGAACCGATCTTCCCCTTGATTCTAAGCTGCTGCTTTTTCTCGAAGGATACAAAATGAATGTCATATGAATTCATGATCTGTCTAATATATTCTAATGCAAAGATTCTTACCAGCAAATATTTGGGCAGCTTGTAGGGTGCCAACTCACATTCGAATACTCTGATCTCGGTGTGGTTCTGATACAGGTACCAATCCCCGGTCTTTGTGTTGTCCGAGAGGTGCAAGATTCTCTGGACTTCGTCATTTATTCGAGGCTTGGGCCTGCCGCTCAACATGCTTACTACAGGGTGGTAGAAAAGATCGATGAAATCCTTGAAGCTATACTCTGTGGAATTGTGCTTCAGCAAAGAGGTCCATGTTGTGACTAGCTGAGGCCTTCCATCTGCATCCATTTTCTGCATGGAGAAACTAAATTTATCTACTTGAAAGTAAACAAACATGTATGCCAATATAAACGAGTATCTGAACATTCCTTCTGTGCAAAAATTCACGAACTGTTCGTGAATATTGTTGGCCAAGAAGGTGTTGTAATCAAACTGTGTTGTGGGTTTTTCATCGTTGGAGAAAATGGATAGAAAACCCAGGACGGGCTCATCTACCCACTGGTCGGAATAGTAACCTAACAGAGCAAAAACGGAGGAAATGACTTGGTTTCCCTTGGTGGAGAACATGGATGATGGGTAAGGGGGATTTGTGGTAGGGAATTGAGCGGAGGTGGGAAGAAAAAGCTCAAAAATATGAACTCTCTCGGGAGAAGTCATCTTCCGATATAATTCAGTACGGATTTCTATGTTGAAAGGAGACGTCGATTCGGCACGGGGAATTTGCATCATCTAGTCTATGTCTTCGGGAGTGATGAGGAACAGGGTGTCTCCGGATGAGGATATGACGACTCTCTGTTTGGGGATGTAGTGAGCTTGGCATTTAAGTGCGAACTCGGGGAAATGGTGTATCTGGGGAAAAAGGTAAAGGGGTAAATTGGACTCCCAGAGCCCAATTTCATCGCTCTGGTCCAGGAAAACCTCCCGGAGCCATGACTGGAGGTCTGAAAAATCGAAATCACACATGGTATCGGCGATCAATCTGTCTTTGTTGACCAATGGGATTTTTTCCAGGTCGACAGGAGGCGGGAGAAAAGGATTCTCCTCTCCTTCTTCTTGTCTTGGCTTTGGAACCATCTCTGCAACAGTACCTACAATAAACACGATGTTAGTGGGGTCGACTGACTGCGGATGGAGGCGATGGGATGTAACAGAGGGGTTGGCTATGAGATTTTCTAGTGCAATGAATGAACAACGAAAATGGGGGAGAATGGTAATTTTATTTAAAACTGGGGTCAATTGGGCACTGAAGACCGATCAGCAGAATAACGGGTATGTTATCCAGTAATAAATGGACAACGGGCCACTTGGGGGTGAGATGGCAGGTGACGGTGGCCCAAAATATACAAACGGGTGATGTGGATGCTAGGGATTGGAGGTGAAAGTCACAATAAGGGGATGTTCATGAGTGAAAAGGGGTAGGGGACTAACAACAGTTATGGGATGTGACATAACTTGGGAGCAAGTGGAACAAGTGGAGGATGATGTCCATGAGTGACGGGAGCTGTCAGATAGCAGATGGTGATGGGACTTCAGGACCAATAGGCTAACGCCACGTATGACAAGGGGCCCGCCAGAAGGAAAAACCATTCCAGACCCCCCCCTCGGTTAAAAGAAGATCATCAGGGGGGGTCCAAAATCCAATTAGGGTCGTTGATCTACGTGCCCTCTTCCTGGCTGTAGATCTTAGTGCGCCATTTATCTTCCATTTCAGACCCCCCCGCCCCCCCTCCGTTAAAGGTAGAACGGACGGGGGGGTCCGAAATCAAATCTGGACTGTGGATTTACGCACTCGTTCTTGGACTATCCAGATCTACGCAAATCTTATCACCGATTCCGGACCCCCCCCGGGTTAAAATAAGAATGGTTGGGGGGGTTCGGAATGCTCTGTGCACCATAGATCTTGGTTCCACGATCAGAACCATTGAGATGTGCATGAAGCACAAACTGGGAGCGGAGAACACAAGCACTGGGGGAAAAACTTAGGATAAATACATTTTATGGGTTTTTCCCCAAATTTCTGAAATAGACAACACCAAGGGGCTTCGACCAAACCATCCTCTAGGCTTTTGAGACATGGTATGACATTTTTACATCAAGCTGGTTTTATTGGAGTGAAACAATGAAGCAACTAACCTACATGCTAACCTATCTTCCTATGACAGTTAACCCAGATTAAACTGTTGGGTTAAGAAATTACTCTACCCTGGGGCTATCTGACCAGGATTGGACAGTCTGGTCAGATTTATTCACTAATCTAACCTAGATACTTTGGCTAAGATTAAATTGTTTAGCCAAATCATTCACTACCCTATCAACATCAAATTTAAAAAGAACTTGGCCATGCTTGGAAGGTATGGCCAAGTTACTATTATTGCATGGGGCTTTTATTTCAATTCTTTTATGCCCTCTTTTTTTTTTTTTTTTTTTT
>JZKD02S1657462.1:1008117-1026137 GCA_000966675.3 Picea glauca
AATCATTTGTCAACAAAAACACTAGATACAGATAATATCCCAGTCACCAGTTGATTCCCATAATTTATGGGGTGATAACATAAACAACGATGTAACCAATGGATAAAACGTCATGTGTCTATCCATTTATGCACGTGGAAGGTAAGTTCATGGCCACATGGGCCATAGCCATGAGACCAGAGGCCAGGAATCTAGGGGCCAGCGTGCTAGACCAAGGCCAGGTCCACATGGGCCATATGACCTAGTCCTCCGCCAGGGAAAAGGTGTCAGATCCTTAACAGTGCGAAAAAACCGCTCAAGTTTCAAAAAAGGGTGTGTGCCAGGTTTTTTAAATAGGAACGGACACAAAGATGGGTTCAGAGGCATGCAGGTGTGTTTTGCATAACAGAGGATTGCAAGTTATTGGGGAAAACTCCCAGGAAAGTATTTTCTTCAAGTTTTGGCCAATCCAGGTGTAGGAAGAGCCCAAATAGGGGTTTTTGAACATTTTGGAGCCATTGGAGCCATCTATTTGGAATTTTGAGCATTGCAAAGTTTTTTTTTTAATACTTTGATTTTATGATGAGAATGAGCCATTGAGGAGTGTGGGCCATTTCTTGGAGCTTCGTTCATCCATTTTCAGTGCCGTCAGTTTTGTTCAGTTCTTGAGATCTGGTAGAACACAACCAGATCAGTTTGTAATCCTTTTGGTACTATTACAATGTAATTTTAAAGCTTTGAACATAAATAAGAAAGTCTCACCCACTGAGACAAAGGCCCAGAGATGTAGGTGATATTGCCGAACTCTGTTATCAACTTCTCTTGTTATGGTTTGTTGTTTCTTCATGCTTCTTTTCATATCTGTATATTGCATGATGGTTGCTATGTTTCTTCATTAAATCTTCCTCTTACGTAAGTTTCCTAAATGGTTAATTAATCCATCCTTTAAAATTCACCATTTTCTTTAAAAGATCTTTTCGGATCAAGTGGTATTAGAGCTAGTTGATGGTTGGTTTTTGAGTTTGCATGTTTACCAGATAAAAGCTCATCTCAGTTGAGAAAATGGCATCTAAAGAGGGAATTTCTCAATATGAGAAGGAGAAGCGAAATACTCTTTTGGCCATGGAAAAGATGGTGAAAATGTTTTATGAATATTACTTTGAACGAAAGAGATCGGTTCAAGAGAAATCTTCAAAGAACGAGAAAATCAAAGAAGAATTGAAGGAATTTCCTTCTACACCCAATTTAGAAAACATCTCTGAGGTATGCAGTGGAAGTCATTCATCAATTTTGCATTGTTCCCATCAAGATGGTTCTTTTGGTGCATTTGAAAAACATACAAGAGGTATAGGTTTGAAATTGATAACCAAGATGGGTTATGAAGGAAATGGCCTTGGAAATAAGGGCCAAGGTATCATTAATCCCATAGAGGTTATGGAAATACCTCTCTATTTGGGATTGGGATATGGTGAAGTGGAGATTGGAGAATGCTCCAAAACTTTAAAAGCAAGTGATTCTTCAAATGACCAGCCTAAGTCATTGCGGGAACAATTCACGAAAGGTGATGGCATATCACTCCATGATGCTGATAGTGAATGCAAGTCATCTCCAAAGAAAAGTGAAGATCAACAAGAAAGGTATAATTTTCATGGTTTTTCCAAATCTCTTTTTGATTATAAAAATCATAATCATGTAATCCAAAATTTGCGGAATATGTATCCTTGTACGTTTTTTCATTCACCCAAGCATTGTGTGGAAAAGTGTTGTAAGAGACAATCTTTGTACAGGAAGTTTATGTCGACCAGGAAGAAGACACGACATAAAGACTCAAATCCACAACGCAAGAAAGAGAAGGGAAAACAAGTTTGGATGCCAAAAAACCACTGCATTTATTGTAACAGGGGTGGATATCAAAAGGCTAAATGTTGGAAGCTTAATTTGGTGCTTCGTCCAATGAAGGAAAAAATGATTGTGCATGTACTCCTAAAGTAAGAGGCATTACCAGTGAAGCAAGAGGAACAACATAAAGGAAAGGAAAAAATCACTTGGTTTTTCCAGAAGTGGATGTCACATCTTCATTGTATTTTGCTTCCATTAATGTAATAACACATGTTGAAATGATGACCTGTTATAACATCATTTTGAACAACATAGTGTTTTTTTTTATCCTTATGAGTATGTAATTAGTAAGGTCATTTTGTAACCTTTTGGAGGACCAAAAGGTCTTTAGTGGGGAGGTGTGATCGATAATTGGATCCTAGAACCAAAATGGGTCCAGGAAGGACTAAAAATCAAAGTGATCAGAATGGATTCAAAACGAATGTGTATGTAGGCCTTGTTGATATGAACCCAATGCGACTTGAATGGGCTCAAATGAACATTGTATGTGAAATATATCATGTTATATTCATTTAGTCAAACAGGCAAAAACAATGTTGACTATACAGTTCATATAGTCTATACAGTTCTGACGTGGCAGCTGACTCTACAGATTGTATGACCATACAATGATGTGGCAGGTATAGTGGCACTGACTGGGCATGTATGAGAGGTGGATGAATGATATTTTGACATGTGGCACACTTTTGGGAAAATGAAATGGTGCTACATGGCCCAGTCATGGGCTACCACATGGCACCCATCCCTTGGTTGATTGTTTGGGAAAAAGTTTGTATGGACTCCTGGGGAGTCAAACCCGTGACCTCCAGTCTAGGCGGAAAACACTTTGGCAGGGTCGGGATACCAACCCGCCCATGATGTAAATTAATTACTATGGTCAAAATGAAATATTTAAGTTGAGATACATTGTAATTCAAGCGGAGTAAAGGTTGGGGCCTAGCCCCAACCTTGACACAATACCCTCCATAAAACCCAACCATATAACCAATACGATATCTATTTACACAGATTGTGGTGGCTGCAAATACCTGGTGCACACTCCATGGAACCTCACCATGGGACCACACTCTATACGATAGGAGTGGTCCACTCCAGCCATCCCCCAGTCATGTTGAAAACTACCATATGACCAGTCCTTTGATGCTTGGCACGGGTAAGTGCGATTAGCACCCGAACGGTTGGCCTAGCCCGTTGACCAAGGCACTTAATAAATGGTGTAACCAATGGCTAAAACACCATGTGTTTATCCATTTATGTGCATGGAAGGTAAGGTTGTGGCCACATGGGCCATATCCATGAGACCAAGGGCTAGCACGCTAGCACCATACTAGGGCCACATGGGTCATACAACCTAGTCCTCTACTAGGGAAAAGGTGCCAGCTCCTTAACGATGCGACAAAATCACCTGAGTTTTGGAAATGGGTGTGTGCCAGGGTTTTTAAATGGGAATGCACACAGAGCTGGGTTCAGAGGCCTGTTGATGCATTTTGCATAACAAAGGATTGCAAGTTATTTGGGAAAACTCCCAAGAGTGTATTTTCTTCATTTTTTGGCCAATCCAGCTGCAAGAAGAGCCCATCTAGGGGTTTTTGAACATTATGGAACCATTGGATCCATCTATTTGGCATTTTGAGAATTGCAAAGTATTGGTTTTAATACTTTGATTTTATTATGAGAATGAGCCATTGAAGAGTGCGGGCCATTTATGGGAGCTCCATTCATCCATTTTTAGTGTCATTAGTTTTGTTCAGTTCTTGAGATATGGTAGAACAAAACCATATCAGTTTTTCATCCTTTTGGCATTGTTATCATGTACTTTTAAATATTTGAACAGAAATAAGAAAGCCTCACCCACTGAGACAAAGGCCCAGAGACGTAGGCAAGATTGCCGAACTCTGTTATCAACTTCTCTTTTTATGGTTTGTTGTTTCTTCATGCTTATTTCCATATCTGTATATTACATAATGGATTCTATATTTATTCATTAAGTATTCCTCTTACATCAGTTTCCTAAATGGTTAGTTAATTCAAGATTTAAAACTCAACCATTTTCTTTAAAATATCTTTTCGAATCAAGGGAGGAAGCCACAATTTTGTTTATTATTTCTTCTTCGAGCTTCACACAAAACTTTGTTTATTATTACTTCTTTGATATTCACATGGTTTGGTATCCTATTTCTTCTTTGGGCTTTGGGTATTTTGGAATAAGGAGGAAGTCACTCTTTTGGTAACACTATGAACTCCTTGTCTATGTTTTCTCCTTTTCCTTAACTTTGTTTTTCAATAGCCACACACTGCTCATGATCATGGAAATGATGCCTTGCAACTCACTAATACATATGGGGTCAACATTCGACAAAAAATTATGACAATAAGAATACAATTAATCATATCATTGAAAATTACGAAATAATACTAAAATTTTAATCATTTTTTCTAGGTGCCCCAATGAATGTCGTACTTGAGATAAACTTCTATATCCACTGATATTATAATGATAGTTAATTTTTCCATCGCCTAACCTAGATAATTCCAACTACCCTTTTGAAAATGATTTAATGTTCACTAACTTGGTCAAAATTGACATAGTCAATGTTCGTTGGAAGACCAATGATGGCGAGTGATTTAGACTATTTTGTTGTAAGTGTGATGGTTATAAAACTGTTTTCTTCCAATTGTTCATTGTATGATTTATTATTCTTTTTTCTTTTTGTTACATGTAAATGTGTTGAACCTGCACAGAATAGATATAGCTAGAAAATACCACACACATTTGTAGAGAGAAATTGAGAAAGAAGAAGCAAGAGAGGAAGAATTATCATTAACCGTATTCCACACTCAAAGAGTGAATAATTTACAATATATATAGGATACATGAGTAACTAATGAGCCATATTGGTGGTATAGATTGATATGGATACACACTAACAAATACGGGAGTAAACTGCCACCTAGTCTAGTCTCTCAGGTAGTTACAGTAGTGAACTTCTACCTAGTCTATCTTAACTAGTTTATCAGTCTCCAGTTAACTAACTGAAATAGAGTGAAGTGAGGAGGATATCATGGAATCATGAGTAATGCACTAGTATGGTGATGATCTCAAGTAAAATTCACATTAGCTGGTGATGATCCCAATGTTGCATGGTGATAATCCCAATGTAGCATCTAGACTCCACTCAATTGATCAAATTGAAGTGACAACTAAAGAGAATATTCTCCTAGAGGAATATTCTCCTAAAATTTAGGAGACTGGATAATGAATAATAAACATAGGTAAAACCCTAGGAAAAATAAATCCTAGGTGTGTGTGAAGTACTTCAACACCCCCTCCGAACATCACTATGGTGAAAATAAAGAATGGGTCCCGACAACGATGCCATGTGAGGTACCCAAATATAAAAATATACACTAAAATAAACAAAGAAAGAGATAAAACCTCATGGGAAATCCCCCCCCCCTCAAATTACAATGCATAAACAAGTTTGAGAAGGAAAAAAAAATTGTTGCTAAGCAACCATGCCCTTCACTCTAAGAAGACCTCACAATTGTGCAAGTTTGTGCTCGTTGAAGATTTTGTTGAAGATGTAGATTTATGCACAGATCTAATGAAGTATATACACCATTCATATGTCCACACATATCCACTTTCTCTTCTTGTAATGAAGAATATCCAAATAATGTTTGGATGAAACTCATAAAAACCGTTTGGCCGTTTTCGAAAAAAACGTTGAAATTTTGTTGATTTTAAAATGATCATAACTTCACTTCCCAAACTCTATTTATGATGATTGTTTTTTTAAAATTGGATATTTTCTCGAGAGGGATTAAAATATCCAATTTGTTTTTGCAAATTGTGATCATAAAATATCATAATTGAGTCTGATGTGCATGGATCCCTTTTTCTCTCCTGAGATACATGCATTGCACATGGAAAAGTGTATGCGTGTGACCCCTGAGATGCATGTCATAAATATTCCACATGAAATCCAGAAAAAAAAAATATGAAATGGAGTAGATATCATATTCAATCAATAGAATGAAAATTTGTGCAAATACTTGTGTAGAAGACTCTTCAGAATAAAATGTTTGATCTTCTGATGGCTTCTCTTCTGGCTCTATCTGTTCAACCTCTTACATGAAATCTTCACAATCTTCTTTATTCCCGAATAGAACCTCCAATATGGTCCATAATTAATTTGGAGTTGAGTCTTGTGATAAATCATATACTTGGTGGATAATTTATGGAGAAATAGACAAATAGATAAATCATGTGGGCATATCTTGTCTATTGAGAAAGTTGTTTTCTTCATCGGCGGAATCAGGCTCTAATTCCATTGCCATATTTATTTGGTACAAGCCTCTACATCTGAGTTGAAGCAGAATTTTTGGCTTCAACTCTAAATATTTATGAGGCGTGAGAAGTATTTTTGATGAATAATCCATCTTTTTTTGTGTTCTTCAATCTTCAGTACCTACAAAAATAATTTGGTGTAACTTTTTCTTACTAGTCTGTTGGCTTTGATACCATGCAAATCTGTTGAACCTACACATAATATATCTAGCTATAAAATACCACACACATTTGCAGACAAAAATTAATAAAGAAGAAACAAGAGAGGAAGAATTATCAGTAACCATATTTCACACTTAAAGATTCAATAATTTACAGTAGATATAGGATACATGAGTAACTAATGAGCCATAATAGTGATATAGAGTGATCTGGACACACAACAGTAGTTACATGTGTCAAATGCTACCTAGTCTAGTCTCTCAGGTAGTTATGAGAGTGAACTGCTACCTAGTCTGATTTAACTAGTCTATCAGTCTTTAGTTAACTAACTGAAACATAGTGAAGTGAGGAGGAGGTAATGGAATCATGAATATTTCACTAGGTTGGTCATGATCCCAAGGAAAATGCACATTAGCTGGTGATGATCCCAATGCTTCATGGTGATAATCCCAATGTAGCATCTAGACTCCACTCAACTGATCAAACTAAAGTGAAAACTGAAGAGAATATTCTCCTAGAGGAATATTCTCCCTAAACTTTAGGAGACTGGATAATGATTCATAAACATAGGGAAAACCCTAGGAAAAATAAATCCTAGGTGTGTGTGAAGTACTCCAACACTACTTCCCTCATATCCAATTCTTGATCTTCATAGCTCAGATTTTGTACTTTGAAGGTGACAAATTTTTAATAGCACTTTGTCTATTTTTAAATACCCAGATTGGATCCCTAACCCTTAGAGCCTCTTTCATTTGGGGACAAAAATTGTTTCCTAGGAAATAGGTATGAACATGTCTACTCAATTCCATTTAATTAATATACAATTTGTCTTGGTCTAGTTCTCTTTTATTGTTTGATTTTATTACTTTCTTATAGTGAAGTTTGGAACTTATGTAGTAAAAACATATGGTTTTCATTTGTTGATTAATTGTTGACTAGTGTTACAAACCTTTAATAAATCTATGATGAAAATGGATTAATTATGTAGTACATATGGGGTCAATATTCAGTGAAATTTGTATTTTAAGAATATATTTGTATATTGTATTTATATCGCTTCAGTGGATTTTGTTGTAAATATAGGAAATCCCAATGCCAACACCTAAAGAGAGGGAAATGATGATTTCTAGGTTAAGGGATGCATTGGAGGCATAGAGTGATGGGAAATTCTATTGATAGAAATTAGGTAAATATCATAATGAATAAAACCAAGATATATCAAGAAACGAGGAGATGGTAGAAAAAGGCATAAGTCATTAATTTCCACATTATTGTATTCACAAAGTAAGTACATATAGTAAAATGATAAATAACCATTGTTAACCATCCACATAAATAGCACAATATAAAAATGTGATATTAATACAATGATTAGGAGAAATATTGCTAACAACTCCTCACCCCCCTTAATCATTAGTCTGTTCAAATTTACCAGCTAGCAATAGATTAAAAAAAAGAAAAAAACAGTGAAGAAGTTGATAGCGCATTCAATTCTTCAATCTGTAACTCATGGTATGAAACCTCATGAGTGTTGATGAAGATACACATGAAAAAACCACCAAATGTGGATGTTGAAAAATAAATCTAGAAAACTCATTGTGCATCAAATGAGATAGATATCCTTCGAGTGGTCACTAAAGTGAACTTGAACTGATGAGAGAAAATCTTGATGAGAAGTGAATTAGCTACAAGTCTAACACATCTCATATCCTAAAAAACCATGGTAATCCAATATGTTAAGAGAAAAGAGAAGAATAATTGTATGTTCTCTACAAGTTCAAAATACCATCCCTAAGAAGTTTGAATACTATGAAGCTCTTACATATCGACACGTTAAAAAACTATCAAAAAACCTGCTAATAGAAAAAAGTGTCGAACAACATCCAAACTTGTATGTGAAAATGGTGTAGCCAAAAAACCTCTAAGTAGTAAACTAGGTAAACTGTTGGCATTGCTCCAAGTATTGAACCAAAATTTCCATAAAACATGTTAGAAAATCCATCAAATGCCAAAAAGTGGCAGAATATCCATCCAATATCCAATAGCATGGAAATCATTAATCTATCAATCATCAATCTCTTGAAAATATTTACCAATCAAATACTTTGTGTGAGTGATATGTGATAACATAATCAAATCCATCATCCAATCGGGAAACAAACATTATGCACTAAAATACTCTTCAATCATCCATCATCTTGAAATCATAAATTCATCTGCAATCCTAAATCCACAATCAATCATCATAAGCTACAATCCTATAAGATAAACTTTGAAACTTGAAGTGTGACATATCAATATTTTCTCCCTTGTCGACTGAAAAGTGATAATTTTAGACAATGAGATACACCCCCCTTGAAAGTGTAAAATGGTAATCAAATCATCTTCGATAAAGTTTGGAGACTCGGTATTCAACTCAGAAGACTACATCAAATGTGCCCCGATCATTCCCTGTATCATCCAATCCTGGAAAAAAAATCATGTCTGTCAACTGTAGAAATATCTTCAATCAAGTATGGTTGTACCTATGTATAAACTCGTCGATAAGTTCATTCCAATAATTTGTCTTCCAAACTACAATGCCAATTCCATAACCATTCAAAATTTATATGTTTCCTCTGAATAGTTAGTCGCTTCCAATACCTTTCTAAGACATGGTTCATCTTCCCAAAAAAAACACATGGGTGGAGATCAAAACAGTTTAATTCAACATGGCCAACTTTGTGATAGTGTTGACATAGTACAAATTCTTTTTCCAACTAAGCATGATCAACCAACAAATCCTCAATACCTGTATTATCATCAATATCCTCAACAATATTGTCATAATGAAAATCTATATCAACATCCTGATCAACATCCTATACATGTTCCTTATCAAGTTCTTCCTTCCTATCAACATTAACTAAAAAACCACCACTCATAAAAGCAATTGGCTTACAATGATTAGGAATATGAAAAAGTTTATCATGATCCTCTTCGTATCCTAAGCCATATCTCTTTCATTTAAAATATAATTTTTCCCAAGCTATAACAAAATTATCTATATTTTCAACCCGATCCTCATGTCAAACCTTCAATTTATCCACTTTGTTTTTAGTGTCATCAATCAATGCTACAGCGACTTCATGAAAGGAAAAAGATTTCAGCTCAAAATCAACAAGCACAAGTTTGTTTTCTTGTTCCTTAAGTTTGGTTTCTTATTCTTTGGTGTCATCATTAAATGATGTCAACTACCCATTCAAAAAATTTGTGTGTGTTTGAAGTAGATGTACCTTTTTGTGTAGTATGCGAAGAAAAGTAAGAACATTAGTGAGCATTCCTTTTTGCATAGAAATTGTATATTCTGGAGTCTTGCTAATCAAATTTTGCAACATATTAAACATTTTTTGGATTCCTTTCATTTTGAAGTAATTCAAATATGCCTAATGTGCAAAATTGAAGGCCTCCTTTTTAACCCCTTTATTCAATTTTATGTGGATTTTACAAATATATTTGAACCCTCTTAGGTAACCTTGCATATTATGCAAAATACTTCAAATTTATGTGTTGATTTGTTTCAAGTCCATATATTCTTTCGATTTCCTCTTGAAGGCCTTGATTTGTCTTGAGAATCTATTAGATTGCTTGTTGTTCATGTACTTGTTGTTCATGTACTTGTTTTTCAACAAAGAATAAATATAAACCAATCCACGTAAATATCCTAAGGCCCCCTTATTCAATTTTGGGTGGGTCTAGGAGTGGAAAAACTTTGGTTGAGTTACAATTCTCCTTTTAGCTCCCATTACAAAATATGAAAAATATAAACCACCTTATTACTTATTAATCCTTATAATGCCAACTACATAAATATTATGACTCATTAATGCACCTTATAACTCCAATGACAATTTCACAAGCGTTCTCATAAATATAGACAATAAAAAAATCCTTATGATCCATTTTACTTCCTTTTTATCATTTATAATGAATCAGAAATAAAATAAATTGCACAAGATACACCACACATCAAACACCAAGAAAAAATATCTATTGGGGCTTTTCATTGACCCAAAAAAATATCTTCAAGAAGTGTTTGATTGAGAATTACTTTTCTCTAATAAAAACTTAATCATACAATTTTTTGTTGTATTTTAATATAAAACTCTGCTTATGAAAAATTTAGTGATCCATCACTACAGCCATTTTAATCATTCTAACTTTCTCATGAAAAAACACTCAATACAAGTTTAGGGATTATCACTCACCAATGAAAATATCATTCATACTTTATAAATTTAATTTTTAATTGTAAAATCAAAATTTTTAGGGGTACCTCCACCAATCCTTAAAAGTTTACAATGGAATACACTCCAAACATTTCCAGGTCATCATCCTTCCTTCATTCAAAAATAAAATCCACTTCTATGATATCCTTCACAAAAGCGAGTAATGTTTCAATTGCAAATCGATCAAAATCATGGTCATGAGCAACAAACAAAGAAAATGAGGAAATGAGAGGTTTGTACAACTTATGCTCTATTCGTGTTTCTCGAGGGTCGGGTTAAAATGATATATTCATCATCCTTATTTCGTAGTTGGTGTTCATATAGGTTTCTTTATTTCTCAGGGTAGCATTTCTTCTCTAGCACTATCAAAACCCTTCAAATATAGAAGAAATGAGAGAAAACCTTCACTAAAATATTCATAGACTAGTTCTACTTGCACCTCCTTTCCTCTTTTAGGTTTGGAACAAGCTCTGGAAATGGAAATAAAAAAATTAATATAAACCATGTTGGTATGGATAGCACACAAGTTTCTGTCTTCAAAAACACAAACAAGAATTGTCTCCACCCCATCTTGTAGAACCACCACGGTAGAGAAGAGGAACCATAAGTTATACACAAGTTACTAAAATTTTGATGCTACCTTGCAAAAAACCTAGAAACTTGTCTTATCTCGATGAGAGTAAATACTAGGTCAATTTTCATATTGAGGGACATGACATAATTACATTCTTCACAGTTGTTCTTGGGTGCTCCACTGTCAAAGGGATTTCCAAATCAATGATTATTGTAAGAAATTTCACCTTTCTAATAGGTTGAACTCCCCTTTGCACCAAGACCTCTTATTTGGTCCAAATATAGAAGAAAACAAGTGATTACTACTTCCTCATAGATCTAGTTCATTAAACTATAAATAGAAGAAGGGAGACTTACCCGTTTACCGAAGTTTTTCCTCACTTCTCTGTCATTTTCCTCATTGCTCCAATTCCTTCAGTGATCAAAGAGACCTGCAAAACAAGAGGAAACCAAACCTTTCTATGTCTACTAGATTTGTTAGGAAATAACTAATTTTATCTATAGTGTATTTTACTTAAGCATATACATTATCATGAATAGCATACTGAAAGGAATAGGCCAAGTTGATATTAATGGAAATCCAAAAGAAGGAACTTAAATATCAGGTTTGGTGCTGCAGAGATATTCTCCAAGCTCTCCAGTACATCCCTTGCATGAAATTCTTGAGATCAAAGGGATGATACATCAATGGATTTCTCCCCCCCCTTTCACCATGTAAATGCTCTCAATATATAAGATTGGGAGGCTTAAGCACCATGAGATATTTTTGGAATTCATTGAGGATATGACTCCTTGAGGTTGGAATTTAGCCTAAGATAGTTCCATTGGATATGATTTAACCCAAAAAAACCCTAATATCCTTTGAAGATGGACCTTAGAAAAGGGTGGGATACCATAACCTCCTCCAACCACATCAACTCTCCCTAAAGGAAGAGAACCGAGAGTTGGTAATTTTCCCTAAGCATGGGCATGGGAGCATTGATAAGGGTTCAATTATCCTTATACATGGGAAGGGGAGCTTTGAAATCTAAAAATCTCTAAAAAGTAGTCAAAATTCCAAAGTAAAAGGTATTATTTTGACCGTCATGTAATGGTTTTTCTCCTCCAAATGACTTAGGAATTATAAAAAATAGTGTCGACACTTAGAAAATTGCATGGGACACTTATAAATGTGCATACGACACTTTAAAAAGTGCATGTAACACTTTACAAAGTGCACGCGACACTTGATAAGGTGCATATGACACTTTACAACACTTTGTGACACTTAGGAATAAATAGATGTGATGCTTAAGTGTGACATTTTGATGTGTAAAATATGCCGCCTAAAGTGTGAGGTAAAAAGAGAAACTAATGGACAAAACAATTTACAAAAATATCGATGCAAGGGTGTTGGAGTAGGAGAACTTGGAAGAAGTTGCAAACAACCATCAAATAGTATATGTGCATCATTCCTGAGGTAGGCATACCTATGGTTGGAATACAAAATGACTCAAAGCATGGCCACTGACCAATACACTGTGGATCCATGAAAGTAGTAACTATTAAGGATATGGGAACTGACAATACAATGTGGATCCATACCTCCATGACTCAATCGTGTTGCAACCACGAAAAATACATTATGGAGTTGTGATATGACAACAACATAGCCACAAACCAATACAAAGTGGATCTATGTGACAGTGTACATAAGTAACATTATTCTCCATCATATCCTGGGCTAGGGACATAACATTAGTAAGATCCTAAAATATTCCCAGGGTATTCATCTTGTTCCCGAACTGGTATGATTCTAACCACGCGAATAACTATCCTGATGTCAAACATGGTAGAAACCACTTGATTATCGGTTATTAATGTATACTATTAACAAGTGTGAGGTAAATCACCATCAATGAAAATGACTCCTAAGGTACCCTAGTACATTCCAATGAATGTGACTCAATGAGATGAATTTGAACACTCGGTGGAATCATTCAAGCATAGGACAATGATGTGAACCCACTTTTGAAAGTGAGGAAAGATGCCATTAAGACATGTAGGTTCCAAGGTACTAAATGGTTTCTAATTATATTTCTTGGATAATGTGTGGAAGTCGACAGGAAAAGACTCGTTGAAGGAGGGTCATGATGTATCCCCCATCATTGACACAAAATTGACACAGGAAAGTAATGTAATATAATAGATCTGACGAGGATGGATTAAAATAGGTATGAGAATGGATATTGAAGAATGGTTGATTGTCTAAGACTTCCCTTGAACATTGCGAGGAAATACAAATCACTTGGAAACATTGACTCGACAAGTACCAAGAACATAATGTGGCGATTATAAGAACACTCTTCAACTGGAATGAAAAATCTTAACGACACATAGAATTGGTATGAATAAGAGATAATAAGATTAGCCAACTTTAATATGAGACACAAATAGGTTCTATAATAAAGGGAGACAACAAATAGCTTCCATAATAGTTTCCAAACATATTGACCCACTTCTTTCAATTTTTCCCTCACCATGATTGGTGAGTACCTCTTTGTTTTTTAACGAGATTGAGGAGGATAAAAGATGCTCGGTATAGCTTATATTCAATGAGTTCCTCAACATATGTTTAAAAAACTTGAAGAACGAGGGGCTCGGTCCTATATGGGTCCTGGTGTTTGGTCCCACATAGGTCCTTCAATGCATAATTTTACGAGCCCAAAGAAGGTAAACTTGGTCATTTTTCATGTTTATAGAATCTGAAAAGAACTTAAATAGGACTCCAAGGATGTTATTTTTTGTAAATTTAGTCTTAGAATCCCGAATAAGTGTAAAACAATACAAGGGAGAAATATTATAATCATGATTGACTAGAATATACATTTTTCATAATTAGTCTTGGGAGGATGAAAAAGAGGTAAACTACCACTCGAAAGACACTGTTTCAATCTTTTAACGAGTGTGAAAGGAAACAAGCTTAGTGCTCACTTGGAAGTCTTTTCATGTTTAGAGAGTCTAAAAATATCTTAAATGAGACTCATGGGAAGAATAAGGAGAACTAATAGGTGGGGAAAAATAAGATTCACCCAAAGGAAGACCCGAGTCAAATGGAGGGGGGTCTATTTCATTTTTTAATGAGCTTGACATAGACAATGAATTATGTTTATAAAAACTGGGTACTACGAAAGGATCAAGTGACTCTAGGGATTTTCGCACCTCAGTCTAGATCATATTTAATGTGTACACCTTAGGGGTGTCAAGGGAATGCAAAGGAAAAATTCCCTTGAGTGAGGAATTCTTAAGGAGACCTACTCCTACACTCGTATACTCAACACTGGAATGTCATAGAAACGAGACATTACTTACCAGGGAATTATGGAGATCTGGAATGACTTACATTGGCCTCTTGTGGAGGGGTGGAATTTTGTGCAACCATTTGTTGCTATGGAACCTAGAAAGGGTTAGTTAACACTACAGGTAGGGAGGTAACTTTCTAAAATTTATTGACTTGGTGACAATGAGGGAATTCTTTCATGTAGTGGTCCTTGATACAAATCATGCAAAGAAACTTAACTTTCCTTTTTGGTTAAGTATCAACAATCTTTGTACTCTCCTACTGGTTAGAATATTTCTTGGATTTACCCTTTTTTTCTTCTTGCCTCGAGGTTTCTTAGATGAAGTGGATTGAACCAAATGCACCTTGGAGGTTTGAGTAGGAGAAGAAGTAGTTTTGGAATTTGTAATGGAAACTATTGTTCCATCATCATGAGATTCCAGAGAAATTTTTGTCAGATGATTTGATGGGAGAGGAGAATTAGGGATCATATCATAAAGTGTTCCAGACTAGGAATATACCATGTCCAAATATTAAGCACAACTGATAGCTTGATCCTCATTAATAACATCTTCCATGGGCAACATATTTGAAAATGGGTGGAAAGAGAGACTTTTTAAACCAATCCACAAGGAGTTGGTTCGGAATTGCATCTTTAATCAATCGTGTCCATCACCTCCAATCATGAATATGATCAGATATGTGGAAGGAAGGGGATTTCCAGAGTGAGGTCAAAATATATGTACCAGTCTCAGACCATATAGGAAATTGAAAATGTGTCAGAAAATCCATGGCAAGAGAAATAAAATCAACAAAGGAGTTACGCAACATCTCAATATACCATTTGGCTACTACAACTATAAGTGTTGTCTTAAAAAGACTCAAACAAATGGAGTCATCCATCAAAGAGTTTGAATAACTCCATAAATGGAAGGTCATAACATGATTGTTATGATCTTCACCAGTTTTTTCATCAAATTTCGGGATGTTAGATGGTAATTTGGCAGGGATGGAGGGACAGAACGTGGCATGTTGAATTGGATCATTTGGAAAACACAACATATCTGGAAAATATAAGGTATCCAAGAATGGAATTTATCATTTATCCGATGGATATTGGTTGTAACCATGCGGCATGGTTGAAATACCAATAGGACCATATCTAGGTTGCGACGGGATGGAAAAACTAGATGGCCCTCCCATGTATTGAGGTTGACCTGAGGGTCCCCCCATGTACGGTGGTTTCCTGGGTTGTCCACCAATGTAATGTGGTTGTCCTAGTTTCCTACCCATGTAGGGTGGTTTTCATGATGGATCTTCTACATACTGGGATTGACCTGAGGGTACCCCTATGTATTGTGATTGGCTTGATGGACCTCCCATATACTATGTTTGAGGGATATTTTTTGTTCGAATCATGGGGTTTATGGATTGTTTGGGAAAAATTTCTTGTTGAGGAATTCTCGCTAGATTAGGTGGACCCTATAATGGATTCAAAAATCCTGGATATGGTTGTCTAGGATACATGCCAATGGTAGTAGGAATGGAAGGACTTGTAGGAGTGGCTTGTCTCTAGGTCTCTTGATGTTGCACCCACATAGGATTTTTCCCCAAGGCTAAAGGTTTTCCCCCAGTAAAATGTTTCCCTCTAGAAGAATGTTTCCCCGTAGCTAAAGGTTAGAATCCCTTTGAAAATTGACCTCCAATGAAGGTTGTACCCATTGGTAAAGTTGGAGATGGAGGATGAGTATCTTGTGTAATCATGGTTGTGTGAATGACTTGACTATTAGCCATTTGGCCAATAGAATGACCAAGTAGATAACTTGGTGTGTGTATATGTGTAAATAGTGAAGTCGGAATATTACTTGAGCCATGTGCAAAGAGAGATGTATTTGCAAGTGGTTGTGTCAGGGTTACCTTGGTCACCAATGTTTCTGGTATAGAATAAGCTCTAGCAGTTTCAAGTACATGAATTATAGATAAAGATAATTCCCAATTCCTTCTGGGAAACCAAAAGTCGATTGGTTCATGCCATAATATTGTGCAGTAGCTGAACCAGGTGGTAAATTGTAAGAAGAATAAGAATCAAGAGGTCATGCGGATGTTTGATTAACGATTAGTTGGTCAAGTGGATCATTAGAAAGAGTATTCACATAAGATACAAGAACTTCCATGAAGGCTTTGACTAATTATTCTACGTGTTGGCCACTTCCAGGAGCTACATTGATAATCTTAGAAGTTTAATCATCGACCATTCCTTTGTAAGAAGATATGTGTTGTGGTTCCTAAACTCTAGGATCGAAACCTTACATCCTGTGAGATCTTCAGATACCTTGGTTAGCCACTGGAAAAAAATTAATGATCCCTAAGGCCGAATATAGAAATCAAAGAAACACACTCCTAATAAAACTAAAAGTAATCATCCAAGCAACAATAGGTTCAAGGATATTCCTAATATGGGATATCAATCCATCGACAAAGATATGAGAAGAGGTTATTGTGACCTCCACATAACATCCCTTCTCAGTGCAAGTAACCCTCTCTTCACCGGGTCACCCTCCAAGGGTACTGGAAGTGTGATATGACATCTACCCCAGGTACCTTGGAAATCCTCCCAAATTCACCTCTATAGATACCTAGGAAAGGTCACTAAAGTTACCAACCCATAGTCATCCTCCCAAGGGGTACAATTGACAATCAAGACTGAATGTATGGGAAGGATATCAAATTCCAAAATTATTCAAGAAAATTGAGAAAAAGCGGAGCGATAAGAATCCTAAGGACCACGAATGGATTCAGGATTCATGAAGCATCAAGAAAAAATGAAACTAGTGGTTTCTCAAGAAAAAACCCCAAATATATGCTCATTCCACTATAATTGGTCAAACTTTGGAGGGGTAATATTCATTGCTCTTTTGCATGAGACCTCGTGTTCATCCCCTGTGTTAGAGGGGGTTCCCAGCTATGCCTATATGATAGTTGGATTTTACTAGTATTTAGTGTTCTATAGTCTGTTTAGTAGTCTTGGAAATTTACTCACTTTTTCTAGTCCAAATACCCTAATCCTATGCTATTGTTGGTGTGCTAAAAAACAAATATATATAGTTGATTTTATTATCGCGTGGGTTTATTTTAATGGATTTTGTTACTCAGAAGGTTCATGGAGATGAAACCAATGATGTGTGAGACTCAACTCCAAGAGAATGAAAAAATAATGAGATGCAATTCTTTCTTTTCGATGAATTCTCTGTATGAGAAGGAGAAGAGATTTATTCTTCTTAACACAAGAAAGTACTCAAAATTATGCAACTTTTTCAATTTTGGAATAAAAATGATGCCAAACTATCAAATGAATGTTTTTGAAATCCAAATGCACATGCAAGGCTAGCTCTTTTCAAATGTGAACCAAAAAAAATTCCTAAGAATTCAAAAATATCTGCAAAGTGTTAGCACACATTATTTATTGGGT
>JZKD02S1657462.1:1026187-1037941 GCA_000966675.3 Picea glauca
AAAAATGGATGAGTTGTAGAGGTGACTTGAAAGACTAGGACAAAGGGTAGGAAATTTTCTAGAATCAAAGGGGTTCATCCAATTGAAATGAACAAGTTGAGACTATAGTGGACAAAGCATAAATGGAAATCTAGAAACGACTGGAAGAGCAGAGCTTTCCTCTAATAGGGGAAGGCATCCGTAGAGAAGATTGCATGCACTATCTGATGGAGAAGACACGTATGGAATTGGATGAGAAGCTCGAGCACGCTTCTATTGGTAGTGGTGAATATCTTTTGAGTATAAAGGAGTCATTTTTTATATTTTGTAAAGGTCGATGGTTGAGCTACACTCCAGTATTGTAAAATTTTGATGAAGCTTCTGGTTTTTCAATTATGTAACAGGATTTGAGACTTTTGGTTTAATCTAAGTCATCTTATTTTCCATATTTTTTACCTCTAATGCTAGAGTGTCCATGATTGAAAGATTCACATGTATTTTTATGGCCATATTGTAATGTAGGTTTGATTGTAGTTCTATTGTAACGTTCTCCATCCTTTTATGAACTTTGAATCCAAGAGGATCTTGTTTTATGAGTTGTTCCTCCTTAGGTTGATGGAATACTGGATGTCCATAGAATACCTCTACATTCTTCTGCCTGGTTCTTCCTCATAATCACCCTTACTACAACTTACTAAATGAAGTTAATCAATACATCACCTGCATGTGCATGCTAGTCTAGTTTTCTGAGTTAGAACGATATTATCTTGAGTCTACACCCATTCAACCCTCTTTAAAATTATTTGTGACATACAAATTAATGGGTACTGGGCTTACTCTCTCTGCAATCAAAGGGTGAATTATAGTGCTAAAATTTATGGCGTCATTGTCGGGGAAGGAATTGAATACATTTCCCTAGGTAAGAATGACAACGAGCTATTGATTCTGAAGGTGCATCAAACATCAGTACCATTGAATATTGTAGCCTACACCTGGTGAATCCACTACCTGACAACTCCATTATTTAGACTCCATTGTTTCAGTTCTAGATCATAAAGAAAGACACACAAGGTCCACTTCACTGTTTCTCCTAGAAACATCTGATGTTGACCAAGAGGAAATTATGAGAAAGGGAAAGATCTCCCAAAAAGGTACCTCCACATTTGTACCAAGTTTTTGTGATAATTTCCATAATCCCTCTTTACAAACTCCAATAACTATTTTAGTTTCAAGAAATTTAAATTTTCAGAGTTTTCCTAACGATTTCTCCCCTCCTATTCTTGGTTTGGAAGGAGAGAGCTTTGACACCCCTTTCTTCCCCGAAGTTGTGAAGTGGAAGGAGAGCGATTTGACCTTAGAAGACTTTCCTACTCCTCCTCCTATTAGAGTTTTTGTAGTTATAGAAGGGGAAAACTCTGTTACCTCTAGCCCCTCACATTTATCTCCAAACGCTCATCCTTTTTTGTTTTCTCCCAGAATCAGAGCCCTAGTCTCGCCTGTTCGAACTCCATCTACTCTTGGTTTTCCTCTTGTTCACATTCCAATGGCAGGCGAAAATCCCCCCAAAACTAGGATGGAAGGTATAATAGTTACTAGGTATGGCCCTCTTTTTTTGCCTCAACCTCTGAATGCTCTCCCAGTGGATGGATACTTTAAGTAGTTGCTTAAGTTCACAGGTGAAGGAGACATAACTATAGAGACACACCTTGAAGCCTTTTATAGTTTTACAAATAATCATGCCATAGATAATGAGATGTATGGATGAGGATTTTTGTTCATAACCTTGATGGTGAAGCTAGGAATTGGTTTAGGGTCTTGCCTCCTGGATATATTGACAGGATTGAGGCCCTAGATGAAGCCTTCTTAAAGGATTCAGAAGACAAAAAGGATCTCCTGTACTATATTACAGAGTTTGGATCTTTGAAGAAGGAGGAAGGGGAATATGTTTTTGACTTCTCCAGGAGGTTTAATAAAATGTATAATAAAATCCCCACTGAGGTAAAGCCTACAAAAATATTTCCAAAGATTACTTATGCCAGTGCTTTTGATCCTAATTTTTGTCTCCTGTTAAGAGAAATAAGAGCTAGTTCCTTGGCTCATATGAAAGATGTAACCCTTGAAGTAGAGTCCAATATATTTGCAGTTGATAAGCTTAGGCGAAAGGTTGACAGCGACAAAAGAAAAGGGAGGTCTGAAGCTTCAACCTCTAGGTCCTCTATTGTCATCCTCAAGAGGATGTAATTACCAAATTAGTAAAATCTATGTCTACTGAGATGGATAAATTACATCTTGAAGGAAGAAAGAACTATAGAAATTCACAAAATGCTGATAACAGAGGTAATTTCATGAGACTTAACAATGCTCATCAGATTCTTCCAAGAGAGCAGAGAAACAAGGATAGAGATGACTAGAAGATCCAGACTCCTCTCCATAATAATCTTGTTACTAAAGATGAAGGGCAGGAAGAATACCTTCACTAAGAAATCCACTGTCTCAGAGACACCTCATGTTTTCCTCATTTGACTCAATCTACATATGAGGAGTCTCTCATGGACAACCAACTTAATGAGTTGAGCAATGGAGACAAGGCCAACATCCCAAATACATATAATATGAGGTACAAATAGAAAGAAGGGGAATATGACATCCTTGATCAGCCTACCAAAGCAGAAAAACCTACTAAAGATATTGCAGACCGAAACAAAGAAAGGAAGGAACATACCCCCCCACCAGTGGTCAAATTTCCTATTCTATAAGTGAGAGAAATTCTAAAGGACCCCTCCTCTTTCAACTTTGAGCATGAGATACAAAATATTAGAATCCTTGTACCCATTTAAGAGCTGGTCAAGCATGAAGACTAAAAACGTTTCCTCTCCAAAATGTTGTAGCCTGAACCTTCATCTCATTCCTCAGACTTAGTAAACCTCCGATATAAGAAGCTTGCAGTCATCCTAGGTCATTTGGTAGAAGACAAAGATGATTCATCCCCTCCCTTGTATACTTCATTGAACATACATGACAAGGTGTTGCACAACTATTTGATGGATTTAGGGGCATTTCACAATCTTATGCCTAGGATTTTCATGGAAGATCTCGGTATGGAGATTACAAAATATTATCATGATCTGCATTCATTTGACTCAAGGAAGGTGAAGTGCCTTGGGGTTATCAAAGACTTGGTTGTATCTCTATTCCAGTTGCCAATGAAAAGCATGATCATTGACATCATGGTAGCTGACGTTCCCCCTAAGTTCGGGACGCTTCTATCTAGATCTTAGATAAAAATACTAGGGGGAACTTTGTAGATGGACCTCACCTATGCTACCATTCTATTGTTTGGGGGGGAGCATAGAAGACTTTACAAGGAAGCTCAGTTGGCCTACATTATTAGTGATGAAGAAAAACCCACAAACCATCCTATCTTTTCTCTTGACACAGATTTATGATCTAGTTTGTTGCAACTCACCAATGCTCCTGAACCTCCTCTGGAAATCAAAAAGTGGCCCATTACTTTTTGCAAAAATTCCCCTCCTATTACCTCTGTGTGGACAATTTTCTTCAATGGAGTCTCTTCTAAAGAAGGTGTTGGTGCTGGAGTGGTTTTTGTTTCACCTTATCAAGAGACTATAGATCTGTCCTACAAGTTAGAATTTGAAGCTACCAATAATGTGGTAGAGTATGAAGCTCTCATATTAGGTTTGAGGTCTGCAAAAGATATGGGGATTGAAGAGATTTCAGTATTTGGGGATGCTGATTTAATTGTTAATCATATCAGAAATCTTTATCAAGCTAAGAACCCTAGACTAAGAAGTTATAGAAATGAAGTGTGGGACCTTATTGACAGTTTTTTCCTAGCTTTCAACATTTTATTTATTCCAAGAGAAGAAAACATCATGGATGATTCTATGGCTATTTCAGCAAGCAATTTCATAGTCCCTTTGCCACCAAAACTCATGAATGATGTAGAAGTAAAATACATACACTCTATACCTGACAATGTCAAGTATTGGAAAGTATTTAAGGATGATCTTGAGATCAAAATATTCCTTGAGACTGTTGATGATTTTTCTTCACTACATATTGATCAAGATCAGGATTCTTAAAGTAATCCTCATGCTGATGTTTTCCTGAACAAAATCGCTAATCACCATATTGTTCAGTTGCTTAGCAATCACATTCCGAAGGGACTAGTTCCTTTGGAAAGACTATTTAACATAAATGATGTGGCAGTGAAAGTTAAAGGATCGACTGATGATGCTGATGTAACTGAATGCAACATTGGTACAGAGAAAGATCCAAAATTTGTCAAGTTATCGAGCAGTCTGTCTAGGGAACAAAGGGATGAATATGCCTAGCTATTAAAGGATTTTGCTGGTGTGTTTTCCTGGACTTATGAGGATCTCAGAACATACGATAGAATCATCATTGAGAATAAGATACCACTAAAGGAAGGGGCCAAGCCATTTAGATAGAAACTGATATAGATCAACCCTATGTTGTTGCCTATCATGGAGAAAGTGGTAAAAAATATTTTAGATGCCAATATTATCATTCCTTTGAGGTATTCTGAATGGGTGGCCAACTTGGTCCCAGTGAGAAAGAAGAATGGATAAATCAGACTTTGTGTTGATTTCAGGAACCTAAATAGAATCTCCAAGAAAGATAATTACCCATTGTCGAAAACAAAGCACATATTGCAGAGGGTAACATGTGCATCCAGGATGTCCATGATTGATGGATTTTCTAGCTACAATCAGATTTGTGTCTTACCTGATGACAGAGACAAGACAACATTCACCACTCTATGGGTTAGATTCATGTATTCCAAGATTCCCTTTGGATTGATGAATGCAGAAGAAAATTTCCAGCGTGCTATGGACATCGCCTTTATTGGGGAAAGGGATAAATTTGTAGCCATTTATCTGGATGCCATTACATTTTTCTCCAAGAATGATAAAGAACATTTTCATCATTTGAGAAAGGTCTTCCAAAAATGCATAAAATTTGGTCTCTCCCTAAATCCCAAGAAGTCATTGTTTTCTATGAAGGAGGGAAAATTATTGGGGCACATAGTATCAGCTAAGGGATTAAATATTGATCCCAATAGGGTGGAAGCCATCCAAACCTTAGCACTCCCTAGATCCAAGAAAGAATTTTAGTCTTTCTTGGGGATGATTAATTTTCTGAGAAGGTTTGTTTCTAATTTTGTTGAACTGGTGAAGGACATTACTGTCATGTTGAGAAAAGGAAACGAAATCAAATGGAATGTTCAATCTATTATTTCCTTCGATCAAATAAAGAAGGTCATGAACAAAGCACCTGTGCTCATTAGTCCTAATTACTCCAAATATTTTATGATTTTCTCCTTTGCTTCATTTGACACAGTGGCAGTTGTTTTGTTGCAAAAGAATGATGAAGGGTTTGAACAACCCATTTCCTTTTTTAGTAGGGCATTGAGAAATGTAGAGATGAAATATGACATCATGGTAAAACAAGACTATGCTCTAGTTAAATCCCTCAAATCCTTCAGGGTCTATTTTTTGCATTCAAAGGTCATTGCATATGTCTCTTCATCTTCTGTGAAAGAGATTCTCATTCAAACTGACATAGATGGGAGAAGGAACAAGTGGATTTCTAAAATCCTTGAATTTGAGTTGGAGATAAGGCCCACCAAAATGGTTAAGGGTGAAGGTTTAGCCAAGCTGATGGATGAATATAATTGCAAAGCCTTGGGGGTGAATTTCATCAACACTTTCTCAGAAAATTAGAAGGTTGAGTTGTCTGATACAAGTTCTCAAGTTATCCCTCCATTAGAAGGATTTTCTTGGTACAGGGACATCATTTTCTTTCTACAGAAGTTGCAACCTCCTGATGGCATGGAAAAAATTAAGATAATAGATTTAAAGATCAAATCAATTAATTATTGCCTCATTGATAAAGTTTTGTATTAGAAATATCCTCTAGGAGTGTTGTCGAGATGTTTAGACCCACAAGAAGCCCAAAAGATCATGTCTGATTTTCATGACAGTTTGTGTGGGGGACATCACTTCTGGAGAAACACAACCTATAAGATTCTTAAAGATGGCTATTTCTGGCCTAGCCTACTCACTAATGTTTGTGCTAAAATCAGGGCTTGTGTCAAGTGTTATAAATTCTCAGGAAAACAACAACTCAAGTCCTTGCCTTTGAATCTCGTGGTAGCTTCAGGACCCTTTCAACAATGAGGATTATATTTTATTGGGGAAATTCATCCTTCTTCAAGTGGTCAACATAGGTGGATATTGACTGCCACAAATTAATTTACCAAGTGGATAGAAGCCATCCCCACAAGGAGTGCTTCCCAGAAAGCAATAATCGGTTTTCTTGAATATATTATGGAAAGGTTTGGTTGTCCAAAAAGAATTTTCACTCATAGTGTTGCATCCTTCTAGGTTGAACCATTAATTAAACTCTATGAGAAGTTTGGAATTGCATTGATTCACTCAACTCCTTACTACCCCCAAGAGAATGGACTGGAAGAGTCCTCAAACAGGAGCCTTATGAAGATCATCAAAATATCGTTAGAGGAAAATAAGAAAGCATGGGATTTAAAGCTCAAGTTTTCTCTATGGGCTGACAGAGTGACAACAAAGACATCTCTTGGTGTCTCTCCTTATTACCTTGTATATGGAGTTCAGGCCATCTTTCCTTCTCAGCTAGCCTTACCCATGGAAACATTCTTCTAGGACTACCAAGGAGAACCTAATGATATGATCAAAAGAATACAAAAACTGGTAGAAGTGCAGGAGACCAGAGAGAAGCTATCGGACATACCACATGACCCTCAGCAGAAGATCAAGCAGGATTTTGATACAAAGGTGAGAAAGGAGGATTTCCAGCTGGGAGATCTAATGCTAAAATAGGATGCACCCAAGAAGGACAAAGGAAAACATGGAAAGTTTCAAGCCTTGTGGATCAGCTCCTTCAAGATCTCTGGGAATTTTCCAAATAATACTTACAGCTTGCAAAATTTAGAGGGTGATGAAGTTTTTGGAGGCCTTGGAAATGGGCATTTTTTGAAGAATTTTTTTGTTTAAGCCATGAATGGCTTACGATGTCATTGTAAATATCATTTTTTATTTTGTTTATGCTTCTAATAAGTGACTCCACAACCCAACAGAAAGGCGACCGAATATGCAAGTTCTTGGTATCTCACAGGGATTGTACCATCTGCATGGAGCCTGGTGTTAGCACACATTATTGATAGGGGGGGGTGTTTTCCCTAGGAAGTGGCATTCTGGCAAAGAAAAAATGAAATAAGAGGGCTCAAAAATCCCATGAAATGTTTTTATCCTAAGTCGGGAAATTATATGACATTTTGGTGCCCACGCAGTCCCAGTCATCTCGTCATCTCCCTATCATCATCATCCACATCTGCCTACCAAGTCCTCCCTACAAGTGTCCTACAAATCTCTAGATGGTGAATTTAAGATTGAGGTTTGTCCTGATCCGGATGCAAATAGTTCATGAAAGTGAGGCAGGAGTTGAAACCTGGTCTCACTGCATAAATGGAAAGCCAGAAAGGACTGGGAGAGAAGAGCTTGCCTCTGACAGGGGAAGGGATGTGCATAAGAGACTACATGCATTGTCTGAGCAAGAAGACATGTATGACATTGGATGAGAAGACATGTATGACATATTCATCTACTGGTAGTGATGAATATGTTTTTAGTATAAAGGAGTCATTTTTATATTTTGTAAAGGTCGATGGTTGAGGTACGCTATGGTATTGTAAAATTTTGATGAAGCTTCTGGTTTTTTGGTTATGTAATAGGATTTTAGACTTCTGGTTTAATCTAAGTCAATTTTTTTTCCGTCTTGTTTACCTCTAATGTTGGAGCATCCATGATTTAAAGATTCACATGGATTTTTATGGCCATATTGTAACGTAGGTTTGATTGTAGTTCTGTTGTAATGTTCTCTATCCTTTTCTAAACTTTGAATCCAAGATGATCTTGTTTTCTGAGTTGTTCATCCTTAGGTTGATGGAAGACCGGATGTCCATAGAACACCTTTACATTATTCTCTCTAGTTATTCCTCCTACTCACCCTTACTACAAAGTAATGAATGAATTTAATCAAGACCTCACCTGCTTGTGCATGTTGGTCCAGTTTTCTGATTTAGAACTATATTATCTTGAGTCTACACCCATTTGACCCTCTTTAAAATTATTGGTGACATACAAATTAATGGGTACTGGAATTACTCTCTCTACAATTGGAGGGTGACTTATAGTTCTAACATAATGAAATCTCTTCAGATACAAAATTTTTCGAATCTTTGATTTCAATTGGAATGAAAGAGATCGATGTTTGACACAAATAAATACAAAGAAAAAAGGAAATAAAACAAAGTACACTAAAAAATTGATGAGAACTGAAAGAAACCAAGTGTGATATAAATTGTTCCATCTAAGACTCAACATACACAAAAGAGAAATAAGACAATCACTCTTGGTAATCCTCAAACACAAGAAACAAAATCAAAGGTTAAGGTTGGGTTGCAGTAAACAATAGAGTCTCAAGCATTCAAAAGATGAAAACTTTCTAAATAAGGCAACAAATAAACTCAACACAAAGTAACCTTTTCAAGTTCAAGTTGTTGAATACTTCAAAACAATCAAGTTAATCATAAGTTTGAAGGCTTGCAAGATGAATATCAAACTACATGAAGGCGGGATGAAACAAGGGATCTTTTTAACTGAAGATAGTCATAAAAAATTTCAAATTAAGGAATTTTCAAACTCAAGGGAGGTAAAATAAGTGATAAATGCCAATATATTAAACAAACAAAGTCAGACAAAAAACCCTAGGAATATGGACTAAAGCCTTCGATCAGAGGATTGAGAAAAAAATGGCGAAAAACTCTTGAATCTAGGTAGAAAGGGAGATCAACACTCCTCTAACTAGGGATACAGGGAATTGATGAGGGTTCAATGCTCCCCAGAAGCCTAGGAAAGAGCGTTGGTAATTGATACAGGATCATCACCAGCAAAGAATAAGCATGGAGGATAGTTGGGTGCACTAGCACAGATTTTAAAATATTTTGAATTTCAAATTGATCAATGTATTAATGAGATATATTACAAAATGTTTTGAGTTATGAATTTCTTTAAAGATCGGAGGTTGAGTCATCATGGAAGATGATGGGGGAATGTATTTTAGTTTATGCATCGGATCGCGGTACAAATTTGGAGATTTCGCTCTTATTTGTCTGACACAATACTTATTGTAATAGGCATTAAGTAGTTGATAACATTTAATTCCACTTAAGGTAGTGTAGAGTAGTTGGAGGGAATGCTCGAAGAGTGCCTCTTTGTATAAAGATTTGCAATATTGCCCAATAAGGGTTGTTGATGGTAGTCAATTGTTGGTTACCAATTTTTGTTGATAGTTGTTGTAGCGACTGAATCTCATGTGTAGATATCGATTGTAAGCTAAGAGCTGGGGAATGCAGAGAAAAGTTGTCTGAATGTGTGTAAGTTTAAGTTGTATGAATATAATAGAAGAATAATATCCCAAATGTGTGTATGGGTATGCGTCTATCTAAATGAATGGTAGAGTTTCTATTATTTTTTTCAATTCTCTATTATTTTTGTTCTTGGATCCATGATTTCATTTGCTTGTTGAATGTATGAGTTGTTGTGAGGAAGAGATAAGCTCCAATTATTTATTTTCATTAAGCGAATGCAAGGTGTGCATAGTGTCTGCAAGGAGTGTGTGACTGAGTCTATTTCAACTCAAAAGATTAGAAGAGATATAGGAACTTATACGTATGCAAAGAGTGCATCGACGTCTCTAAGGAGTGTATTTAAGTGATTAATAATTATCACCCATTCCAGGTGTTCACTCGAAAAATGCACTTGTATCCATCCCCTCTTGATCCATTCATTACTGTCGATCCCTTCACCAAGTGGGGGGTGGACTTTGTTGATTGAAACCCAACTTTGACTGGGAGGAATCAACACATTATCATGGTCTTTGACTACTTTACTAAGTGGGCCAAGGCCATTCCTACAATTAAATCCAATGGGAAGAGTGTAACCTTCTTCGTATTCAATCATATTATCACCTGGTTTAGTATCCGAAGTGATATTGTCACTGACCATGGTAGTCACTTTCAGAATGAGATGATGGAAGAACTAGCAACTAAGCTGGGGTTTAAACATAGTCATTCTTATACTTATTATCCCCAAGAAAATGAACAAGTAGATGCCGTCAACAAGTCTCTCAAGACCATTTTACAAAAAAATTACCAGTCAGAGTAAATCTGACTAGCAAATCATGTTATATCTTGCACTCTGGGCATACTGAACCTCGATCAAGACTGCCACCGGATTTTCCCCTTTCTAGTTAGTACACGATGTGGAGTTGATCTTACATATTGAATGTGAAATCCCTTCTCTTAATTTGGTAGGCGCACTCCCACCTGACACTTCCGATCTCGAGCGATGCCTTGTGCACCTAGAGAGTCTCGATGAGTAGTGTCGAGATGCCTCTATGGCTATTGAGGCAAACAAACGACTTGTCAAGTTCTAGTACGATAAGTCTGTCTATCCTCGGTTGTATAATGAGGGTGACTTGGTCCTATTGTATGATCAATCCAAAGAACCACTAGGGGCAGGCAAGTTTAAACCCATGTAGCATGGTCCTTACATCATGTGATGTGTTCTAGAAAATGGATCCTATGAGTTAGAAGACTATGAAGAAAATAAGTTGGACGAGCCCAGAAATGGGCTCTACTTGAAAGGATACTATGCTTGAGCCCTAGGCTTGGGCAGAACTCTCTATATACTAATGTAATTTAGTGTATATATCTCTTTTGTTTTTCATCTTCGGGTTTCTTATTGAGTTTTCACTTGGTTGACAGATGTCAACGAAGTCATTAGTCTACTTAGGATTCGCAGACAAGGCTAGTTGTCATACATGGAACTTAGCTTCTGCAAATTGGGTGGTTTAATCACTCGAGGGTCTACTGGTGTCTTCAAGTGGTGTATTCCTAGGTCCATCCACAAATAATGTGGTCGAATATAGCATCATTATAGAAATTTTTCATGATTCCATCACATGGCATTCGTTCATTAGAAGTTCTCTTGGACTCCCAGTTAGTGGTACGTCAGTTGAACGGTCATTACCATGTGCATGATCCTACTTTACACCGACAATTCCTACGGGTACCTATTTTAGAACGTCAATTTGATTTTATTACATATTATCATATTCCTAGGAGTTTTAATCATGTATCTGATGCTTATGCTAATTTTTTTTAAGATTGGCATTCGTCACATAATTAAAAGCAAAGAAACCATCTAATAAATGTACACATTGTAAAATATAAGTAAAGTCGAAGATCATTTTTTATGTATTTCAAAAAATATGGTGTTTATAGTACAAAATTGGGGCTAATACCTATTATCACTGAAATTTTGTCTGCACATGGCGACAAGAACTCCACATCATCTGCACATAGCGACAAGAACTCTACATCATCAAAACAGCAATGAAGTCATTCATGGCACTGTTCACAGCATTCCAGAAGGGTCAGAAACTATACAAAAATTGAAAGACACTTCACATCAGTAAGGTGCGTGCGTATGCGCGGGATAAGAACGTGTTGTGCCCGCTTAAGCGCCCGATGCGCGACTGTCCACATAAAAAGCTGCGCATCTGCTAATACGGCACATTAAATGCTTAAGTCGGCCTCCCGACCGCCAATAGACCTTCGCCCGAGATGAT
>JZKD02S1657462.1:1037951-1051839 GCA_000966675.3 Picea glauca
ATTGTTTCAACAGGGAATTCAGAGTAGAGTTATGCTGCTCAGATGCTTCTAAGCCTAGTCTTGGATCACCAGTTCATCAGCTGTGTAGTACCGAGTTCTCTCACCATCCATTTCACTTCTTCCCTGTTCATTTTGTAAGGAAAGCATTCAGTTGAGGATTCCTGAAGGACCTTCCGCTGGAGGGAAGAGGAACCATTATCCCTTTCTACAACATGTGCTTTGGTTTTTTGTTAATAGATCAAGCCTTGAAACCACTGGGAACTCCCTTGTATCACGTTTGAGGTTTTGTTTATGGTTGTAATGTTATTTTCTTTTCAGTTCTTAGGTAGATTTTATTTCGTTTGGTTTTCTATTCTCTGTTAACCCGTTTTGATCCACAGCAAACCTGTTCTGCCTTGCTGAGCCCAATAGGGCATGCTAGTGCTCCCATTATTGCTCACCCGGTGACGATTCGAGCACGAACAATACCCTCAATACATGTATACAGTCGATATTACAATATCCCACGACATCTACGCCTGTGGTGTCGGATGTGTTTCATGGTAGCAAACCACGACATTTACGAGACGCTGAAAGATTCGTACCCATGCCCTGGGTACACCAACCACCTATCGTTGCATGGCTTCAGGAAGATCTTCTACCTAAACCATGGGTATCCTATGAGTCAAACATGACAGGTTTCCCTGCATGTTTTGTAGAACCCTCTCGAATTCTTCTCTCGCCGCTTCATCTCCCTTGTTCCTTCGTCGATGTCGAGAGAAACCTTTTGGAAATCGTGGACTCACATCTATGTCACACAAATGTCTAGTCAATACTTAAACACCATACAAAAATGTTTTTATCCTAATTATACAAAAATGCAAAAACAAATGAAATATGTAAAAACATTTTGACATACCTATGTCACCATAGGTGACCCCTGGTGGGAGTGGAACGTCTGGATCTCCTCTGAAGTCGATCTCCTCATAGGGATAGTCATCCAGATTGATGACCTGTCACCACCACCAGTAGAATAATTCCTTGTTGTAGGGTGTTGGAACCCTACCTCACCCCTTCTGCCTCATTAACTTGGTCCACCATGCCATGGCTAGATCACGAGGTCCTTTCGGGAGAATATCAAATCTAGGTCCCAAACCTGGAACCCGCTTGAAAGAGAAGCTGCATAGGATAGAGGAAAACCCAAAATTTATTTTACCCCCTTATTTGCACTCTGTCAAGTGGCTCTTCATATTTGCCAATAGTGAGGTACACCAGTCATACACTGTGGGTCTCTCACATTGCACTGCATAGTACATGAGAGACATCGATGCCTATTGCAATGAAGCTAAACCTGTGATGTTGGTCAATACTAGGACAATGATCTTCAGAATGAGGTTGTTTATTTCCCGGATAGGGACTTGACTCCCTACCTTAGGAGTCCCTGCTACATAGTGGGCATCGATATATTACTCTATCTTCATCCCGCTACCTGCTCCTTGGGATTTGAGATTCATAACCTCCCCCTGATGTGATAGACCAATCAGAAAGTAAATGTCCTCTACTTCAATTCTCAATGGTTTCTCATCGATATTGAATCTCTCACTATTAGGGTCCCAGTAACCCACCCTCATCTCCAACAACCTCACTTAGTCTCTCATTCCTTTGAGCACCCAAAACTTATACAAACCACATCGCTTTAAGGCCATTTGGGCCCTCAGATATCTATCGACAATAGCGTCAACCTCCTCATTTTCTCTTTCTCTCCATTCAAGAGCCATCCTGTCAAAGAAAAATAGAATGTTGAGTTAGAACCCTTCAATTTGGTCATTTATGTGCTTGTACGTGACCTTCTTTGCATACAGTCACATGTAGGGATTAATATACACCCCCTATAGTTCACACAAGAGCATATACCTCGTCGTATATGAGACCTAAACAAAGCCATCCCACGTACACTGAAATATATACTTTGCACCCTCAATAACTAAAAATTTAAGACCTAATTAAAAAATTTAAACCATTGAAATTGAAGAGGAAGAGGACAAGAATTACCTGATCCAGATGGCTTGTGATTTCGTTGCATGATGCTCCCGCAATCGTTGTTTGAATATTGGAGGAATTTTGGTCCAATTTGCACTAGTTGGGTAAAAAATCAAAATGGTATAGTAATTTTTTATTTTGTTACTATTTATAAATTACTCTTACCCACTTTGTATAGTTTTAAGCCATTTTTTCACGTACTGGACTAATAAAAAGGTGGATCGAGTTGGTTTTTGCAGTTTTAACTTGGGATTCTTGCAATTTTCAGTGTTATGTTGACCATTTGTCACCTCATGCAGGTATGTTCATTACCTAGCATATAGGATAGGTATCCATTCTGTTATGCATTTTCTCATTATCCTATAACTGTCACTCTTTATGCCCTAGGTACGAACCCATTTGTTGTGACCCATAACCCTCCATCTGCAATAAAGTCATGTTGTTATCAAGTGGTAGGGACTTACCAAACATGGGTTCCCTAGTTAGATCCCCTATTGCATTTGGTGCCCATGCAAAGAATGTTTTGTAGGACTGGGAGTCCCTCACAACTCGTACTTGAATTTATGTTGAGCCTCATTTCTCATTCATAAACATGCGACTTTATACCCCATGGACTCCCAAACGAATCTTAATTAAGATCTTTTCCAACTCGTCTAAAAAGCAAAAAGATTGTCGAGTGATTTGTCCCTTTCACACTTGTTAAATTGAATTTGAATGGTCATGAGTCTTAGTTGAGATCTCTTTCGACTCACTATCAAAAAGTGAAAAGATTGTTGAGTGAACTTGTCTCTTTCACACTCGTAAATTGGTTTTGAAAATATGTCTATTTGGCACATGTTTACCCCTTTTTTACACCAAGTATAGTAAAAGTTATAAAAAAGGGCATTTTTTGGCGTCAAGATGTGCTTGCATCTCATTCCCTTTCTTGCAGTATTGAGCCTATAGTCGGTTATCTCTTTGCATTATAAACCATTTGCCTCAGCAGTCTTTCATCCTCAACCAAGCAGAGCCTTGTTTATATCCTTCGCAATTTGACACCCTATACCTAGGAGGGAACATTCCCCTGAGTGTCCATATCCCACATGCACTTCCCTGCATTAAGCATAGGTATGCTCCACTATTGGAACTACTTTTGCTTACTTGCGGCACTCATTTCCTCCTCTGTATCATAACATTCATTTGTCTATGAAAAAGAAAAAAAAGAGGGGCGGGAAGGGAGTGTTATCTTGTATCGGTAGTAGTCATGTTGCCTTTGAAAAGAGCACAAAGTTATTTGAGTCCATTCACAATAAGTTTGGAATTATCATGACCTTAGGAAGTTGATCTCGTTACAGATTCTTCTCTACCGATTGGTTACTCTTCCAGTCCCTATAAATAATTTCATTGATGCCTCCTGGATCTCATGGTTTCATCATTGGGTCTATGTTGTCGGTGTCCTCCATACGTCTCGTGTTATTGTTCAAAGGAAGTCTATCAACCCGTGTCAGCACTTCCTCAGAACTCTTGACTTTTCATGTCGGCCATACCCTTAGTTTATCTCAAAATCACATGATATTGCAGTCCTATCATGCACCCTGGCCCTACTTTCATCATTGGTAGGTAACCTTCAACCTAGAAGTTGGCATTTCATCATTGGTCATTAACTGGGTGGTTTCCCTTGTGTTCGACGTCAAGACATCTATTCACACATCGAGATTTGTGAAATGTCTTGGATGTCATTAGCATTATTGGTGGTTTCCTCACCTTTGTCAACAGTTTTCATCATTGATTGTTATTCAAAGGGTGTTTTTCGTGTACAACTTGTACTTGGAACATGTGAATGACACACAGGGTCATTTTTTCGTGAACATGTTCTTCTTTTGATTTCCACCAAATCATGAAGCTCCTGCTTTGTACCTCATGCTTACTGATGAGAGGTGCCTTAATGCTCTCCTTTCAGTGGGTCTCTTTTCATCTACATCAACCCATTTATTACGGAAATGAAACCAAGAGTATTATGAGTACCTTGAGGCTTGTAGTCATCAGTGGCAGGCTCTCTCACCATCGACAGTTGAGAATATGTCAATGTCTCATGATCGATGGATTCTTCAGGTGTTCAACATTGACTCCTCTATTCACACTTGTAAGAATGTACTTGGTGCCTTGATACCTACTTTCATTATCGGTAGGTTGTCTCACATTTGTTAACGGTATACATCAATGAATGATAATAAAATGATGTCTCATTGTGTTCAAACTCAACTCCTTTATTCACATGATGTAGACTTGCACCCTTGGCAGATTGTGTAGAAGACTCGAAGACATCACTATGTGGTCGCAGATTTCCTTAATTGTTTCTTCCTTTTCTTTGGACCGGTACATATATGACTTCAGTGATCATGGGAGATCAGACTGTACTCCATGGTATACATATATCTTCAGATTGGTTTTCAGACTAGTTCTACTTGACCTTGTTCATGACTATGATAGTTATTGGCATGTAACCACATTTGTATTTTCTTATTCATGGCCATAGAAACTTATTTGGTACATTTTTTACATGGATCTGCAGTGTAATTTTTGGCAGCCATGTATGAAAAGTCAGTGCAAAATGTAATGAGCAATTTAGTTTGTCTAGCTGGTTCTCTACCACTACACTTCTAGGTTATTTATAATGTATTTTGGCCATCATAGATTCTCCTCTGACCTCACACATTAGGGGGCATCTGTTAGAGCAATATTTTCCTCACCCTATGCAATCTTGCAGAGAGGGACTTATTCCATTTCCCTATGTAGACTTGTCTTTGCTGTTACTAAAGTCCAAAGATAAAAATACAATTTTCTCCACTTATATGCATCTTGCACCCTATACAACAAGTGTATACGCAGACTGCCCCACTACAACCCACGTACATCGATATTTGTGCCATAAAATCAAAATTAAATGTTGGGTTTCCATGTCACAATAGGAGATCTTTGATCCTTGGCCTTCCATATACTGGAAACGTTTCGACTCAACCCTTTAGTTTCATTTTGAAGGCTATAAAGAGGCCAATTACGAGCTATGGAAAAATGGAAAGAATTCAACTTTGAGAGAAAAGTTACTCTGGAGAAATTATTTACTTCATATTGAGTCTGCATCCCTTTGTCCTTTAAGTCTGAACACAATGTTCATCCCCCAAGCTCTTCCTTTATTGATGGAGAACCTCATTGTCTTCCTTATATGAGCTTTCCTTTGGTGGAGGATTGAAGTGGTGGAGGCCCAGTTGGAAGGAACTTGGTTTCTCAGTTCTGAACCATGCCAACATGGGAGTTTGTAATATTTTCACGTCTTCTTATCATTTATTAATAGAAATTATCCTTTCCAGTCCAATTGATATCTTGCAAATATATGAGTTATTATCCATGGGTGTATTTGTTATGTATATTGATGGATTATGCTATCTAATGTGATAACCTTTTATATTTCCACCATATGTTTGTTTTTTCTTGTTTGTTGAGGACTTGTTGCAGGTATATAGCTTTGGGTCAAAGTGCTCAATGGTGGACATCATCGAACATCTGGACGAGGTAGGACTCTTTCTTATCTTGCTTGCACATTGGTTTATATAGCATGTTGTTGGGATAGAGTTGATTTTTGCAGTCATTTCCATCTATTTTGGTTCACCCTAGGCATAGAGAGATTTTCCTCGTAACATACAAGCCATAGGGAAGTGTTGGGGGCCTGTTGAAAAGTAATTTTGGATGAGAATAATTGAATTTTGGGAGTTGTTCCATAGCATATGAAAGGGTAAAAGGTAGGACTAGAGTGCGTGGAAAGGGCACAGTTTGCAGGAAAAAGTAGGGAAAAAGAAGGAAAAGAATCATGTTAGAGAAAAATAAGGAAAAGAAGCATGTTAGCGCAAAAGTAGCAAATCGACACAAAAGTAGGAAAAATGTTAAGACCTATTAGGGTTTTGGGGATAAGCTATTATGGTTTTCACCCCTAATTCTATTTACAAATATGTAAAGTGTCGAGGAAGAAGAGGCTATTGAGAATGAGAGATTAGGCTATTCATGATTGATGAAGAGAGTTTATACTTGGGGTTTTTGGGATATTTTGCAGAGATAGGCTTGCAGTGCAAAGTGGTTATGTAGGTTTTGGTATTACACCATGTTGTATATTTTGTAAGCACAGTGCATAGTCTTGAGGTGATTATTGCATGAATACTAATATAGATTCCAACCATTGTGGACATAGCTCATGGATTGGGTGAACCATGTTAAAATATTGTGTTTGAATGTGTTTTTTGATGTGATTACTCATTGATGTTGTGTTTATGCATGATAATATAGATCTGTCTAATATATGGTTGGTGCAAAATAATAATGAATAATCCAGTGGGTTATTTATGTCGTGATATATATTATATTGGTTTTTCACAATAAGGTTTATTTTACTGAATGAATATTATATGTATCAATGTCACACAATTTTTATGTTAAAGGTAATGATCTGCTAGTTTACGAAAACCACGCATAGGATTTGTTGACTAATAAAAGGGGTCTAAATAGGGATATGGTGCACATAGTGGATAAGCATTAATAGTTATTCTGATCTCCTCACATCCCCTCATCCCTATAGAAAATTGGTTCCTAAAGCCCCAGTAGATGCATCAGGTGAGACTTCACTTGCATGTAGGTGATGCTAAAAGGGCCAATATATAAAGGGTTTGTTGGTTGAATAACTTGAACCTAGGGTCTTATAACTACATGCCAACAATATCATCATGCAAATTTTATATAATTCAAGCTAGTAAGAAAATATCTTAATCATATTCCATGCAATATAGGGGGATTCATTCAACACTTTCACTAACGAAGAAGACTTGATGCTCGACTTCAAGTTCAAATTTCAAGCTATAGTAGAAAATCAAAAAAGGAAGGGACAAACATAATCTAACCATTCAAATGAGTTGGTAACTAAAATGACAAGATTGTAGTTGTTGATTACTTGTCAAATATATTGATTATTGATTTAACCCATCAATTAATGTGCCTATTTGTTTTAAGTAGGAAAGTAATGTTGATTCATTTGATGGTGGTGGACAAAAACCACATGATACTAGTGGTTTGAAGACCCATCACAATATGCATGTATTTAAAATAAAATGTATAATATGATGATTATATTTATTTCCTTCATATGGTGTACTGATAACTTTTCTCGTTACAATGGAAGAGGATGTATATGATGGTTCTTGGAGAGAAGAGTAACTAATCACAATCCAACCAATGGTTTTGAGTACTCATGTAGGTAAAAAACATAGTAATGATATTTGTACTAATGAAACACCACTATGAATAATAACTAATCATTTCCTTTTAATGTTTTTTGTTATTGTAGTGGATTCCCATGTAGTGCATCAATGTCCATGTCCTGCTACTAGAATTTATATAATACTTGATATGACCCATCGCCTTCCAACAACAAAACATGTGTTGATTTTTTGTTAAATACATTAACATTAGATTTACCATATCAATTTAAACTTCCTTTGCATGCTTGTTTCTCCATAGGCGATGTTTCACCATCACCACCCAACCATATACACCTACTCATTCCACCCCCGAGCATAACATATACATCCCAGGAAACACTTCTACATAAGGGGAGAAATCCCAACAACCTTCTTATAGAGAATATCCTTTACAAGACAAAATAACTAAGAAGAAGCTATATCCACTATAAAAAACCACAAAGAAGATAGCCCAACGGCATAGATGCAACATACCCTAGCTAGATGCAACATACCCTAGCTAGAGTGCTAGGGTGTCTATACTCCACCAAGAGATAACCAACAATGCAACTGTAGCTCACTGTACATAGAGTGATAGAGTGGATGGCCTTCACCATGAGTATCACAAAATGAAAACCCTAGTGAGAGGTATGTGGAAACCCTAACCAAGATGTGCCCTACTTCCTTCCTTCTACAGTTGCAGCTGCATATCTCCACCAAACTTTAACTATATCTCCATGAGAGAGTGTTCCAAATGAGGAAGACATCGCTCTTATTTATACTAATATTTCCACTGAATTTTCTGGCGGGGCCAACTTGACTTTCTGGAAAATATATTTTATGTTTATCTTTTTCTTCTGGAGCATGATAATTCTTCTTTATTATTTTTTGAGGTTGACTTCTCTTCTGGGATCTTCTTTGACTTCCAATGGTTTTCCTTTAAATTCTTGGCAACTTCATCTATAATAAAGGTTATCTCGAAGGTGAATATCTCCTGCAACTACCAAAAACATCAACACTCTCTCTTAGCCAGGGAGGTATTCTCCATGATGTTTTTCCTCTGGTCCTCATAGCCTCACGATATATTCCATGGTCATGCAGACCATGCTACTGGTAACATCATCATGTCTCACATGGTTACACCGAATGCATACCTTTTATAGGGCCTCATCACCACTAGAACACAATAGGACCTAATCTCCCATAGTGTGGCACTAGGACCTACTCGCCCATACTGCATCATCAAGGACCTACTCACCCATGACATGTCCACTTGGTATACTCTCAAGGATGTTGGGAAATAACCCAGTACAACCTATTATTCCATCAATAAGTGTCATACTCAACTCATTCCATCGAGGAGTATCGTCATAGAAGAATGTCTCACAAGTCTGCAACCATCAATACTCCCTCTCAATGAGGAAGGCATTCTCCAAGCATATCTTGTACTGTTCTTGGTATTCTTCTGTTATAGAAAAGTTTATCCATGATCCTGATTAGATATATTTATGATCCATCTCCACAACCACGTGTCTAACACCTTGAGTTGTTCTCGTCCCATGACAAGAATTATTACCACATCAGATCCACATTTACCTCATAGTCAATCCTAGAATGTCCACATTCCCACATGATCATGAGCATATTCAGAATGATCAAGATTAGGCCTAGAATGTACATATTCTCATAGAATCACTCTTTGAATGCATTTATATCGATGTTATCAGAAACGTGGAATTGCACCTCAAGCACCTCGAGTCTTATGTCCATTCAAGACTACGCCGGGGAACATCTACTTCAGATGTAAATTTTCTCTATCTCCCCTAGTCTGTAGCCTAGTACTAGGAGAAGGGTCGACCCAATGCTTATTGGGGCCAATCACCTCACTGTGAGTGTTATTCTTGATGCAATTCACACACATTGGAGGATTTTTCATTCCATTGAGAATTATGTAGCTTCAGTCCATCAAAGACTACGTCAGGATTTGAGTCTTCATTCCATTAAATACTATACCAGGGTCCCAACTGTTAGGTGGCTAGAGAGGTAGTGGGGGGTGCTAGTGGGCCCATAGTGATAATAGTGGAGGCCATTAAATGTAAGGTGGAATAGGTTCACTATAGTATTAAATAAATCCCACTATGGTAGTTAGATATAATAAATGTAAGAGGACTTCTTAGAAGGTTCCACTTCTAGAATGTTCATAGGTGGTTGGTAGCACTATATAAATGGGTTCAACAAATGTAATGAGACAAGTTGTTAAGTATTGTATTTGGAGTGGTAGCTCAATAGGAGGATGCCCCCTCGAAGAGGAAAGTGAATAGGAGATGATCCCTTACATAATAGGATCCATTGTATGGTGTTTCCCTACCTCAAGGGTTTTCTTATAATAAAAGTGTGGTTATTCTATATTACTCTATGAATATTTGTGGTGTTTTCATAGGTAATTATTTCATACTTAACATATATAAAGTCCTCTTACATTTATTATATCTAACTACCAGAGTGGGCCTTATTTAATACTGTAGTGGACCTAGTCCACCTTACATTGAATGGCTTCAACTATTATCACTATCGGTCATCTAGGCCCCCCCATTAGCTCTCTATCTACCTAACACTAAGCCTTCATTTCATCGAAGAATACCCTAGGATCATTCTCGCATGGTAAAGTCTGTCTGACCAATATTGGAATGTCTACCCGATATCCTCTAGGAGATATAACAACAACTCGAATCTTCAGTCTGTCGAAGATTACATCTAGGCCTATTCCCACATGATCAATATTATTTGATCGATCTTGGAATATTTGAATGATTCCACAATCATCAACATTCCTCTAGGTAAACATTTGAATTCCTTTCAATATTGTCCCTAACATAGGATTGGTGAAAATGTCATCTTTCTGCTTATCTGTGGATATTTGTTGGAGCCACATTACTCCCTCCTACACCATGTCTCTAATGAAGTCCTGCAAGATCCTTCGAAAGCCACCTTAGTTCATGATGTTTGTTACTAGTTGTGATATATGAGTGCTACAAATATCTATTTCATGTCTCAAACTAGAGACGATATAATATTTTTCCTTATGCAATTGCCATGATAAATCCCTCTTAGAGATATCACAAGTGATAGGCCTTCGAGATAACCTGCCTACAACAATAAAAAAAGAACAACAACATTTCCATGGAAACCTCCATGGAATTGAACAAGATAACCTACCGTTAACATACAACAAAACAAGAATATCTTCTCGAGGGGAGGTCAACAAGTGCATCTCTAGTATTTAAGTGGTTAGTATAATGATCATAACTTCAATAGATCAAGATGCAACATATAATCACAATAATTCCATAAAATATAGAGAAATATCAAAAAATAAAAACCTATAGGGTGTGTTGTTCCTCTGGATGTGTTGGATCTGAGATCCCTCTATATCTATGAATTCTAATTGGAAAAAAAAGATCCCTTCTCCTAAAAACACCCTCAAGATATTGATACAATTTAAACATATATAAGTACATACCTCAGAAATTGTAGCACCATCTGAAAGCAGTGGAAAAATATAAAACTTCAAGGTTCTTCGACTATCTTAACAAAATAAAATTGTGCAGTGGCAAGGTATTGCCAAAAACTACACTGGTGAATTGCAATGACAAGGTAAATATCACGATATTCCTTTCAACGATTAGACTGTTCTAAAGGAAACCAAGCTTTGAAACCATGTTAAATTTTTTGTTGATTACTGTAACATTAGATTTACCATAGATATTTAAACTTCGTTTGCATGCTCATTTCTCCATAGTTGATGTTTCACCATCTCCACCCAACCATAAGAACCTACGTGTTCCACCTTTAAGCATAACATATACATCATGGAAAAACCTTCTACATAAGGGGAGAAAACCCAACAATCTTCTTATAGAGAATATGTTAGTTGCGGAGCCTGATTATCTTCCTCATTTAGAGGTCTTTTACTTTCAGTCGTGTTTATCCCCCATGAAGTATTTACCCCCCAAAAGTATGTCCCCTCTTCCACGCGGGGGAGTGCAGGGGGGGGGTACCCCCTCTGCGGGGTCTGGGGGGGATATCCCCTTGGCTGGGGGGTCTGGGGGCAAGTGGGCCCCTGAAGAAAAAATTGCCTTGTAAAAATATATTGTAATTTCATTGTAAATCTGGACTGTTCATTATAAGGTTGCAGCTCTAATGGTAGAGATTATGTTAGGGTTTTTTTCCCTAGAAAGCAACCCTCCTTTATGAGGGAAATGTATCACGGCTATGGTTGATTGTGAATATTGTATTCTGAGAGAGGAGACTGTGAGAGAAAGAAGAGGAATTTATAGTGGGTTTTGTTCTAGTTTGTATCCCTTCATTTGCTGGATAATAATAAAGGAAGGACCTGGCAATTTCTATGGTGGACGTAGCCCACACTAGGTGAACCACGTAAATCTGTGTCTCTCTTATATTGTGTGTCTTCTGTGTTTTGTTTCTGTATTTGTTTTATTTTATTGCTCTGCGGTCTTGTTTTTCTAACAACTGGTATCAGAGCGTAAGGTAACTCGCAGGAAAAGAGGGTTCCTAGTTTGAGTGGGAGCAATGTCGGAAGATGGAAAGTTTAGGGTCGAGAGATTTAACAGCCAAAACTACCAGTTATGGAAGATGCGGATGGAACATTATTTATATCAGAAGGATCTATTCCTACCATTGAGCAGAGTAGCAAAGAAGCCGACGGCCATGAAGGATGAAGAATGGGAGATTCTTGACAGAAAGGCTCTAGGAATGATACAGCTGAGCCTGGCAGCGTTGGTAGCTTTCAATATCTCGAAATAAAATACAACGAAGGGTTTGATGGACGCGTTAGCCAAATTGTATGAAAAACCCTCGGCGTCGAATAAGGTATTTCTAATGAAGAGATTATTTAATATGAAGATGTCAGAAGGTGGGTCTGTTGTAGATCATTTAAATGAATTTAATACTGTTACTAATCAACTAAGTTCTGTAAAAGTGGAGTTTGATGATGAGGTTAGGGCTCTTCTAATCTTGTGCTCATTTCCAGAAAGTTGGAATGGCTTGGTCATGGTTGTAAGTAACTCTGTCTCTGGTTCAAATACTTTAAAATTTGATAATGTTGTTGGTGTTATCCTTAGTGAGGAAATGTGACGAAAAAGCACAGGTGAGACATCAGGAAATGCGTTGAACATGGAGAACAGGACAAGACAAAAGGATAGAGGAAAGGGCTCAAAAAACTGCAGAAATTCTAGGAAGGGAAGATCCAAATCCAAACTTGGAAACATAGAGTGCTAGAATTGTGGAAAGAAAGGACATGTGAAGAAAGACTGCAAAGCTCCAAAGAAACAAAGAGATGGACATCAAGAGAGAAATCAGGAAGCAAATGTAACAGGTGATGTGTTACAAGATGCTTTGATTCTTTCTTTAGATAATATTTTTGAGTCTTGGGTAGTAGATTCAGGAGCTTCATTTCATGCCACACCCCATAGGAAACATTTTATAGATTATGTTCAAGGTGACTTTGGACAGGTTCATTTGGGTGATGATAAACCATGCAAAATTGTTGGAATGGGAAAGGTAAAAATAAAGAAACGAAATGGAAACCAATGGTTGTTGAAAGAGTTAAAACATGTTCCAGATTTAAACAAAAATATGATTTCAACAGGGCAGTTGGCAAGTGAAGGTTTTATATCCATATTTATAAATAAGATGTGGAAGGTCATCAAAGGATCATTGGTGATAGTGAAAGGAGAGAAGGTAGGTACATTGTATCTATGTACTGGTAATACTGACTCTTCTATATCTTTAGCTTCGACAGGAGTGGATACAACACTATGGAATCATAGGATGGGACTCATGAGTGAGAAGGGTATGCAGATCCTTCACAAAATAAATTTGTTTCAAGATCTTAAACAAATTGATTTGTACTTCTGTGAGCATTGTGCTTATGGAAAACGAAAGAGAGTCAGATTTCTCAGAGTCGGAAAAGAAAAGAAGAATGAAAGGTTAGAGCTTGTGCATACAGATGTATGGGGATGAGATCAGGTATCATCTCTTGGTGGCTCTCATTATTATGTTACTTTTATTGATGATGCAACTAGAAAAACTTGGGTTTATTGCATTTGAAAAAAATCTGATGTTTTTGATACTTTTAAGAAATGGAAAGCTTTAGTTGAGAATGAGATAGGAAAAAGTTTGAAGTGTCTCAAATAAGATAATAGAGGTGAATACTGCAGCAAGGAGTTTGATGATTACTGTTCATACCATGGGATTCGTAGAGAGAAGACAGTTCCACGAACACCAGAAGAAAATGGTGTGTTAGAAAGGATGAACAGGACAATCATGGAGCGTGCAAGGAGTATGCATTTGCATGCTGGTTTTCCCTTACAGTTTTGGGCAGATGTTGTATATATTAATGTTTACTTAATAAAAAAAGGACCTTCAAGCTCTTTGGATGGTATAATTCCAGAGGAGGAATGGACAGGAAAAAACATAAACTATTCTTTTTTGAAAAATTTCGATTGTGAAGCATTTGTCCATATTGATAAAGAAAATAGAACAAAGCTTGAGGCAAAATCCAAGAAGTGTACCTTTATTGGATATGGTGT
>JZKD02S1657462.1:1054523-1077260 GCA_000966675.3 Picea glauca
GATGAGAACCTCTCTCTTATCAATCAAGAAAGGAAGGGAAAGTTCAAGAAGATTTCTAGTGGATATTCTACCTCTCAATTCGACAAGAAGAAGGGAATGAGTAAAGTCAAGTTCATTGCATGTCATAAATTTGGAAATTATGTAGGTGAATGTCTACATAGGAAGAAGGTGGGAACAAAATGCAACTAGAGGTAGCTGCACCGACAAAGAATCAATTGGATGAGTTTTGCAAGAAGTTTGAACATATGAAGTTCTTACTTGTTTCCCAAGATTCCTTGGGAACCATATCAACTAGTGCATGGTTGATATATAGTGGATCCACATGCCGCATGATAGGAACACGAGAGGTGTTTGAGAGATTCACATAGTTTGACTTATATATGCATGTGGAACTTGGTATGGGGACCAAGCATGTTGTAAAGGGATCTATAATAGTGTGATTTTGGATGGAGTCAAGAGGCACATTGAGAGTGATAGATGTGTTGTGGGTGCCAGAACTCAAGGGGAGTGTGCTCTTAGTCTCAATGATTGAGAAGAAGGGATTTGATGTAGCGTTCGAAGATGGAAAGGTGTTGATCAATCCCAAAGGATCTAATTCATAAAATCCATCCATCTTTGGAGTTACAGAGAGTAACTTATATAGGTTAAAGGGTCATCCTATGTGAGAATTGGAAAGTAAAATAGTGATATAGAAAAAGGATCAGGTAGCTCTAAAGGTTGAGTAGCTTAGAGGGAGTCAACTTTCGGGTTCAGGTGGGAAGGAGAAGCCTTCCAAGTTTATCGATAAGGAGTCATGGTACGTGATAACCATGCAGAATGTTGAGGAGAAGGAGACTTCTAGTATCATGATCAGTGGCAATGAATCTTCAGAGACAGGTCAGAGCATGATTACAGGGATAGTTTCTGTGTCAGAGGGAGTAACTAATCAAGTGGATTGAGGAGCAAGCATGGTAGAAGATCTGGAACTGAATATAGATCCAACACCATGTGGTAAAAGTACCTTCCTTTCTAAGAGGGAGTGTTGATGTTATAGGATAGCATCAGACATGTACTTTCTCATTGGCATGTGTCTAGCATGTGGAAGTCGTCAAAATCCTTCTATCCTTGAGTTTACTTTAGTTAAAAGGAATCAATTAAGGTAAAAGTGTTTTTATTAGTTAATTGAGTTATTTAAGGAAAGTGATAGAAGTAATTAAAATGTAATCTTAGCATGTAAATATTAAGTGAGTGTGAGAAGTAATCTCAACCATAAATAACTTTGGATATTAGAAATAGATTATAACTCATGACTATAAAAGAAAGGCTAGGGTGAAGTTGGAAGACACTTGTGTGAGATACACGTGTGGGAGACTTTGGTGAGAGATAAAGTTCGAGACATTTGGTGAGAGACCAAGGTCGAAGATATAAAGAATGATTTTTTCTAGTGTGAGGAGTGTAGAAGAAAAGAAGGAATTTTTCTTACACGAGAGTGAGGAGATCTCACTGGTTGGGTGAAGATATTTCATTCAAGTGTTGATGTAGAGAGGGTTGAATCATGAAGGAGAATGATTCAATATCTTGGATAGTTGTAGAAGGATGTCCATATAGAGGTCATACGGGTCAAGGAGAAGAGAGAGTAGAGGAAACCACATGTGGGTTTCAACTGATAGAATCTAGAGGAAAGAAAAACACCATACGAAAGTTTCCATACATGTATGTGAGTCTCATTGGAGAAAATCACATATGTATATGGGTTTGCAAAAGTACACTCATATACACCTTAGGAAACATGTTGGTATAGGTTCATACAATAACACATATATTACCATGTTTGTTTGCAATGTATATTCTCTCAATGGGTCATTTTCCTTATAAATACTGCCCTAATTTGACCTTAATAAAAGAATCTTAGGAATTTTTTTCCCTCCATGGTTTTTTTTCATACGTTTATACCTAAACATATTGGTGTCTTGTGTGTGACATTTTTTTTTTCCAAGTTTATTCTTCTTTATAAATAGTTTAGTTGATTGCTCAACTATGATTTTAGTAAATAAAGTGATTTTGTTTTGAGATAAATATCGAGTGTTGAGTTGAGGTGGTAAAACCAATAGGGTGGAAATCCTTGAGGCTCTTGAAATAATTCCTTACAAGATTTTATCAATTGCTGTAGCTTTCGGTGTTGTTTTCCACTACACCTTTCCAAGGATTCCTTCATCTCCAATTGGATACCTTCTCCTTGTTGTTTTCCTTCCCTTAAAAACAACAAAACAATTTTCTTCATATTTCTCATGATTCTTCTGGCCTGATGAGCATTGATCAGAGAGTTTGTATTTTTCCTTATGTGCATTTATGGTGTATGTTATTACCTCTTTAACCAGTCTATATTGGTAATATATTATCCTAAATATATCATCCATTATGTACAAATATGGGATTCCAAAGATGACTTTGTATAAATCCAAATGAACCACATATGAAACCACTTTGTCATCATAGTTATGGTTGATGATGAATTTGAATTTGTAATTATTTCTTACCTTCAATTCCATATCCCGCCTTACCCATCTCAAAGGGTGGGGCTATAGATGGTATTAATTCTCTATCCAAATATTCTCAAGAAATTGTGTAGAGATTAAGTTGTACTATGAACCAGGATCGAACAGACAATCCACAATGTTTTGTTTCATGTGGATTTTCATGAAGAAAAATTCGGTCATCACCTTATCCTCCCTCTGGCTGCAATGGACTAATGCTACCTCCTTTTGTAGGTTGATGCAATTGATCTTCCCTTCTAGGTCTGAGGTTTTTTCCACTCTCTCCTTGACATCCACATTTAACATTTCTTTCTTCTTCTTATGAAAATGCTTAGGGTGCTTCTCAAGGTGTAATTTCCAAGAATCCTCCTCATTATGTCTCTTTCGATTGCAACCTTTTCATTTCTTGGTAGAATGGGTTTCTTATTATTTTTATACCAAAATATTCTTCTCGTTCCACTTATTTTTATTCTTTCCCTTCTTTTTCTTCCCTTGCAGTTATGTTTTCTTGAGTGTTCCTGGATGATGCTTTTTCTTCTCTCATTTGAGGTACTATGATTGAACACTAGCCTCATCAATTTTCTTTGGTATAAACAACATCAAATGACATAGAATATGTAGTAGAAATTCCCCCACATAATTGATCAACATTTCAATAATTTTGAGTGAGACATCCATTTGGATTGCTCTCTTCCTGAACTCAATGGTGAATTATTGAACTGAATTTCCTTCCCTCTATTTGAATTAATGCAAAAATATTTGTTGGTGATCCTCATATCCAATTAGGTAGAATTTTGCTTTGATCATTTCCTTGAACACCTCCCATTCCTTGAATGGTGGTTCATTTTCCAGTTCTCTAGCTATTGTATCACTCCCCCACCATGCCAAATTATGGCCTTAGAGATTCAATTGAGAGAATGCAATCTTCTTCTTTCTTGCTACCTCATGCACTCTAAAGTATACATCCATATTCTATAGCCATTGGTTTAATTTGTTGAAATCAAATTCTCCAAAATATGGTTTGATGTCCACCTTGTCCTCCACACAAAAAGGTATATGTGTCTTATCATAGATGCATTTTCCCATATCTAACTCAACCTTACATTTTTCATCTAGTTTCTGTTCTTCTCTCTTGGTTTCATTTTCTCTACACTGTGTTTCCAACAATCGTGAAACCATTTATGTTAGTGTGTCCATTCTCTTCTCAAGTCGATCCAATACAACTCTAGTATCTTCATCCTCACTTCCAACTTGATATTCCCCAACCATTTGTGCTGCTACACTACACTCTAATCCTGACAAGAAATCTTGTCCACTTCTCATATATTCTTTGCAGGTACTTCCCATACATGTCACACTAGGTATTCAAATTTAGTGCTCTAATACCATCTGATCCATAAATGGAAGGATTATTTCCAAACCACCTCCTCAACACAGATCCCAATCTAATTATTCTTATTATATGTATCTTTTCTATCCAGTACCTACCTTACTCATGATAAAACATTCATGAAATATATGGGCATTAAATAATAAATTCCCAACATTCTTTTAGGATTTCCAAGGCTAGTGTATACTTTTACAAGTGAATAATGGATAAAAAGAAACATATTGTTAGCAAAGGATTTTCCTGTAGTGCCAATGTAATAGGTTAATATCATGTGAATGTTCAATTTGCTACACATGGCATGAGGTATACACAAAGAATATCATTAGTATGAAGAGAATCCTGAATATTTCATTCATGCTAAAAAAATGTGGTTAAACAAGAAGAACAAAACAATGTTGGTCTCCCCTTGACTAGGGTTCACAATGAGCATTAAAACAACAATGAAATCACATGGGTCTCTCCTTAGAAGGGATTTTCATGCAGGACATGGGGAAACAAATGAAAAAAATTGTGTGGGAGCTCTATCTCAAAATAAGGTTCACACATTAAACTTGGAAAACAAAAATAATGCATGGTTCACTTCTCATTAGTTAGGGTTCACACTGAAAGTAAAGATAAACATTGGAAACGTGAGACAAAAACTAGGGTTCATGTTTCCAAAGAGAATGTTGGAAATGTGAGAGTAAATCTAGGGTTCATGCTAGTGAATAAGAAAGAGATATATTTTCACCCAATGGTTAGGAACTCTAGGAGGAATAAGTGTACAACAAACTTCTCCTCACCCATAACAATTATAAAAAATGCATAGCAACAATTAATAGATTACCATATTTTTTTTATGACTAACAAAATTAACAATGAGTCAAGAATGTATTCACATGACACGAGGTCATGTTATTCAACTACTACCACCATATCCTCCAGGTGTTCCCACGATGCTCCATACATGACACACAAGGCAAGTTATGGTATCGAACCAATGACTTCACATAATATATTTCCTTAACAATACACTCCATCACTGACTTCCCTAGACTCCGGGGGTGGATTACTAGATATTTTAATAAAACTACACAAGTGAATTTGAACCAATAAAATACTCAACACACAGAGGAATAAGAAAAAACTCATAAGACAATATTTTACCTTGGAAACCCAGATGGGAAAATCAACATTCAATTGGATTTGGCTAGGATTTTATTATTCAGTAATCAGAATGATTAGATGTTCTCTCGTTCATCTTGGTTCTTCTCAATGATTTCTTGGAAACACATTCCTTCCTCTCTCAACCAAAGAACCCACTCTCCATCTCCAAGAACTATGATATATGAGGAAGAAGGGATAAGTGGAAGGTTAAGCATCCCAAACCCTTCAACTTCCCCCAAGCTCAGGTATATGAAACTTTATCGTTTTTTAATACATTTTCTTTTTGCTTTCCTTTTACAATCATCTCATGTCACTTGCCTTAGGTCTTACAATCATCTCATGTCACTTGCCTTAGGTATTGATTGAGTGCAGGTGTGGATGTCAATCATGATTCTATGTGGACCTTCATGACAACAATAAATTCCCTTTTTTATCCAAACCCTTTAATCTTTCCCATGCTAATCCTCATAAAATCATGTTCCCTATCCAATGCTTTCTTTCTTAGATCCAATTTAAATCAATTGTTCTTGCACATAGATCTCATCAATTTCCATAGTATTAAAGAGAATCACTTTATTCTATAAATGATTGTGTATACTCCCTAGATACTTGAGGATTATGAATGGTTCTTGCGAAAAATACCTACAATAATCAACATTTTTCTAAACTTAATGATGTTCTTTTCACACTCTGCCCTTTGTCTATTCTTAAAGTGATGTCAATGGATCCACTAGTCCTCTACATACCCAATAAGGTAGAAATAGTAATTCATGAGGGTTTTAAACACCTCCCACTTAGTTATAGTGGGATCAAACTCCAACCTAAGTTTCTATGTGTGGATTTCCCATTAGGTTAGGGCATGGCCCTCTAATTCTAGTTGAGAAAATTACATATTTTTCTCTTCCCTTATGTTATGGACACTAAAATAAAATTCTAATTGTTGCAAACAATTATTCAACTTAACATCATCAATATCATATTGGTATGGTTTGATATCCAATTTAGATTCCATTTTAAATGGATATTGTAAGGAAGTGATGACACTAGAACTTAGTTTCTATTCTCTATCTCTTTTTTTGACTCCTTTTCTAGGTCTTCATTATCTCTCAATTTCTCATCTGATCCAACTTATCAGTTAGATTCACTAACCTCCCCAAAAGGTACAAAATTATTCTCTAGAGCCACCATGAGGAGCGCCATGTTGCATGATATATCAACAACTAGTTCTTCTATCTTCGAAAAACTCTCTTTTGCCTCATCTTGAGGGTTGTTACAACTGGACTCATATTCCATGGCTAGGGTTATGATACTTCCTTGTTAAATCAATTGCTAGATATTAAAACTTCCTACAAAACCCCAAAGAAAATATTTGATACAAATATAATATGTAAACTACTTTAGATATTCCATTGGAACAATTTGTCACAACATATCAGACAATATTTTGGATTTTTTTTATTATTATTTAGTTTGTTACCTTATATCTCAAATTTAATATTACTAGCATAGTGCTCAAAATCATGGAAACAAGTAAAACCAAAATGAAAACACCATCCACACAAATGAACACAATATGTGACCTGCAAAACCCAATACTACAAAAACCTCGGCTAGAAGGTGAGGCCTATGCTCTGTTTTGTTTTTCTTAGTTATGAAATGCAAGTACAAATAAATGGGCTCTCACTCTAGAGTTATTATGGACGGTATGGCATGAATGGATTAGACATAAATCTTCTACCTCCTCTTAATGCTTCAATATACCACTCCTAGATGCTTCTTTCAACTACATAATAATACAAATACCAAATTAATGAAACCCCTTCCTTTCCTAATGGCATAGTGTTTAATATATCTTGATATCCATCTAGGGTTAGGGTTAGGTTTCTGCATACCTCAACCCTCAATTAGTGTTAGGGTTTTGGAACTTATAGAATATTATTGAAATTAAACACATGAATAACTCCACATGTGTGAGAAATGAGGGTTGATATGGCATCCACTTGGTACCATGGTGGTCAACAAGGTAAGTCAACTTGTGAGCAACATAACTTTCACTTACAAACTTTGATTGAGATGATTTTAGTATTGTTGGAAATATTTCGATGTGTAGAATGATGCCAAGGGGTTGGGAGATAATATTGCAAATTTTTGGCCCCAAAAAGTGTCTTTTCATGCATCAAAATAGATTTGGAAGTTTCCAGACCCCAAATAACTAAACTGGGAATTGTCCTTAAAATGGGCCCTACAAGACAATTCTTCCAATTTTTCCATCCAAAAAGTACTAGGAAGATGAAAAATTATGTAATGATCCATCCTAGATTAGTTTTCTTCTCCAATCCTAATGCAATGGTGAAAAATTTACATCTTATCTCCTTGTTGTTTGAACTACAATCAAATATTGTAGCAATCAAATTATGTGATAGTCCAACTGTTGATTATTTGGGTTGGTTGTCATTGATGTCAACCCTTGAAGAAAGTCCGGTAGCGAATTCTGGTAGCACAAAGGTTTGGGTAATGGACCCAAATTTTTTTGATAGATAATGGTATGATTTTTAATATATTTGTAGGTAAAACTATTCTATATGGATAGTACATGTCATGCCATTTCCGGTGGTATGTGGAATGTTACATTACTCCTCACAGTTAGAGAATTATGGCCATGTGAAGTTGAACAACCCTCATGAGTCATCTAGAAACCCCAAAAGGTCAAATTAGTCAAAGTAGTTGAAAAGAAGAAATTATTTAAATAATAAAGTGAAATGATGAGTGTACTATAAGTCAAAGTAGATGAAAATAAATTATTTAAATAATAAAGTTAATGGAGAAGTTACTAATTATGGAAAGTGGTCAAGTTAAGTGGACAAGTGGTTAGAAGAGGGTTAGCCCTAAAATAAGGAAAGTGGGTTAAGATGGTTAGAAGGTAACCCCTTGATGAAGCTACATGAAAGTATAAATAAGAGGCAAAGGTATCTCATTTAATTACCCATTGAATGTCAATGAATATCTATTTTTTGAAAGGTTATTTTGGCAGGTATTACTCATAGAGAAAAGTGCGGCAGAAAAAGTGTGGCAAGAAAAGTGCGGCAAAAAAAGTGCGGCAGAAAAATCATGATAGGAAAATTGCAATAGAAAAAGTGTGGCAAGAAAATTGTTGTAGGAAAAGTGCGATAGAAAGACCGCAGTAGAAAAAGTACAGCAGGAAAATCATGGTAGGAAAAGTGCAGCAGAAAAACTGCTGCAGAAAAAGTGTGGCAGAAAAACTGCAGTAGAAAAATCATGGAAGAAAAAGTGTGGTAGAAAAACCACAGCATAAAAATCGCAGTAGTAGAATGCTACAAGAAGAAAAATTTATGGTTTTCATATGTGTAGTGTTGAAATTATGAATCTAGTTGAGGGTTTTCCTTGTAAATCTGTTGGATGCCCTCTTGGAAGTTTAGGGCTTGTTGCAGAATGGTTTTTAGCTAGATCTATTGAAGTATATTGTCAGTGCACTTATTTTGATTTATTGGCATATCTTGTGGTGCAATGTGAGAGACACTTGTTAGTGGTATTGGAATATGATTGGCTTATGAATGATGCATCCTTGAGGCTACATAAAATTGAGGTTATGGCACATGGTTTGATGTAAGGCTTTATGGTATTTGGTTATGGATACCGTGATGTATTGCTAGAGAAATCTTGATGGTTATATTTGTATATGTACTTGGTATATGGTTGAGGTGCATGTTGGGTATATGGTTGAGACAAGTAGTTGATGAGTTGGCACATACATGAGGTGTATAGTTGATGATGTTGGTACATCTTCATGAGTCATAGTTGATGTGTAGTTGATGCATGATGGGTACATATTTGGTGCATGGTTGATGCACTCTTTGATAGTAGAGGTTGAGGTACAGGTTGGTGCATGGTTGATGCACTTGTTTATGGTACAAGATGATTATAGGTTATTGGTACAGGTTGTTATAGGTTGATTACAATTTGATTGGTACATGTTTACAATAGTATATCTCACAGTGATAATGTGACAGTGGTTCCATCATTCTACTTCTACATCAGGGTGGTTGGATGGGGCAAGGAAAATTTGTTGTAGCCACCTTCCGATTGTATCTAGAGAATATAGGGGGTTGTATCCTCCTTCTGGTTGTTGCCAAAAAATTTGGGAGTTGGAGCTTCCCTCAGGTTGTAGTCTGAGAAACTAAAGGGTTGGAGCCTCCTTCCAGTTGCAGTTGGAAAACAAAGGAAGTTGGTGATTCCAATGAATGTAATTCTTAAAGACATATAAGAAAAATCATTATGTGGTTTTCTCTCGCTTTGGGTTTCCACACAAAAACACTGGTGTATTGTGTATGTGTATGATTGTTCATTTGTTCATTGTTGATTTATTCTACAACTATTGGATGATAATTCTACATTTATATAACACGTGCATTTTGTGGTTAGAAAAGGATTCAATTTCTCTATTACTGATTCAGCCCCCCTCTCAATAATCCAACAATTGGTATAAAATAAGGTTCCTTCAGAAATTAGTTTAACCTCTGAAAGGTAGATCATGGAGAGCAACGAAATATACAAAAATGGAATACCACAGTTTGATGGACAAGAGTATGCATTTTGGAGAAGAAGGATGAAAACATATATACAGGCACAAGGATTTGAAATTTGGAAATCAATTGTATATGGATACAAGGAACCAACAGTTTCGCCGACAAATGAAAGAGCAATAAAATTTGGTCAAAATAATTCCAAAGACACAAATGCACTTTTGAATGGTATTTGTGAATCAGTATACACCAAATTTATACATTGAAAATATGCTGAAGATATTTGGGACAAGCTTTAAAATGTTTATGAAGGAGATTCAAAAGTCAAAGCAACAAAGCTTCAAACTTATAGAGATCAGTTCGAACAACTAAATATGAAGGAAGATGAAAATATTGAAGCTTACTTCTTACGAGTTGATGAAACAATAAATGAAATTATGGGATTGGGAGAAGAAATTAAAGAATTTGTAATTGTTCAAAAGGTAATAAGATCTCTTCCTATGAGATTTTATCCTAATATATCAACACTAGAAGAAAGAGAAGATCTAGACTCAATAAGCATGGATGAACTACATGGAATATTTACAGCATATGAAATGAGAAACTGAATAGGAAAATCCAAATATAAAAGAAGCATCTTTCAAAGCATCCAAAAGGTCAAAGAAAAAGGGAAAGAAAAAGGAAAAAGAACATAGAAGCAATAGTGACATTTCAGAAGATGATGAAGAAATGGCCAACTTTGTCAAAAGATTGAACAAGGGAACCAACGACAGATATAAAGGTAAGTTTCCATTGATTTGTTTTAATTGTGATGGTATTGGTAATTTTGCTAACAAATTTCCTCATAATAAAAATAAGATGAATGATGAAGATTACTCAAATAGAAAACACACATATAAAGACAAAAGAACCACAAAGAAATATTTTAAGAAAATCTTATGCACCAAAGAAGACATCTCATCAGATGAAGATGAAGTCAGTGACAGTGAGACAAAAATATTTATATCCATGGCAGTAGAAGACTATGATAAATAAGACACTAAAGAAGAATATGAAGAGGTAGAGGTTGACTACTGAGAAGAATTGTTGTGTTCCATAGAAGTTATAAGAAGAGAAAAGAATAAAAACAAGAAGCTACAAGTGGAACTAGACAAGAAAGAAGACACTCAGGAACTAGAACAAATGATCACAAATTTGAAGGTTCAAATAGAAGAAGATAAAATAATTGAAAAAGAACTCAAAAAACAACTAGAAGAAAGAGAAAGGCTCATTGGAAATTTGGAAGAAGAGATTGTCACATTAAGAAAGGATCTTCAAGAGAAAAATATGCAGAACAACTCAAAATTTTTGGATAACATTATCAACAGTCAAAAGCCTCATCATGACAAGTATAGACTTGGATACAATCATACTGAAAAGGGATCAAGCTCCAAAACAACATAACAAGAAAAATATCCAAAAAACTATGCATAAAAAATCAAAGAGGATAGGTAGAACTACAAGGAATATTGCAGGGACACTCCTCCACCGAGAAGATTCAGATTTCAGAATCAACAACGTACAGAAATAGGTAGGCCTAAGGAAGAATAAGGATTCAGAAGAAAAAATCCTTTCAAAATATCTTCAACTCCCAGGTATCAAACTATATTTTTTGGTTTATGTTATGCATGCAATAATTTTGGACATAAAGATATGAATTGCAGAGATAACAATAGGAACATAAACAAATTTGAAAGTCATACACAAAAGGGTTATCTAAGAAGGACTAGTGAAACATAGAGAAGAAGTTACAACAGTTTTGAATCATTGAGCACTGAAGTAGAATGCTACACGTGTAAAAAATTTGGACACATGGACAAATATTTCAAAATGACAGTTCCTCCTAGAGAACCACAACAAAAAAACAACAATCATAGATAGGAACCTCAGAAGAGAGCATGGATAAGAAAGCAGAATCACTATATCAATGAAAAATGCACACACTCTCTACAATATAAGAAAAAGAAATGTGGTTGGTATGTTGATAGTGGTTGTTCAAAACACATGATAGGTGATAAATACATGTTTCTTACATTAATAAAGGAAAGATATGGATCAGTCTCCTTCAGAAGTGATGATTCATCTAAAATCATTGGAAAAGGCACAGTCAGAATTGGAAACAAGAATACCAAGGAATAAAATGTTCTACTAGTAGAAGATATGAAACATAGTCTTCTAAGTGTGAGTCAAATGTGTGTCCAAGGTCATAACGTTACTTTCGATTCACAAAAGTGAGAGATAAAAAAAGAAGGTTTAGGAAAATTGATTGCAACAACTCCAAGAACTTCAAGCAACATATATGTACTAAGTGAAATTGGAAATGAAAAGTGTTGTATTGGAAAATAAGATGAAAGTTGGCTATGGAATAGAATAATGGGTCACATACACATTGATAACCTTTTCAAAGTCAGAAAAAAGGAAGAAATTAGATAAATTCCCTAGATCAGTATTGGCCCTTGGGTATGGATTAGGAAATAAAGTGAATAGAAAGGAAAAGAAAAGACGCAATTCGAGCTATGTGGAAGGCACATTGACTGAGGATGGGACGAAGTGTCCAAAGAATCAAAAAATAAGGAGTGAAGTATGGGAAAACAAATCATTGAATGAGAATATCGAGGAGAATAGATCAACAATACAGATGGGTCGTGGACAACCCAACAAGCGGAAAAATCCACTGATGGATGCTTTGGAGTACCTAGCGGGAAATAAGGAAAGACAAGGTGGCAGAGCCTGGAAAATGTGGGTTGATTTGAACTAGGGTTTTAGACACCTAGGGCTTTGGTATTTTAGGGTTTTGACACCTAGGTTTCGCCCTAAGGTTGTTGGTGAGTCATTTTAATGTATAAATAAAGTTCTAGAGTACTTGGAATTGGTTTGTTCTGAGTTCATTTAAGGTGGATCATTGTTGTTATTTGTTAGAGTTGTGTTGTTGAGTGATTGTTGTGTGAGAGAGAAGTTTTGAGTGTGAGAGATTTATGGGATTGTAAGATCTTTAGATGGGTGTGAAGATCAACTCTGCAGCTGGGTGCATAGGAAGGGGAGAGAAGAGAAGGAGAGAGAGATCTGCAAGCTAAAAGTGCAGATAGAACTGTATGTTTTCATATAATATCAAGAAACGTAGTTCTGTGGATGTAGCCCTAGGGAGAGGGTGAACCATGTATACCTTGTTGATTTGTGTGATTGATGTTGTGTTGTTTACTTATGTTACTCTATTGATACATTAGTATCTTATATTTGGAATATAATTGTGCGAAGTAGGGTTATGCTTGGTAAGAATAGTTAATATCTTTGTGTGTTATTTCCTTGGATCCACTTGTAATTCCTTTGGTTGTAGACACTTGTGTCATGCAACCCCCTATCACTAATTCAGTTGATATTGCATCTTCTTTGTAGGTGTTTCTGAAAGGGACATTAGTTAGGGCTTGTTGGTGCGTTGTTAGAGTTGAACCCTGGGTCTACCCCTGTGCCAAAAAATGGTTCTATTACTGGGACCATGATATTCTTGAGGGAATGTCAAGGTGGTTTCCATCAAATATAGATATTTAGAAGTGGATAGAAGAACAAGAAAAGGACTTTGTTGAAGCCCATAAAAAGAACCCTAAGCTCAATATAAAAGACTAGTTGGGAAGGTATGCCTTCACTGATATACATGAGATTTTCTTTGGAGGAATTCATAAGGAGATATATGAGTGGTTAGCCAGATTAGCAGATACTCAGTTTGAGATCAGATCTAGACTGCCTATGGTTTGGACGTCGACGTTGATCATGAAGGTAAAAAGAGTTGATAACATCATGTCAAGAGTAGTATATCACTGGTTTGATAGCACCATTGGAGGGTACATCACTGAGTTTGTCATTGACATAGTTGAGTCGTATAGCCAAGCAAAGAGATGCTTCTTTAAGGGACCGAGGGGAAAATTTTTACACTTCTTAAAGTTGAAGATCAAGATTCTATTGAATGAGAAGAACATATTGAAGATACAATAGTTGGTCATATTGAAAAGCTAATGTTCAAGAATTTAGACAGCCACAACGACACAAAGGTTGGCCATATGCGCAATGGAAGAATCTTCAGAGAGGTCCCTCTGGTGAAATTGTTTAAACATGGCCAAAAACCACTACAGGATGAAGGGTTCTACAGTGGGGAATATGAAGAGCTATTGAACAAGGAAAATTCAGAGTCCGCTAGGGAAGAGGAAGGGAAGACTGAAGAACCTCGTCGAGAAGAATAAGAAACTTCAGGAACTACGCATATTATTGAAGTAATTACTATTACTCCTCCTATTGTTTTAGCAGAATTATGTAATCAGAGTAGCCAGAGTCATCAAAGCACTTAGAGAACTGTTACCAACAATTCAGTACATACTCAGTCAAGAAACCTAGGAATATCTATGGTAGATGAGATGAGGTTACCTACCTTTAGGGGAGATGGATCTAAATATCCTGATCAACATTGGTTCTTATGCGAAGTTGTATGGAGTATTAATCAAATCACCGACGAAGTTGTTAAGAGAGTTCAGTTTAGTACTACCTTGAGAGACTGTGCACTGAGCTAGTACATGAAATTTGTCCAAGGAGTTTCACAGCCTAAACCAATGAATGTCATTAAGACTGTGTTTATTTTCTAATTCAAGAAACCCAAGTTGGACTCGCAATGCATTATAGAATTGAAAGAAATCAAGAAGATATTATCTGATCCAATATGGGAGTTTGATCAGAGGTTTAAGACCTTGATAGGACATTTGAGTTTTTAGATTCCATATGAAAAAAATAAAGAATGGTTCATTGTTTCCCTCTTTCCACACATCAAAGTACCTCTAATGCAACATAAGATCTCTTCACAGGCCAAGGAATTGGAGATCTCCATGAAATTAGAATCATCCCCCATGGGATAATCTATCTCAAGTATGAGTCAAATTTTGAGTCATCTAACTAGCTTATCTCTGCAGGTAGAAGATATGAAGAAAGACAAGGGAAAATGTAAAAGAGAAGATATTTGGTGTATCAGATGTAAATTGGAGGGTCATGATAAAGATAATTGTCCCCTATTTCATGAGTACTTGGTATTTGGAGCTTCGATCCCCTTGAATAAGGTTACTCTACCTTGGTGCAAGGTATGTAGAAATAGACATCGCCCTGGTGAATGCTACTACATGAAAAAATATGTCCAAACACCTACCAATTTTTACTACACATTCTGTAAATCTGTGGGCATGATGAAAAAGACTATATGGCTTATGATCTCTTACACAAAAGATCAAGAGACACATATAGGATTCAAGGTGAAGTACAACAAGAAGGAAATACTACATAGTTTAACTCTCTAGGAAGAGGAAACTTCAATCCTCATGGTGGATTAAGAGGAATAGGACAAGAAGGAGGCATGGGTCAAGGTCGAGGTCAGATCATTTGTTATAACTACGCACAACCAGGACATTGGCAAGGTACTGTCAGAACCCTTGTACCACTTGCATATGTTGTAACTCATTTGAACATGTTATTGAAGATTGTCCCGTGCTTCTAGCCAAACTTCAGGAAAGATGAGGAAGGAACCAACAAGTAAAACTAGTCTTAGCAGCACCTCGCAGAGAGGACACAAGAGTCATTGTAATCACTAGAGGAGGCATTGTTAAAGGAGAAGAAAGAGTGACCCTAGGAAAGACTACAGAAGAATCCAAGGTCAGAAAAGATGCAGAGAAGACACAAGTTTTTTATTCAAGGAAAGAAAATCAAACATTTGAGGAGGTGAGAAAATAATTTGGAAGAGATTAGGCTTATTCATCAAAGAAACAACCAGAAGTGTGATAATGTGGCATGCCTATGGCATTTGATTAGTCTGATTCACCTGAAGAGGGAAAAGAGGTAAGAAAGCTCATGGAATTCTTATGTACTTTCATTAAATTGATTAAGGATGAAAGGGTTGTATAAGAACTACAAAATTTGATAAAACAATATGAGATAGGCAGGATAGACCCCCCGAGTGAATAGAGCATTGCATCAAGTATCTAGAAAGAGAAGGAAAAATAAGGAACTACACATTAATGATCAGATTGAAGATTATGATATAGATTATGTGGTCCTCGAATTAGGGTCATAAGTCAATGTTATGACGAAGAAAACCTAGGCCCTAATGAGAAAACCCAAGCTGATTCACTCCCCTATTAGGATTAGGATGGATAACCAGTAGGCAGTAATCCCCTTTGGGAGTTTGGAGCATGTCCCTTTGGACATCAATGAGGTAAGGACATTTGTGTACTTAGAGGTTATTGAGAAAGTTGATGATAGTTGTCCTTATCCTGCACTGTTATGAATTGATTGGGCTTTCAATAATTCTACCGTGGTTGACTTAATGAAAAAAAGAATGAAATTTGAAGGTGATGGACTTAGGTTCATTGCACCTCTTGATCGTAATGAAGGTCGCCGATATATAGAACCAATTAGACAATAAGATCATGCTTATGAACTTGAGAATATATATAAGTTGATAGAAAGACAACAGGATTACAATAATCCTACAATAGATGGGAATTTAAGTTGGTGAAGTGATAATGCATGCTCATCAGACTTAGAGGAAGAACTAGAGAACTAGAAGAACAAAATATGTGAAGTATCTACATGGAGATGTGATATATTGATGAGGGAAGTTCGTTGGATTGGAACAAAAGTAAGTAATCTACCAACCTTTGATGATTTAAATCATCTAGAATATTTCTTGTTGGAATTTGAAGAAATTGTACCGGTCCAACAAAGGTTGTTGGCACTGGATGAGGCATAGAAATCAACTCCATCGAGATGGTGGGGAACACATAAAAAGAACATCGTGGACTGGGTACAATGTCGTACTTTGATGGCAGTGCGCTTCTCAGAACAAGTAGGAGGGTGTGAAGTTAGATACATAGGTCAAATCATTATAAAGGACCATGTGCAAAGATGTGAGGAGGCTTGGAGTAGAATTCCTCAAGAGCATTGGGTGCATAAATTCATTAACACCTTGGACACAACCCCTATAAATTGGTATCTTCAAGGCTAATTGTACCTCACCACTACAGATTGGCAATGTATGGCTCAGAACGTTGTAGCTACATTTTTATTTGAAATTTAGTACCCTACAATATATCAAGCATTACAGGTTGTAAGATAGAGGATCTTTGAGAAGGTACCTACCCGCCCTGTTGATCAAGAAGAGGATGAATGGACTACACCTCTTCAGAAACTGCAAAGTTGTTACAACATTAATGTTGATGAAGACGATGATGCTAGAAAGGTGAACATCACAGAAATAGAAGGACAGAGAGACATACAAGGACCAGGAGTCAAACTATGTTTTATTGGGTAGACAATCAAAATCAATAAAGTTAACATTGGAATAGAGCAAGAACCTAAGCTCACAAACGTTGTAGATTATTGGGTTGATGCCACTATCGACAAGATCACAGAATTATTGCATGAATACCAGGACTTGTTTCCAACCAAGTTCACTGATATGAAGGGCATTAAAGGGACCATGGGAGAGATGATGATCCCCTTGAAACCATATGCAAGGCCATTCAATAAGAAACCATACATATTGAGTCCCAAATATAAGGAGAAAGTCAAAATTGAGCTAGACAGAATGTTGGAAGAAGGAATCATAGAACCTATTGAACAGTCAGAATGAATTAGCCCTATGGTGGTTCAAGATAAGAAAACAAGATAGATCAAAATCTGTGTAGACTTGAGGAAACTGAATGATGCATGTTTACATGATCCATTCCCTACACTGTTTACTGATGAAGTGTTAGATAATGTGAGAGGACATGAATTTTACTCCTTCATAGATGGATTTTCAGGTTATCACCAGATCATGATTTCCAAGGAAGATCATCATAAGACCACATTTGCAATAGAATGGGGATCCGACCAGTACACAGTGATGTCATTCGGATTGAAGAATGCACCAACTATCTTTTCTACGGTGGTGGTCGAAGCATTCAAGGAGTTTTTACATAAATTTCTGGAAGCATATTTTGATGATTGGACTATGTTTAGATTACTGCAAGATCATATTGAATGTTTAAGACTAATGTTGGATAAGTGAAGGAAATGTCAGATTTCCCTAAACCTAAAGAAGTGCATATTCTTTTCACCCTTTGGAGTGCTACTAGGCCATATTGTGTGTAAGCAGGGATTGTTGGTAGATCCATATAAGATCACCATTATTGTTGATCTACCCCCCCCTACTTCAGTTAGATAGTTGCACACTGCACTGGGACATACTGGATACTACAAGATGTTCATTAAGGGATATGCACAAATTACGGTACCCATGGAGAAGCTTCTGAAGAAATATTGCTAGTTGCAATGGATAGAAGAATGCCAATAGAGCTTCGACACACTGAAACAGAAAATGGTTATTGCGCCTATTCTAGTTTTCCCAGATTGTAGTAAGGAATTTCACATGCATGTCGATGCATCCTCTATTGCATTAGGATTTGTGCTAGCACAACCAGGAGAAAGATACATTGACCATCCATTAGCCTTTTCTAGCAGGAAGATATCTACATCTAAGATAAATTACACCACTACTGAGAGAGAAGGGTTAGCCTGGTGTATGCGCTGCAGAATTTTCGTCACTACTTGTTGGGAGGACATTTTAAGATGTTCAATGATCACTCTGCACTGAAATAACTAGTCAACGAGCAAGTGTTGGGGGGAAGAATATGCAGATGGATTCTGTTATTTCAGGAATATGATTTTGAAATTGTGGTCAAGCTAGGGAGAACGAACAAGGGACCTGATCATTTTTCCAGATTAGAGCATGGAGAGGAACATACTAGTTTGGAGGATAAACTACCAGATGCATAGTTTTTGGCCATCAGTAAGGTTGATGATCACTTCACTGAGATGGTTCAGCTCCTGTCAATAGAAATGGAACCGCGTGAATATAAAGTCATTCAGAAGAAACAATTGGTCGTCCGAGCTGCATATTTTTCACTTATAGATGGACAAATCTACAAGATGGGACCTGATGAGATCTTGAGGAGATGTATTATGGAGGCAAAAATACCACTAATTCTGGTAGAATCACATGAAGGCATTGTAGGAGGACACTACATAGGAAAAGAAACAACGAAGAGGATTCTTAGAGATGGCCTTTGGTGGCCCACTTTACATAAGGATTCAAAGGATTACTACAAAGCTTTCAATGTATGCCAACAAGTTGGGAAACCTTCCAGAAGAGATGAGATTCCTTTAGTACCCTATATAACCTTACAGGAATTTGAGAAATGGGCCATTGATTTCGTGGGACCTATAAGCCCACCAGGAAATCACAAAGGAGTAAGATACATAATCACTACGACAAAGTATTTGACCAGATGGGCAGAAGTAAGAGAAGTTAAGGACTGTAGTGCAATTACAACCATGCAGTTCATATTTGATGATATCATAACCAGGTTTGGATTCCCTAAGATCCTTATTAGTGATCAAGGCACACATTTTATTAATAACACCATTGAAGCCCGCACAGAGGAATTTGCAATTCATCATCAGAAGAGAACTCCATACCATCCACAAGAGAATGGGATAGTTGAAGCATTCAATAACATCTTGGGGACAATGTTGGCGTAGATTTGCAATGTGAACAAGGATGATCGAGATTTAAGAGTACCAACAGTTTTATGGGCCTATAGAACTACTTGCAATAAGTTGATGATGCAAACTCCCTTTAAGTTGGTTTATGGTCTTGAAGCAGTTGTACCCATGGAATATTTAGTTCCTAGCTTAAGAATTGTAGGCTTTATAGATATGGATGACATTGGAACTGCTCAAGAGAGGCTCGCCCAGTTGGTCGAATTAGAGAAAGACATGTTTATTTCAGGATTCCATCATCAGGTACAAAAGGACAGAGAGAAGGCCTATCATGACAGACATATCAAGAAGAAGGCCTTTAAGCAAGGAGATCTGGTACTGGTATACAACAAAAAGTTCATGAAGCATCTAGGGAAGTTCAAGACACATTGGCTTAGACCATATGAGGTTGTCTATGCCATGGAAGGAGGAATTGTGCATTTGAAGACTTTGAATGGAGAGTGGAAGGAAGGTTTGATGAATGGGAATCGATTGAAATTGTACTACGACAACTAGCTTCCTCACAACTTTTAGTAAGAACGAAAGGAGAAGGGTATAGGTACCAGGTGCAATTGAAACTGGGTACCAGACATAGAAAAGTCTATCTGCACACGGTGGGGAAGGATAAACTAGAAATAAAAAGTTGTTATGTGCAGTCTGAAGGCGAAGAAAAACAACAATTTCAGACCTACAGTTCCTCGGGACGAGTCACAAGTGAGTGTTGGGGGCATGTTGGCCCTTGGGTATGGATTAGGAAATAAATCAAAGAGAAAGGAAAATAAAAGATGAAATCCAAGTGGCGTGGAAGGCACATTGGCTAAGGATGGGTCAAAGTGGCCAAAGAAGCAGAAAAGAAGGAGCGAAGTACGAGAAAATGAGTCGTTGGACGAGAAGATCGAGGAGAATAGATCAACAAGAAAGATGGGTCGTGGAAAACCCATTAAGAGGAAAAATCCACCAATGGATGCTTTGGAGAACCTCGTGGGAAAGAAGGAAATATAGGCTGGAAAGAATTGGAAAATGAGGGTCAAGTTGACCTAGGGTTTTAGACACCTAGGGTTTTGGGCTTTAAGGGTTTGGACACCTAGGTTTTGACCTAAGGTTGTTGGTGAGTCATTGTAATGTATAAATAAAGGTCTAGAAGACCTGGGATGGGTTTGTTTTGAGTTCATTGAAGGTGGATCATTGTTGTTATTGGTTAGAGTTGTGTTGTTGAGTGTTTTGTGTGTGAGAAAGAAGTGTTGATTGTTTTGTGTGTGAGAGAGAAGTGTTGAGTGTGAGAGCCTTCTAGGATTGTAAGAGATTTAGCTAGGTGTGAAGATCAACCCTATAGCTGGGTGTGTGGGAAGGGGAGAGAAGAGGAGAAGGATATAGATATATGCAAGCTAAGAGCACAGATATAACTGTATGTTTGCATATAATATCAAGAAATGCATTTTTTGTGGATGTAGCCCTAGGGATATGGTGAACCATGTATACCTTGTTTTTTTGTGTGATTGATGTTGTGTTCATTTCTTATGTTACCCTGTTGATACGTTAGTATGTTAGATATGGAATATAACTGTGCGAAGTAGGGTTATTCTTGGTAAGAATAGTTAGGATATTTGTTTTTTATTGCCTTGGATCCACTTGCAACTCCTTTAGTTGTAGACACCTATGTCCTGCAACCCCCTATCACTACTTCAGATTACACTGCATCTACTTCGCAGGTGTTGCCGAAAGGGCCAGTAGTTAGAGATTTTTGGTGTGTTGTTAGAGTTGAACCTTGGGTCTTCCCCTGTGCCAATAATCACAAAACCGAACAACAATTTATGCAAGCATTGTCAACAAGGAAAGAAAACAAAGACCAATTTTAAATCAAAGGAATATTCAATGATAAGACCACTGAAAATTGTGCATATTGATCTAGTGGGAACAACTACAACAAAGGGTTTAAAAGTTGAGAAATAATTTATGTTATTAGTGGATGATTATACAATAATGACTACAATCGTATTTCTCAGGTAGCGAATTAGCTTGCATTCTGATGTCAACACTTGAAGAAATTTCGGTAGTGAATTCTGGTAGCCCAAAGGTTTGGGTAATGGAACCAAGTTTGTTTGATCGATAATTGTATGATTTTTGATATATTTGTAGGTAAAACTATTCTATATGGATAGTACATATCATTCCATTTCTGGTGGTATGTGGAACATCACATAACTCCTCACGCTTATAGAGTTATGGCCATGTTGTTTTAGGATAAATCCGTGAGTGCGAACACAAACTGATTTCCCTAGATCCACTTGGATCTAGAACAAAACAAGACAAAATAATACACTTTCCCTAGATCTAGCCTATTGAATGAACTGAGAGATGAGGATCATGGGCATACCTTATGAACGCTTTCCTTAGATCTCTGTTGTTCCAAGCTTCGCTCCAATGCTCTCGTGCCGTTCAGATCAGAACAGTACAAACCAATCGAAGTAAAGGTAGATTAATATATTCAATAGCTAGTCTATACATATGATCAAGGAGTTATGTAATAAAGTGACATCTTCTTTATGGGAAAGGGACATATTACTGTATTGAATTAATTGAAAGTGAAACTTACAACCTGAGCCTTGATGTCATAGGTCTCCTTTCGATGGGTCCTGGCTCTGACACACACACTTGCTCATGCATGAAGAAAATCAACCACTTTTGATGACTTTGTTGTTGTCTCTAGTTGTTGTAGTATCAGCCCTCCATACAGTCTTGCACCAATTCTCTAATCAATCTCTTGCTAGCTTGCTGCTTATTCTTCTTAACCCTTTCCATGAGAAATATCCTCAATATATAGTAGAAGATAGATTAGTTACTTGGATAGGAAATGATCCCAAGATATCTGGAATGCCAGCACCTGAATAACTATTTGAAGCCAACTCATGTTTCTAGAAGATTCCCTTCTAGAAGGTTCGGGATTTTATCTTTTTCCTTCCTTTGGAACATGTTCTCACCCTGACAGTTAGTTACAGTGCGAACCCTTCACACCCTAGCTTAATGCAGCCTGCGAGAATCAGGCATTCTCAGGCAGATAGATAGGTAGCCTGCGAGAATCATGCATTCTCGCAAGCAGATAGATAGGTAGCCTGCGAACATCCTTTAAAAGCATGATTTCTGGAAGAAGACAAATGTAACTTTTCTCAGGAAAGTGTTCTTAGTGAAGAGCTTGATTTTCCATCATCATAACATCATCATGACATCATCACGATGACCAAAATTGTGGATAACAGAATGCCCCCCAAAGTCTGAGAGTGGAATCAGTGATAGTCGATGGACTTTGTAAGATGCATGTGTGTGTCGAGAACCAAGAGCATATCTAATCGGAAACCTGAAAACATCCAAGCATCGGCAGAATATCAAGTATACCAATTCCTGAGGTAGGCATTCCCATACTCAGATCATAGACTGATGACATCATAAACAAAGGTCATGGCCACCAATCATACACTGTGGATCCATGCAGTCATAATATAGC
>JZKD02S1657462.1:1082110-1109194 GCA_000966675.3 Picea glauca
GGATGAAACGACGAAGAAAGTTTTCTTTCCCCTGCAAACTTTGTAACTGGCGCAGTGAAGAAGGAGGAGGAAGATTAAGAATCGCCTCAACCTTAATAGGATCTACCCAGATCCCCTGACGTGAAACAATGAACCCGAGAAGACGGTCGGACTCTACGCAAAAGACGCACTTATGAGGGTTTAAACGAATGCAATAGAACCAACAACGAATGAAAATTTCTCAGAGATTATTAGGGTGATCAACTCGACGTAAAGAATGAGCCGACAAATCATCCAAATAGGGTTGAACGATATGCTTTATATCGTGAAACGCATAAGACATAGCACGCTGAAACGTAGCACCTGCGTTCTTAAGACCGAAGGGGAGTTTCCTATAGGAGAAAGTACCCCAAGGACAAATAAAAGAAGTTTTATGTTGGTCCTCAGGAGCAATGTTAATTTGATTATAGTCGAAGAATCCATCCATGAGCAAAAATATTTCACTGTCGGCACAGTCATCGACGATCTGGTCGACAAAAGGGGTTGGAAATTTGTCTTTTAGACAGGCTTTGTTAATATCCCGATAATCAACACAAACACGTATACTTCCACCTTTCTTGTCAATCAGTATGGGGTTAGAAACCCACTCTGTTAGAGCCATGGGATAAATAAAACCGGCTTTGAGAAGTTTTTCAACTTCGAGTTTGATAGCTGTCGCTTTACGTGGATGAACAGGACGGAGGCCCTGTCGGACTGGTTTAGCTCCGGGGTATGTCTTAATTTCATGCACAAAAATAGTAGGGTCAATACCTAGCATCTCTTCGTAACTCCAGGAAAAGATATCGCAAAATTCTTTGAACAACGCAGTATAGGTGACAATTTCCTTGGGAGAACACGAAGCTCCAATGTGAACATTTTCGACTATCCCAGGTTTAACTAAAATATCTATGGGTATCGTGGGAGAAATGTTACTGAGGTTCCCTTCCACAAACACATCACGTGTATATCCGGGAACGGTCGTTATGACAACAACGGTCGACGGAGTCGAAATCCGCTGATAATTCTCGAGAGTGTGTTGTTCCAGAAACAGTATGGAACAATGATGCCCATAGTCCCAAGGTGTATTGACCATGACAGACATGATTATCTCGTCAATGGGGAAGATGACATGGAAAGGATCGGGAGACAACTCCTCAAGAGAGGGTGGAGAAGGTGTTGCCGATTGAATAGCATGATTAGCAGACTCAATCGGACTTAACAGCATAACGTCACCGAAATGAGGATGATATCATGGATCAAGGACTATCCAAGGGTCAAAAGACATCGGAAGCTCATGAGGGACAGTGGAGATCATATTAATCGAAGCAACTGATGGGCATAAAATATCGGGTGGTGGTGGTATGGGAAAAGTACCCATTAACGAAGAGTCTTTTAAAAGACCGACTCCAACATTCTCGTAACCCGGTGGGGTTTTAGCTATAAACGACACATTTCCAGTGCGAGTATCGGAATTAAAGAAGGCAAGTTGATCAACCATAACGATCTTTCCTTGATGGGGAAAACGGACTACACGGAACAATGTTGACACAACAACTCGCATAGAATCTACCCATCTACGGCCAAGAAGAAGATTATAATCTAGGGGAGCATCAAAAACTTCCACTTCAACTTGGAGTGTCTTACCTTCGAGAGTAACCGACAACGACGGAAGAACATCGTAAGGCCTAAAACCTGAGCCATTGAAGGCTTTCAAAGTATTTTTTGATTCAGTTAACAGAGGAGAGCCAATGGCTTTCCAACAAGTAAGAGACATTACACATGTAGAGGCACCCTCATCAATAACAGTTCGACAAATGCTCTTGTCAGCAAAAACAACTTGTATTTGAAACGCAAGCTGTGGGGGCAAACTTGGAATATCATATTCCAAGTCAAAGACTATAAAATTTGTATTTGTAGGATCAATTCCACCTATGGCTTTCAACAGAGCCCTTCGTTGCGCAGGAGAAGACTGAAGGACTTCAAGGGCAGACATCGCTGAAGGTGCTTGGGCCAAATCTTCTACAATGCTATAGTTCTAGGCCACATGAGCATGAGTGTTGAATGCCTATTTCTTAACGACACCTTTTGGGGGTCGTAGGACTGTATCAAGGCTCAGTATTTCAAGATGAAGAGGATTGTTCATAGGTGGATTTGGCAGAGAGAGTTGTACCAAATCAGGAGGTAAATCGTCAACCTTCTCCTTAGAAGGAGAATAGTCTTTGGCTCTAGTTGCGATGGAAACGTCATTGTTCTTAGAATCACTGAAGCACATCAAAACATATGATGTCGTAGACGTAGAAGGTTGGTCATGAATGACCAAAGAGGCCTGTTGCTGAGATGGGAAGGGTTGGGACAAGACGACCGGCGTATAGGGTTTGGGCGTTCCTTGAAGAAACTTATTAACCTCGACACGTCTAGGACAATCCTTTGTGTAGTGATTGTCACCACAGATAAGGCAAGGGTAGCGTGGTTTGCGCTTATCCCGATCGTCAACAGGAGGGGTTTTACTTTGCTCATTTTGATTATTATTTTTACTCTCCTTATTCTTTCCTCTCCCTTTCTTTGATTTATTTTTACCGGTTGGCGTAGATTGAACAATGTTCACTTCAGAAGTTTTACCGCCGGGAGGAGCAGGAGACGGAGCATTTTGAACATTAGAAGAATTGGATTTAGGGGTTATACTTGAAACCGAATGTGAGTGGGTATGAGCAGTACCAATCACACCGTCAGTTGCATGCGAGGTAGCTGGAGCAGTTGAAGTGATGGAAGTGCCAGGCCGAGGAAAATCAGGTAATAAGTCATAAAGAGTTCCCGTTTGCGAATAAATGAGATCAAGATATTGAGCACGACTTATAGCCTTCTCTTCCGTAACAACACCGCCCATAGCAATGTCTTTATCGATTTTGTTCACAAAAGATTTCGTAAACCACTTTGCCAGTAATTGATCGGGAAGCTCAAGTTTAATGAGATGTCGCCTTCTTCGCCACTCATGAATATGATCAGATATATGAGTGCTTGAACTTTGTTTGAAGGAAGTTAAAATCTCCGTCTCAGTATCATAACGGATCGGTAACTGGTAGTGTGTGAGAAAAGCCATAGCAAGGGTGTGAAAATTGGAAAAGAAACCTCGTGGTAATTCAATGTACCACTTCGCAGCAGCTCCAGTGAGGGTTCTTTGAAAAAGACGAAGACAAATGGATTTGTCCATCAATGAATTGGACGAACACCATAAATTAAAAGTCATGACATGATTATTAGGGTCCTCTCCTGCCTGGCCATCGAATTTCGGAATATCCGATGGAAGCTTTGCAGGAATAGCAGGCTATTGGGGAGAGTGACGGATAGGATCATTGAGAATCCTAGACAAATGGAGCAAGTCCAAAGTAGCAAGAAAAGGCAACTATCGATTCACTTGTGGGTACTAGTGACTTTGGGGTGGAAGCCCTGTTGGCAGACCAGTAGGAGCATAAGCAGACTGCCCATAAAGGGAAGATCCTGGTTGATTCAGTGGTGGATGAATAGGGTAGTAACCCCAAGGATTGTGACCTTGAGTCTGAGTAGGGACCTAAGGTTGAGTAGTTTGACCCGAACCCCAAATAGGATTAGTTACACCTGGATACGGTTGGCCTACCGGAGGGACAGTGGTCTGCCCCCCATCATTTTGAGGAAAGTTTTCTAAAAGATGATTCCAATACTGGGCCAACTGAGGAGGTATATTTTGCCCAAAAGGGGAGGTTGGTCCCCCTATCGTAGGTATAGTTCCACCCGAAAGTTGTTTTCCAACCGTAGGTTGTGTGGTAACTGTGTTGTGTTCGGGAAAAGGAAAAGGAACCGTACCACCCTGTCCACCAACAGGAATCTGTAAGTTTGGTGCAACAGTCGGGATAGTGCCACTAGGATTAGAATTGCCAGAAGGAAACTGAGGGAGTGTCGGGATGAAACCGGGAATAGAATGCCCAGGAAACAGAGGACCACCTGAAGAACCGGTTGGGGTTTGCGGAGGTGTTGGATGGGAAACATTCAACAAAGGATTCAACGCATGGTAACGAGGGGGTAAATTTGGGTTAGCCTCAGGCATTCACTGGGTATTGATAGGAGCAAGGGTAGTTGCAAGAATTGCGGTTTGGACACTCGTAGTAACCGCGAGATGGGCCATCTCGGGAGGAAGAACAAAATGATAAGTGGTAGTCTCAGGTGTAGTCTCTATCTCAGGAGACATAGGAGGGTTGATTTCGTAAACAGGGGATGACTCTATACCGAAAAGAACTCGTCGGAAATTACCAGACCAAAAAGGATCTTGGCCAACTACACGGTGAGAAGGCCCAACAGTTGATTTAGAGGATGTAACAATGGTTTCTTCAGAAGGATTTAATCGCCCAATAGGTCGTTCACCACGATGAATGAAATAGTCCTCTATAGTATTGGTAATTCGAAAATCACCCAGAGGATCAGTGCATTCTACTTGTGGAGGTGGTGTAGAAACGTCTTAGACTTCACTTATGTCCACGTGTGGTAGAGTAACAAGGGGGATTTCACCCTGACGAGGAGAGCCCTTAGGGGTACCCTTAGGTGTTGTTGTATGCAAGGGTTGTGAAGCGTCCGGATGTTCCGGGGATAAACCTTGCATCCTACGTGAATGTCGTGGGGGAGAAATTGTAAACAAGTAACAAACTCCGCCACGAAAATCCTATGGTCAACTTCGAGAAACAAACAATACACACTAGTAAACAAAATCTAGAAGCAATCACCAAGCAAACAATACCTTCTAATATCAAAGCCACTAGTTGGTGATGAAATCCAACGTCGCAACAACGAGACGAGAAGGGGTGGGGCTAAGGTGGAAAAGTTACGTTGACAACCTGCTTAACAGACTTACGCACTGGTGCAAGCTCCCACACAGAATCGTGGGTATACCCTCCAAGGAGCCCGAGTGAGTTTGATCAACGTCAATTCCAGGTACCGTGAAGACTTTCCCCTCCACAGTCACCTTGGGTAAGAACCTAGAGAGATAGGCCACTAAGGTCACCACAAACAATAGTACAGCCTAGTGGAATAGTCATCAGTCCGATCCACATGCAAGGGCAGGGTATCTAGCCCGAAACCAACTCAAAGGCTTCCACTCATAATTTTGGGTATACCTCGGAGTGATCCCCATAATACGTGCAATCTCCACACCGATGTCAACAAAGCAGGGTTAGTAACTCTGCCAACACCAATGCAACCTAGTGCTTGACCCTTGTGTTAGAAGGGCGTCCCAGGACAATATGTTGCAAATGGAATTTAGCACTCCCTAACTCAAGATTCTATTGTGTGTTTTTGAGCTTTTGGAGAGTGTGTCTCTCTTCCTACTCCAAAGCACTAGCCTAGCTAATATGTTGGTGTAAAAGAGCCCTAGAAAAAGTTACTAGATCAATTTTAAGATCACGCAAAGTTTTTAAAAGATGTTGTTTACTCAAAGGTAACGGAGGTGAAACTCATGATGTATGACTTTGACCCAAAACATGCAAGGATAATGATGAAAGATAATCCTTTTCATTCCATGAATCCTAGTTATGGGAGAGAGAGTAAATTTTCCAAATCAACTCAAATACTACAATGCAAATGCAATGCACAATTTCCTTTCAGATGTCAATGGAAACAATCATTTATCAATGAACAATGTCTATATGTCTCTTTCAAATACTTCAATAAACTCTAAAACTTGATTTTCAATGTTTTCGAAATGACAAAAACACAAAACTTGAAAGAAAACTTGTTTTTCACTTTCCAAGAAGAACTCTAATTAACAAGAAAGGAAAACCAAATCATAAAGACTCAAACAAACAACCCAATCAATTCTTTCAACGAAAGTAAAAACAAAAAGCAAACCAATGAGCCCCTCAATGTAAATGAAAAATGTTCTTTCGAACCACCAAGCAAATGAGAAACACAAAGCACTTGACTCTCTACCAATCACTGGTTCCCAGTCAATCAGACACATTCAACTCTAGAAGTTAGAGAGAAAGAAAATGCCAAACAGAGCCAAGAGACGAAAGCCAAGCTACCAAGGGCAAGAAAGACCTAGAAACCTTAAATCTGTTCCAGCAAGCAAACTAAAGCAAGAGATGTATAAATCAATGATGCAATAAGCCAAAAAGATGCAATTCAACTGTTCTGAGCAATTGAAAAAGTCAAAACCCAATTCCAAAATTTTCAAAAATCTTGCTCGCAGGTAAGCAGTGCAACACAGTGCGAGAAGATAGTGTTCTTCCAGGCCACCTTGAAGCAAGGTGCGATGTGTTCGCACTGGACCCTATATGCAGGGTGCGAACTTGACTGGTTCTTGCAGGCTGTTAATGAACACAGTGCGAGAAGTCCTGAAGATAATAAAATTTTTGAAAATGCAAGCAAAATTCAAGCTGGCTTATAGACCCAGAAGGTCTCTCAGGATATCCTGAGGACTCAGACACTGACAAAACAGGAGAAAAATGAAAATAGAGCAAATGGCCACAGAAAATTCAAAAAACCATAAATAAAAAGGGAATAGATCCCCAGCGGAGTCGCCAATTTTTTTTCAGGATAAATCCATGAGTGCGGACACAAACCAATCTCCCTATATCCACCTGGATCTAGAACAAAACAAGACAGAATAATACACTTTCCCTAGATATAGCCTATTGAATGAACTGAGAGATGAGGATCATGGACATACCTTATGAACTCTTTCCTTAGATCTCTGTTGTTCCAAGATTTGCTCCAATGCTCTTGTTCCGTTCAGATCAGAACAGTACAAACCAATCGAAGTAAAGGCATATTAATATATTCAATAGCTAGTCTATACATATGATCAATGAGTTATGTAATAAAGTGACATCTTCTTTATGGGAAAGGGACATATTACTGTATCGAATTAATTGAAAGTGAAACTTACAACCTGAGCCTTGATGTCGTAGGTCTCCTTTCAATGGCTCCTGGCTCTGACACACACACTTGCTCATGCATGAAGAAAATCAACCACTTTTGATGACTTTGCTGTTGTCTCTAGCTACTGTAGTATCAGTCCTCCATACAGTCTTGCACCAATTCTCCAATCAATCTCTTGCTAGCTTGCTTCTTATTCTTCTTAACCCTTTCCATGAACAATCTCCTCAATATATAGGAGAATATAGATTAGTTACTTGGATAGGAAATGATCCCAAGATGTCTAGAATGCTAGCACCTGAATAATCATTCGAAGCCAACTCATGTTTCTAGAAGATTCCCTTCTAGAAGCTTCGAGATTTTATCTTTTTCCTTCCTTTGGAACATGTTCGCACCCTGACAGTTAGTTATAGTGCGAACCCTTCGCACCCTAGCTTAATGCAGCCTACGAGAATCAGGCATTCTCGTAGGCAGATATATAGGTAGCCTGCGAACATCCTTTAAAAGCATGATTTTTGGAAGAAGACAAATGTAACTTTTCTCAGGAAAGTTTTCTTAGTGAAGAGCTTGATTTTCCATCATCATAACATCATCATGACATCATCACGATGACCAAAATTGTGGATAACACATGTGAAGTTGAAGAACCCTCATGAGTCATCTAGAAGCCCCAAAAGGTCAAAGTAGTAAAAGTGGCTGCAAAGAAGAAATTACTTAAATAATAAAGTGAAGCGATGAGTGTACTATAAGTCAAAGTAGATTCAAAAGAAATTGTTTAAATAATAACGTTAATGGAGAACTTACTAATTGTGGAAAGTGGTCAAGTTAAGTGGACAAGTTGTTAGAAGTGGGTTAGCCCTAAAATAAGGAAAGTGGGTTAGGATGGTTAGAAGGTAACCCCTTGACGAAGCTACATGAAAGTATAAATAAAAGGCAAATGTATCTCATTTAATTACCCATTGAATATCATTGAATATCTATTTTGTGAAAGGTTATTTGGGTAGGTATTATTGATAAATAAAAGTGGGGAAGAAAATGTGCGGCAAGAAAAGTGTTGTATAAAAAGTGTGGAAGAAAATGTGTGGCATAAAAGGTGCGGAAGAAAAATCATGGTAGGAAAAGTGCAGTAGTAAAATCGCGGAAGGAAAAGTGCGGTAAAAAAACCACAGCAGGAAAATCGCAACAGGAAAAGTATGGTAGAGAAAACACAGCAGAAAACGTGTGGTAGAAAAACTGCGGTAGAAAAATCAGGGCAACAAAATGATACAAGAAGAAAAAGGTATGGCTTTCATATGTGTAGTGTTGAACTTATCAATATAGTTGAGGGTTTTCCTTGTAAATCTGTTGGATGCCCTCTTGGAAGTTTAGGGCTTGTTGTAGAATGGTTTTGAGGAAGATCTATTGAAGTATATTGTCAATGCACTTAGTTTGATTTATTGACATATATTGTGGTGCATTTTAAGAGACACTTGTTAGTGGTATTGGTATATGATTGTCTTATGAATGATGTATCATTGAGGCTACATAAAAGTGAGGTTATGTCACATGGTTTGATGTAAGGGTTTATGGTATTTGGTTATGGATAGCATGATGTATTGCTAAATAAATTTTGATGGCTATATTAGTATATGTATTAGGTATATGGTTGAGGTACATGTTGGGTACATGGTTGAGACAAGTAGTTGGAGTTGGCACATACATGAGGTGTATAGTTGATGATGTTGGTACAACTTGATGATTCATAGTTGATGTGTAGTTGATGTGTAGTTGATGCATGATTGGTACATATTTGGTGCATGGTTGATGCATTGTTTGTTGGTACAGGTTGGTGCATGGTTGATGCATTGTTTACCGGTACACATTGGTGCATGGTTGATGAAGTTGTTTATGGTACAAGTTGATTACAGGTTATTGGTACAAGTTGTTACAAGTTGATTGCAGGTTGATTGGTACATGTTTACAAAAGTATATCTCACAGTGATAATGTGACAATGGTTCAATCATTCTACTTCTACATCAGGGTGGTTGGATGAGGCAAGGACATGTGGTTGTATCCAGAGAACATAGGGGGTTGTAGCCTCCTCCTGGTTGTATCCAGAGAATTGAGGAGTTGGAGCTTCCCTCAGGTTATAGCTTGAGAAACTAGGGGGTTGGAGCCTCCTTCCAGTTGCAGCTGGAAAACAAAGGAAGATGGTGCTTCCAATGAGTGCAATTCTTAAAGACATATAAGAAAAATCATTCTGTGGGTTCCTCTCGCTTTGGGTTTCGACGTAAAAACACTAGTGTATTGTGTATGTGTATGATTGCTCATTTATTCATTGTTGAATTATTATGTAACTATTGCATGATAATGCTACATTGATATAACGCTTGCATTTTGTGGTTAGAAAAGGATTCAATTGCTCTATTAGCAATTCACCCCCCCTCTTAGTAATCCAACACCAACTTTATCTCTATATTAATAAGTCCTCCATTTGTGTATAAATCCACCTATTTAGAAATATTTGTGGTTTTTTTCCCCAAACCATGAGAATAATATCAAGTTCTCAATCAATTATTCAAGAGTTGTGGCTATTGAATCTACACCAGTTGAAATCGATTCTTGCCAAGGATTGCAAACCAAACTATGTTTTGGTATATATCTCCTTTAATAACTTTATTATCCATTTATTATCACAAAGTTTTCCCATGATTCCAAACAATCTTCCTCCCAATTCAATGCCTCAATAAGACTTTCTTAATACTCCCACATTCCACATGAAATTCAACCCTAAGTTTTTTTCTTGTTCCCAAATGAAGGATAATTCAACTATCCTCCATAGTGGTCTTTGTCCTCCTACACACCTCTGTAAAGATGCCATTTTTTCATTCCTCTTCCCTCATATCTATAAAAAGGAATTCTCCTTGGATTAAATCCATTTTCCTTCTTAGCTTTCAATTACTACCTCTTTTTTGTTGATATCTTCTCCAACACATAGAAGTATGCATGGACCAATTAGGCATATACAATCAACACAAAAATATCATTGATAGTTGTAGATTATTTAGAGACCCATGCATGCTAATATTATCCACCAATATATACGAGTATCCTAAGAATTGTCTCCTAGCAACTAGAGGCTTTCAAATTTTTTTGTGGCTATATTATAGAAATGATCCTCCCTTCCAACCTATGCTTTGGTGTCATTGTCATTGTTGACTACTTCCTCAAGTTGTTTCTCCTTTTCCTCTTTTTCTTCCATGCTCCTCCTTGTATTTCTCTTGCAAAAATAACTTTGTATACTTTAACATTGGCTCTCCATCTCCTCTTTGGACTCATTTTCCATTTCTTGGGATGAAGCTCAAAATATAACCTCCAATATTTGGCATCTCAAAATCTAGTGAACATTCAATGGATATAATAGTTCTTGCTACTATTTTTTCATATAGGGACTCTCTTCTTATTTTTTACCTTAATGAATTTCTATTTATTTGAGGAAGTCTTCATGGGATCCTCCCTCTTTTTTAAATATTTTTGGATTTTGTATAAGGTTTGTCTCTTCCATCATGCAACCACATATTGACTTTTCCATCAAAAAAATGAGCATTCATCATACCAATAATCTATAGCCTTATGGCCTCTATTTTTACAATAAAATGAAACAACATATGTTTTTCCTTGTACATGCCTCTTGGGTTTTCTCCTGTGCTTGTAGGATTACTTACTTGGTATCCCAAGTTGTAGTGTAGTCTTATATGTCATTTTTATCTTCTTTCTACCCTTCTTTAGGCTTGAACAATATTGTTGGAGTAATGGATCATTGCCTACTCCATTCACAATTATCTTTTCTTCACTTGAAGTGGCCATTTCTTTAGTGTCATTTTCCTTGACATAGGTGTTCTTGGTGGTCTTATATTCTCTTAGAGATAATGTTTTTAGAAATGGGTTTCATTCTTTTTCCACAACATACTAGTTATCTTTCACAACATTGGGAAATTCACCCACTTCCTCCTTACCACCAAATCCTTCATATGTCATCCTAGGTTCCCCTACAATGGGTATTTAATACCTTCTACTTTATTTCCAATTCCTTGTCAATTGTGTCCCATATGTTTCATTAAACAGAGCCTATGCCTATAGTATGAAACTAAAATATACCAAAGGACCATTTTTTGAAATAGAATGAGAAAAATCTTTCGAAGATGATCATCCCAAGTTTTTCTCAATCATGTTTCCAACGCCAGCTATAGAAGTGAGAGGTATTACTCCTCTTCTCATCCTCTAAATGTCTACCTACAACTCTGCCAAAACTTCCTCCTTGATTGTAAATTCCTCTTGTATATTAGCCTATAACTAAAGGAATTTAACCTCTTTCTTATAATCCAATTGAATCAACTTTTATACCAAATACATGAGTTGATACATGAACTTTTCCCAACTTGCCATTACATAGAAAATTATGCCTTGGTTTTTTTCTAGTTCTTCCCTCACAAAAGAAATTATATATTCAAAGGTCTAGAGTTCATAATGCATCTCTTCAATCTTCTTATCTAGCTATAGTAGCGTCTACCTCAATTGTTGGTTTTCTTCTTAAATTTTCTCATTGATGGCCTTAAATTATTCCAAACTTACCCATGATTTCTTTGCTTCAACATGATCTTTCCAAGGACACACCTCTTTGATACCAATGTGATCCATTAATGGTCAACATATGGCCGATTCAATTACCAACATGGATTCCATTAAATTTTTAAATGCATAAATTAATGTTCTTATCTATGTTAGTTTATTCATCCTTACTATGTCATGTTTTTGTCAATTATTGTTGTGTAATTTCTTAGGAGTATGATATTTATATTTGGATTATATTATGTATTTAAATAAAAAGATGAACTCAAGAAACCTATGCATGCACACACCATAGAACATAGAGGATTCACCCTTGAAACTCGAATGGAAAACCAACATCAAACAAGGGGCTTGATCAACTACAAATAACATCATGAACATTAGATATTAAATTGAGATCAACTAGATATTTTTTATTCTTATGCCAATGGTTGAAGGCAATGGGAAAGGGAAACACTCTTAATCTACACTTGATACACTAAGCTAGGGAAACCCTAGTGTACAACATAGATTCTTATTCTCTTTAAATTATAACTAAGTAATATCATCAATAGCCTCCTCTTAGTTGGAATAAATACTGACCATATAAAATATAGATGATCTCTTGATGTAGAAATAATAGTAAGTTAGTACTTCTTTAAATCTAGAATTTTGGGTTTGGAAATGATTTCAGATCTAGTAGGCATTCTCCTCATCCAATGCCTATGGATGGATTTCCTTTGTTTCAAGAAGGTTATATTGTCAACTCCTAATGCAATGGTGGACAACTTACATCTAAGCTCCATGCTCTCTACACTACAATAAAAAATTCTAGCAAGCCAATTCTATAATAATTTGACTTTATCTCTCTATTAATGAGTCCTGAATCTTCGCATGTGTAGAACTTCACCTCTTCAGAAATATCTGTGGTATATTTCCTCAAACAATGAGAAAAATAAAAAATTCCCAATCGATTCTTCAAGGGTTGTGGCCATTGACTATCCACTTTCCTAGATCGACTCTTCCTATGGATTATGAACCAAAATGTGTCTGGTAGATCCCTCCTTTAAGATATAAATCAATTTACTCTCACAAAGGTCATTCATAATGTCAATCAGTTCTTCTAACCATATTGATTCCTTAATGAAATGAATTCCCAAATTTTTCCCAAAGGAAGTCTTTGGTTCTCCACAAATGATGCTCATTGGTTCTTAATAGTAAGTTTCCTTCTTTTCTTGTGGCCCTCTACTTCTACAAATGCCCTCCTTTTTATGATTTTTTCTCAAGGGTATATGAAAGGACAAAAACCAATCATTTTCCCAAGAATAAATTACAGGAACCACAAGAGATAGTTATCATCTCATGCCCTTGTCTCTTTTCTTTTCAAATGCCATAGAATCTGAGCAATCTTGGCCTTTTCTAATTGCGATGTGGCACTCTATGATTGGTTAAGAGGGTTGTAAAGAGATACCATAAATGGAGTGGTAAGTGGTATTGCATAATATTAACTTCGTTTTATAAAACTAGATTTTCATTTGTGGGTGAATAAGGGAAGAACATGTGTAACTTGGGTTGATGTTTCAACCCTCTAGTCTAGTTCTTGTTAAACATACACTGCTTCAAGTTGTGCAATAGATCCTAACCATATATTTATACTAGGCTTAGATATTGGGTGTAAATAGGGTCCACACATCTCCTTTCCACCATATGACTTTTCCATCGCTTACCGTTTTACTTTGTGTCTTGGTGACTATGTGAAGTGTGGCATGTAGAGGTAGCACTTCATCTTTCATAGCCACACCACATGGTTTTAACTTAGCCATTTGAGACTTCCGATAGAATTTTCCAAGGTAGAGTAACAACCTTTCCACAAGACATCCATGCATCTATTGAAGACCTTTGTCTTGTCATCATGGATCCATTTCAGACCAACAATAGTGGAGCTTTTTTAGGAAGAAATTTTGAAATTTTCAACCAATCTTGTAACACTAAAAATATCCATTAAACATTGTTTTCCTTATAGTGGTAAATGTTGCTCCTTCATATATTTGGAATGGAAAGGACAATTTCACAAAAAATGCTTAGAAAGATGGTGAGTTTGAGGTCTAGCTATCGAAAGAGAAAAATATATAAAATAACCACACAAATTTAGTTGTGGTTTGAATGGAGAAATATGATAAACAAAATATTTGCGCACAAAAATACTCTCTCTCTCTTTGACATGCACACACACACAAACACACACACACACACATACATTTATGGAAGACCTTTGTCTTAGCTACATGGATCCATTTTAGATCACCATTAATGGAGATTTTTAAGAAATTTTCTTTTAGAATTTCAATCAATCTTGTAACACTAAAAATATCCATTAAACCTTACTTTCCTTATAGTGGGAAATTTTGCTCCTTCAAATATTTTAAATGAAAAGAACAAGTTCACAAAAAATTATTATAAAGATATTGAATTTGAGGTTTATCTATTTAAACCAAAAAAAAAAAAAAAAAAACACCACAAAAATTTAGTTATGGTTTAAATGAAAAAACACGATGAACAAAAAATTTCTCTCTCTCTCAATAACTTCTTGCACATCAACCACACCCAAGATCAAAAAACACAAAATATTTCCACAACTATGGATATAAGTGCCATTATTGCACCACACATAGAACCACACTTTTTCTTACATGCATAATGCTCGCAATCTTCGTGCATACATCATGAAGTCACAAGGTAATATTTATTGCTATGATTCCATGCCAGAGTTAGGGAGATAACATCATTATGATAAAACCCAATACATAATAATGAAGAAAAATCAATAAACAAGAAAAGAACATGATATCATTGAATAACAATTATTATATTGTACAATGACACAATACTAGGTGATTACACATGTATTTTTCGTCATCTCTTATATATAACATTTAGGGTAGATTAGACATAGCCCCTAATCATAGATGTTTGAACACTAGGTTCACCCACTAATAATCCATGTGACCATAGGCCAATCACTAACACTATTTACAAATAAGGTTAGTGGTGATGGTTAGGCCTACCATGGTCTAAAGAGGGATGCTAATAAATTTATTTACGACAATGGTCATTTAAATACCATCACATTTTTTTATGGTTCTTTTTAGATTGTTTTTAATTTTACTTTCGGCTGTAGAATTTTCAGTAGTCCATTATTTCTGGTTTCTAACAATCACCTTCGACAATTGTCCTTTATTCTGCATCGCTAAGAATATCTTCATTGACAATCATATATAACTTGTGGCTAAGAAACACCTTTGAAAACATTTTAGGAATGCATATCATAAAATAAACCAATGAAAATAATGTAAACGGTTATCTTTAATTATAGTGATATATTAGATCGTCACCTTTGTGATACTTGATGGTGCTATTAAAATATCTTTCCTTCGGATTTGTATTCAAATTTTAATATTATGTTCTTAAAGTAAGAACTTCAACTTTTAACGTTAAAATTAAAAGTGGGACCCCATTTCAATATGTTTTGTCATGGAATCAAACATAAACATATAGGACCTCACATAATGAAATTATAAACTGAGGTGATTTTTAGATTTTAATGGATTTAGCAAATTTTTTTAGCATTTCAACATCACGTGAACAAAATATTATCTAAGTTATTGAGATGCAAGGTCTTCTAGAATTGTGTCGACGGGACTTAGTCACTTTGTGTAAAAAAAAGGAATCTCTTACATAATATTAATTGGATTTTGAGCCCTAAGGGTTAACTTAAGTGGTTCTGAGTCAAACGTGAAGCTATCCCCAATAAAGGAGGTCAATGGTTCGAATCACTTGTTTCCCCATGGGTATAGGCCTGCCACGGACATCAGGGCCGATAGTTTACCCCATTTACCATCTACAAAGTGGGGAAGTACTCGGAGGTTTCCTATGAGATGTTACCTCGAAAAAAAATACTAATTGGCTTTTGAATAGTCAACAAAAAAAAATAACTAGGGGTTCCTTTCAATAATATTGTCACCATAAATGATGATTGAATACCATTATAGTGAGTGCTAAAAATCAAACTAATTAAAAAAAAAAAAATCTATTGATGTGGTTAGTGGGTCAAGGGGTTTGGGGTAATTGAGTCAGTGGCTAGTTATGGCTTAGTGGGATAGGGGTTACGGGGGTTATCGATTGGTTAGTTATGGATTAAGGGTGTCAATGGGTCAATGGCTAAGTTTTGGGATTGTAAGGGTTCAATGCTTCCATAAAGGGTCATTGTTAGTCATGCGTATGTTATTTCTTCGTCCGAACAAGTTGCATGGATCCATCCCTTGGGAGATTGAAAATTAGATATTACTAAGAGAATTTTACTTGTAAGATGAGGGATCAAATGCAATTAGATGGGTTAACACACTCATGAGAGAATAAATGGTCAACAAACTAATGTAACACACCTAAATCACATACTTAATGCACCTAATTACCTTCATACATAACCCACATTCCTCACTCATGTACATAATCAATGTACTTAACCTATGCACTTAACGCATACASATAGGTGGCACACCTAACYTATGCACTTACTTCRAATAAATGATRCACATWATATAAGCRACACATAYAATCCATGTARCTAACCCATACACCTAACCCACATATATCAGTAATACACGCATGCACATAATTGAMACACATAAAATAAGTGGTGCACCTACCCATATGCCTACACTAAATACTTAGTAAACATAAGAGAGATAAATAAAGAATACATGAAAATTAAAATYATGGTAAAAAATATAAACATATTTTYCCTCCAAAAAAAACATAGCATGCACCTTTTCAATTTTGACACATTTTTATTGGCTCTTATATTGTGACATGTGATGTAGCTAAAGTCATCCATGTTAATTTGTTTTAATATTTACTGTAATAAATAATAATATTAAATATATTAATTTCAATAGAATAAAAAAATGATCTTTTGGAAAAAGATATATTTGTGAAGGTGGTAAAACCTTGTGACTGCAAAAAGGAGTGGGTTTTTTGTTTGTTTGTATTATATGTTTCTTTTAAGTTTTATTTTTATGTAGTTTATATTCAATATGAGTGGTACTAATGGTTAAGAACATGTTTTTCCTCTATGCAGGTCACATGTTCAAATCCATAGGGGGGTATGGTATGTATACCTAAGTAGAATTTTAGCAGTTAAATCGTCACGCAGAGGGGGTAGCTTGTCCCACAAACAAGGAGGTCTCATACACCAAATTGGTGTCTGACTTGGTCATGGCCTTATACATATATAATTTCCTCTAATGATAGTATTATTGCATAGTATTATAACTATATAGTTTTAATTGTGTGTATGTGTGTAATAAATTGGCAATATATAGTACTAGAAATTGTACATGATGGTGCAAAGGACGTCATAAAAAATGAGATTTGTTAAAATGTAATATGTATGATGTGGATTTGAATTTTTTTATGTTATGTCAAATGGAGACTTAATTATTCCAAGTAGCTAGCTTTACAAAAGTTGAAATACATTATGTGTGATGAACTGGATGGTAAACATTTGTGGTTGTCTTTATCCTCTAGCAATGCAATGAAATAATGTGTTAGTAATCTACTCGTTCGACCTTGGCTCATGGGGATGAGAATGTAAACCATTATATTTGTGTTCTTCATCTTGCAATGGAAACACCAATCTTCAATATCGATCACTTATGGGAAATCCCGTTATATGGCCACCTTCCTCCTCAACTTACAAACCCTAATAATGAAAACCATAATCTTGATTCCCTTGGAAAAACTTTTTCTTGAAAATTAGGGTAAGATCATACGAGATAAAATCTTCCCACGCATGTTTTTGTCCATTATCATCTTGAACATCTATAGTGGTGTACCCTTTCCATGATAAATCTCATGTAATATCATGAGGTATTCCATGTTTTTGGACATTGGAGGTCTTGTGAGTTTATTTGTGAATACAAATAAAAAGTTCAACGAACATGAAAATACATGGAGGAATTGTTGGAAGCTTATTAGGTTTGAATACATGGTAGTTAGTGACAACGAGCCTTGATGTTTATGGAAAATGAAACTCATGGCATCATTAGCATTGGTAGTAGTGATCTAAAACATTTTCATGGTTGGAACAACCATCCTTAACACTTACCTGGAATTTGTATCAAAGATAATTCCATCAATAGGGAAAAACCTTCACCTTCAGTTGGATCCATTGCTTTCCTTCGAAAAAGGATTGATCATAATAGAAATCCTATGAAAACTAGTGTCTATTTTCTTGGATTTTCTCCCATGCATTTCAAGTAGACATAAAAATGATATGGTTTAGTGGTTGGGATAGGGTGTTACACTACAAATAGTGCAAATTCAAAACCCAATGAGTGGATATCCCTTGTGTGTGTGTGTGTGTGTGTGTGTGTGTGTGTGTGTGTGTGTGTGTGTGTGTGTGTGAGAGAGAGAGAGAGAGAGAGAGAATGTGTTTGACATCTCATATTTGGTTTCCCTCCATCATCAAATGGGTTAAACACATGTCCCTCAATAGGATACTTTATCTTTTAATATATATGTTGAAATAAACTTGAAATATTTTTTACCCAAAATGTTGTATTATAGTGCATAACAATTTAATAGGCCAGACACCCATAAGCATAAATTTAAAATGGATCCAATCTTTGAGGAGTCCTTTGTGAGACATTATCTTGTAACAATGCAAGTGGTAAACATGGTTTTTGACCAAAAAAAATTACTAATCTCTCTCTACATATCGAAGCATGCATAAAAATGGTTCAAAGCACCAACTTAATTGGAACAACAATCCGAAATGAAATGAAATTTAGCCTTGAGCCTTCTTCCCACATTTGTTTACATGCTATACTAATTCCCATGCTCTAGGTGGTTTTTAGACAATCCATGTCAAAGGATTGTAACCTCGTCCATTTCCTCAAATATAACCCTTGACCTACTAAGGATATTAGAATACAAAATAGGAAATTGGGTGATAAAGGGGAGAATGTTGATGTGGTTGGAACAATGGATGCAAAAGTTGCTACTAGTGGACTACCATAAAATTCCATATGTTATTTTTATGACTACCCATTTATATTTTGATGGGGAGTAATAAACATTCACAAAAGAGGAGTTGAGATGGGACCCTGAGGGGAAATTATAACATCTTCAAAATCAAAAGGTGTGCCATAAAGAGCATCAATTGTTGTATTGTATTTGAAAACCTATTATGTGGCTAGTCGTATTGGATAACACACATAGATATTTATCTCCAAAAAAAACATCGATGTGGTTGAAATAGTGTATGTGGAAGTCATTGCATACAGACTACCATAAAATTCCATATGTTATTTGTATCTCTAGCCATTCATATTTTGGTGGGGAACAATAAATGTTGACAAAGGAGGAGTTGAGACAGGACCATGCAAGGAAGGAAATCATAACATGTTTAAAACAAAAGGGAATTTCATAAAGATAAATGATTATTGTATCATATTTGGAAACCTATTTCACTGATAGTCATATTGCATAACAAACATAAAAAAAAATCTCCACACAGAAGCTTAACATTGAAGCCCATGTTCTTCCCCGATCATTTTATTTTCACCCTATTGATAAAAAAAAATAACAACAAAAAAAATGATGCAACCAAAACATTATCTTGCATATCATCTCATATTTGAATCAAGAAGAGTTTTTCATCTCTCATAAGAATAATGGATGGATTTAGTGAATCAGGGAGATCTTTGCATCCCTCATAATCATTATAGATGGCTTCAATAAGAGTCTAGATATAGGGGTAAGCTCTCCACCTATGGCTTAGATCATGAAGATTGTGTATGAAAGAGCATCAAACAAAATGCTACAATTTCATCTACCACTCTATGCTTAGATCTCTATATGAGTATGGATGTTTCCATTGGTAGCTACACTAAAATCAAGATCGTGATAGCTTACATGATTACTTACCATTCTTCTTCTATAAATGTTGACATATTGTCATTGATGTCAACAATTGATTCCATTTTGATGTTATGAGTTTTCATTGGTGTATATATTGATGTCAAAGTATAGTTGCATCATTGATGATCATTTTCTCATATGTATGGATGCAATGTACCAAATGGATGAACTTCAAAGTGGTCCCTTTATTGTTGGTCCCTTTACAATGGAATCCTGCATGAATCCCTGTATTATATGGATGAAACAAAGATGAAAATAAAGATAAAAGGACATCATATATGTATGGATGGATAGTACTCATTGTGCCATTTCCGATGATATGTGGTACATCATGTAATTACTCATGGTTGGGGAGTTATGGTGATTTGAAGATTGAAGCCCCATAGGTGTGGTCATGGAGCCTGAAGTTGTGCAGAGGAAAAGAGGCTAGAAAATAGGTCAGATGGTTGTTGGAAGAATATGAATGGTTATTAATCATTTCTCCCTTTCTGATGATAGGTGGTATGCCACATGATTCCTCACGATTGAGGAGATATGAAGGTTTAAAGTTGAAGACCCGAAATCATGGTCAATGGTGGTTATGTATTGTACAAAGTAGTTGTAAAGTGGTTGTGCAGTGGCCCCAAAGTTGTTGTAAGTGGTCGACTTAGTTGTAACTTGTGGTACAAGTCAGTCATAAACCTAAACTAGGGTTGAACATGAAAGAGTATAAATACAACTATGCTTGGTTCATTTGGAGTGTGAGTGAGAAAGTGCATGAGATGATATCGTATATGTGTATATGTACTTGAGGTCTATGATTTAGGGTATGATGATCTATTGGCACAATCTTGGTGCAAATTTCAGAGAGAAGATGAAGAGAATAAGGGCGAAATTCAAGGGAAGATGAAGTCTTCGTCTAAGGTATGTTCTTTACAGGCCATCATACCATTTTCCCTATAACTATTTTTATGTAATGAGTCAGACCATGAAACTTGGAGGATATTTCCAAAACATAATAAGGTATATGTGGTAAAAATTTCAGCCTCTGAGGAGTTGCAGTTTGTGAGATACACTATGTGGAAGATAGGCCTTTTGACTAGTCCTCAAACTAGTCTCAAACAGGTGTTATGCATAAACACTACATAACTTCTTCATAGAGGATCCAAATTCCATGAGAAAGGGAAGATGAAATTTTGGTCTAAGGTATGTTCTTTATAGGTCACTGTACCATATTCACTATAACTATTTTTATGTAATGAGTCAGACCGTGAAACTTGGAGGATATTTCCAAAACATAATAACGTATCTGTGGTAAAAATTTTAGCCTCTAAGGAGTTGTAGTTTGTGAGATACACTGTGTGAAAGATAGGCCTTTTGACTAGTCCTCAAACTAGTCTCAAACAGGTCTTATGGGTAAACACTACATAACTTCTTCATAGAGGATCCAAATTCCATGAGAAAAATTACAGTGGAAACATTACAATATGTAGTAGTTTGTGTGTAAATTTCAGAATCAAATATGAAATGTTGAGCACGTTCCATGTCGTACAAGTGAGATCTCTAGAATAGGACAAAATTTAGGAGTGTCTGCCATATTTTCTATAACTTTTGTTCTAGGAAGTTTCGAACACTGAAATTTGGAGGAGATGGACAAAAGAGATCAGAGTATCTATGGTTAAAATTTCAGTGATTGAATCAAAATATTTTCAGAGATATGCTCTGTGGAAGTTAGGGTTCCTAAATAATCCTGAAAATATGTTTCAAACATGTCAGCTTGGTATTTCTACTACAACTTCTTTTCTGTGTCTATTGATAGTTGTTTATGACACACCATCAATGGGAAGGGACGATCTAGTTTGAGGTTGTCTATTTAACCCAAGTTGTTTGGTATAATCTACCCTGACAGGTTTTATGGCTCCAATAGCCAACTAAGATCCTAAAACAACTAAAATATGTGGACTAACTTAAGGTACAACTCTAACAATCAACACTTTAATTACAAATGCTTAACTAATAGTGTTTATGTACAATAACTATATACAATTTACAAGGTTTAAGCAAATCCTTGTGAAAATAATTGTTTTCAACTAATGGATCAAAACAAGAAAATAAAGGAAATTGTCTTTGTACTATAAATGACAAACTAATAAACAATTATTGAATAATATTGTAAATGATAAAAGGATAATGGTCAAAGCATTTAATGTTTAAATTATGCAATCATTATTCATTCGCAAATAAACAAATTAAATAAAATATAATCTAACTAACCTGACGTTGATCGGCATTACTAAGCTAGATTTATGTCTCTATATTTGTATAAGTTCATTTTAACCTATGTCAAGTGTAAACCTATGACAAAGGAAAGCATAATACTTCCTGAAAAAACTCAAAGAAGTATTTTATATTTCAGAACGAGTTTATGATGACATAAAGACAAACTATTATATATCATGTGACTTTAGAATGTCCAAATAACTGAAAATGAAAGAAATTTCAATCCTCGGTAAATGGTGTTACCATCTATGTAGTATCATATGTAAACTCAAAATACCTGAATAGATGATCAGCCATAGATATTAAAGGAACCCAAATATAATGAACCATATAAATGAAAACATAACATGAAAAGTTATATGCAGAACAATCTAAAGCTAGTTCAATACAAATAAAGTTTCATATTTAGAAATTATATGAGAAACAATATTAACATTGCATAATCTACAAAAGGACAAAAGAAAAAGAGTAAATTGTATCACATATAGCTTCAGTATAATAACTTCATCATAAGGTCCAAAAGGAAATTTTGGGATAATAGACTCTTAAAGATTGAAAAAAATTAATACATAAATGATAGCAATTAACCATGTATTGATAAAATAGACTAAAGCCAATTTAAGTCAATGCATAATCAATTAATCAAAGAATATAAAGATATTATAATTAAAACAAAACCATTTTACTCTCAGGACAAAAGTCATTAAGCAACTTGAAATTCCATTCTCCCTTGAAAATACTTGTCCATTCTCCCTTGAAAATACTTGTCCATTCTCCCAAAGATTCCAACCATTTGTTACTTCATTTGAAAAGAAAAAAAAAAAATACAAAATATATAATATACAAAAAAGAAAGGATAAAAATAGTCCTCTCAATTTCCTAGATCCTTGGGCTCTGAACTTTCTCATTTATTTATGCAATGAATGAACAGTCTGGGCATCACTAATAATTTTGGCTATCTGAAATTTTCCTCGTAACAAGACAAAAATATCTCTCAAATCGTGCATTTTTTTGGGAAAAAGCTCATGAGTAAGCTAAATGGGTCCATTCTGGAGATGGGTTTTGAATCGTTTCTTCAGATTCCTCACAGTTTGGCTGAAATAAGTCTCGCAAAATAGTTTGTTTGTTTTTTAATGCATTTCCAAATATTATTTGTTGTTGCTCATAAACTATTTGTAGCAATCCAATATTATTTTGGATCAATTATGCTAAACATATTTAGATAATAAAATCAAGCCATGATCAGATCTGTACCAAATAACTGATAATAGAAACCTGTGAAACAAAAAGAAACCAAATTAATAACCTAAAAATTGTGAATAAAACAAAATCTAGAACGATAAAATTAAAATGAATTTAAACTAACTATAAGTTCTAAACAAATCTTGTTTATATTTTCCTTTTAAATATGATCTTAAAATTCTAGAAGCTTCAAGTTGATGGAGAGGAGAAAAATATTGTTTTTGAGTTTTCAGAAAATCAAACAAATGATAGATAATTCTTTTTATTATTATTTTATTTTTATTTTGAAATGGGATGCAAACTAACAAAATAATTTAATTAATTAAACCTACCAAATGATTTTGTGAAAATGATTGTTAATGAGCAAAAGACGAAAACATGATCATAATTTAAACGAAACTAAACAGTTGATAAAAATTAAGGTTTTCATTTAAATTAAGATTTCTATGTTTGTCTCTCTCTCATTCAAATTTGTTCAAATGTGAATAAATGTCGTAGAAAAGATGTGTCGTAATAAAAACTCCCAAATTATAAAGCTCGTCCATCATCAAAACTTTGTAGACAGTCAAACAAAATGACATGTAAATTTCATGAAATTCAAACCAAACAGAAGGAAATGATATAAACTCAAACCAACCTCGAAACAAAGAAAACCAATACCAATCCAATCAAGTCAAAGGGAAACAAATGAAGAATCCAAGTAAAATTTCGAGGGACCCTAGATTTTGATTAAAAAAAAAGAAGAGGGTTGTTGGGGCCCAACAAATGGCGACTTACTGGGAGAAGCAGTTGTCGAAGGATTGTCTTGAAATGAATGCTTCCTTCGACAATCACTCTTTGATCAGAAATATATTTATTCAAAAAGAGATACAAGAAGAAAGTTCAATCAAAGAAAGCAAAAAAAAAACACACACACACAACAAACCAAATCAAATTTATTAATGGGATTCAAAATCAAAAGTATATAAAAAAAAAATTTGAAATAGAAAAATCACGCTTTCAGAAACAATTTTGGCCAAAGATAAACTCGAGTTTTGGGATCTACTAGCATCCCACTCTAAAATAAATGAATAACTAAATCATATAAAATCTAATGTGTGAGCAAGTTATTTTCTTAAGATAGTGATGCATAAGATGTTACTTTGACCAAGCATTATTATTAAAAATAAAAGAGACTAAAAGAAAATAGAAAAATCCTTATTAAGATGAGTGCAGTCCTACTCGTGGTACCTTGGGTCAGGGTTGAATCCAGGTGAATTGATAGTTCAAATTTACTTATATCTTTACTTTCCATTTTAAAACTCCCATTATAATAATGCATTTTTGAAAAGAAATATTCAATGAAAAAGAAAAGAGAAAAAGATTAAAGTGGACTTCCCCAACAACATTCATATTATGGTTCTCTTGGTGTACCCACTTGTGTTCATAACTGCATTATTACAAAAAGAAACATTCAGAAAGAAAACTAAAGGAAACCTACTCCTAAACCTACTCTAACTACTAAACAAATCAAAATACTAAGTGAAGTCATGCTTCCAATGTATCCATCGAAGTAACTTCAATTCTGCAATGAAAACAAAATTGAATATTAGTAACAAGAATGGTAGTATATCGAAATATGAAAAAACTACATCATACTTACCTTTATCATCATCATTTAAAAAAAAAGAAGGCATGACCTTACCATTCCCTTGAACATTATTTCTGTATGAATCCTCCATCCATTTTGCAATTTTTTCATTATATGGGTCACGAAAACATGAAAAAATGAGATTGTGAAGCTTTTGACAGTTATGGGGACCTGACATAACAATCGACCTATACCGAAGTGCCCCATCCTTCTAACAATTTTCCTTTCATTCCATATTTTCTCCATATGAAGGGTATAAAATGAGTGTGTCAAAGTTACCTTCTTGATCTCAAATAAGGTGAAGATAATCTTACCATTCCCTGGAAACTTTTTGAGATATGAATACTCCAACTAATCTTCAATCCTATCATAATACATGCAATTACTAACATGGTATTGTTCTAAAGAATTCACATACGACAAATATTCTTGATGAGAATAAAGTATTAGATTATCATGGAAAAAATCTTGTAAAAAAGTCGAATCAATATTGCGAGAACTTATCACGATTTTCGATCGGAAAAGAAGTGTCTCATTCTCTTGAAACTTTCCATTGAGCTCGAATAATTCAAGATTAACTATTTGAGGTGAACTAAATGGAATAATCAATGGCTTTGAAAAATCATTATTGGTAATAGTATTTGGTTGATTATACTTTTCAACCTTAAATAATTGATCATGGAAAAACTTATATCCTTCTTTAAACACAAATTGAGATGAGTCAATGGAAGATGAAATTTGAGACTCTTTCAGATCATTTCTTGATTTACCCATGGATAATTGATGAGAACAAAAATTAATATGTTCATGGGAAGAATTATTTTCCTCTTTATCTTCTATTCAGTAATCTCTATTAATTTGTACCCGGTTATATAGTGCATAATTCATGCCAAAGTGATCTTGAACACATGATTTCATAACATGATGATAAAAAATATCAATGTACAAGGAATAATATGTAGAAGAGTTGAGGAGACGAAATGTATCTCTTGAGATGATCAAAATATGTGTTTCAAATTATGTTTTTGTTCCCTCTCCTTGTATAAACTAATCAACCTCTGTTGTATTCTCTTTTAAAGAGTACGAGACAGTTTCTAAGAGACAATTTGGTTCATCATAAAAGGGTGAATGTGAGAGAAAATTACCAGAATTAGATGATTCATTACTATTTTGACCAATGTTGTCATGTCCCACTGATTGATCTTGAACATGTTAACATGAGTGCTCGGGGAAGTTTTACATAAAACAAGATTACCAAATTCACATTCCATATCTTTTACTTTAGAAACAATTGTAATATCTTGGAGAGTTTGACCACAGTCTCCTTTTGAATTCAATGTTCCTTCCTCAATAGAAAAATACATTATTGCCAAAGAAATATCAGAAGCCATAATTGTGTCTTGTAAATTGTCATGTTTCTCCTGATCTACCAAAATGAAAGAAGTTGAAAAAAATGTGGTTCTTTAATCACTTCAATATCATCATGAACTTTTAAACCATCTTTAGATTGAGTATTAGTGCTCAATTCAGATTGGTTAACAATTAATTGATCTTTCTTTTCTGAGAGAGAAACGAGATATTGAAACCATTCATTAATAAGAGACATTTCTTTCAAATGGAATCTAGTACAAACATGTATGAACCTAATTGCAAAATCATTGAATGATTCATCATTTTCTTTCCTTAACCAACTTAATTCTTCACTTAATTCATCATAATCACAATTGTTAAAATTTGATAAAAACTCAATTACAAACTCAAACAAAGAATGAATCGAATTAGCCGGAAAAGATTCGAACCAATATTTAACCTGACCTCGGAAGGTGAGAGCGAACAATATACATATGAGATTGAGATCAATGATCTTATTCTTTAAGAACTTATTAAAAAAATTAGAAATATGGTCTACTGCAGATGTGTTCCCTTCACCATCAAAGGTGAGCTATGAAAAACAATTAGTTGTCTTGTTGGGAATAAATGGTAATGAGACATTGAAATCATGTTCCAACACAGTGATTTGGCTAGGAGCCATAAAAAATTAAGAAATTGAAGAAATTGACTCCAAATAGTTAGCTTGTCATCTAACCTGCCTTTTAGTGCATTATAAGATGACACAGAAGAATAATCTATAAACTTGGAATTATGACAGGGTGAGGAGTGAAACATTTAATCATTAAATTTACCTCGACCCTCCTTTTAGCGCCATTTATTGACGGGCGTTTATAACACACAATCAACGGGAAGGATAAATCCAGACCGGGGTTTTCTATTTAACCCAGGTCGTTTGGTATGATATAACCTAATGCATTTAATGGCTTTGTTAGCCAACTAGGGTCCTAAAAACTATGCTAAGGTCCTAACCCGCACATAGGTAGATCAATGTATTCAGATGTAATAAAGGTCAATATTAATAAGACCTTTCAATAAAATAGAATAAGGCAGATGTAAGAAGACCTAATAGAAG
>JZKD02S1657462.1:1123152-1144947 GCA_000966675.3 Picea glauca
ACCTTTCAATAAAATAGAATAAGGCAGATGTAAGAAGACCTAATAGAAGCTTCTGCTTCTAGAAGGATCTTCCTCTAGATGCTTCTCTTAATAGACATATTTAGTATAAATAAGATTCGAGGGTATGAAAACCCTAGCTTGGATATTATTGTAACAGAGCACTGCTCGACTGGAGGTTGCCCCCTCGAAGAGGCCTGTGAACATTGCTTCCTGAATCAAAGTGCTTTTCTATTGCTATTTCGTATATCATTTATGTGTATTGTGAAGTTTATGATGGATATTTTACTGTTATTCTTCCATTTCTAGCATTTTATTTCTGTTCTGCATATTTTATATAACTGGTATCTTGCAAACTATGAGAGGAAATAAACTAATCTAAAGATACAATCTTAACAATTAATACATTAATCACAAATGTACAGAAAGAGTGTTAATATACAATGATGACATACAATTTGTAAAGTTTAAACAAAGCTTTGCAAAAGTGATTGTTTGAGATGATGTTTCTTAAACCTATTAAGAAAAAAAAAAACTTATTCTAATGATCAAACTATCAAACTATTAAATAGCGAATGAATGTAATTGTAATGGTTTGAAAAAAAAAAGACAAAGATAATTAACGTCTAGATAAAACAATCATTATTCATTCATAAATAATAAGCTAACTAACTTCTCACTTATCAGTAGTACTAAGCTAAATTCATCTCTCTGTATTTGTGTGATCCTCTTAATTTGTGTCAAGTGTAAACCTATGAAAAAAGAAAGAATAATACTTCGTGAAGAAATTCAAGGAAGTGTTTCATATGTGGGAGTGAGTTTATGACGATAGAAAGAAAAATAATTATATATCATTTGACCTTGAAATGTCCAATAACTGAAAATGAATGAAATTCCAATTCTTGGGAATGGTGTTACTAGCTATCTAGCATCAGATGTAAACTCAAAATACTTGAGTAGATGATCAGTCACTGATATAAACTAAACCAAAAGATAATGAACAACATAAAGAAAAGCATGATATAAAATATTATGTGTAGAATTGGCTAAAGCTAATTCGACACAGATAACATTTCACATCAAGAAATTACATGAGAACAGAATGAAAAAACATTGCACATTCTACACAGGATGAAATCCAAAGAGTAAACTACTTTCTCATATGGTTTCAACAAAATATGTTCATCATATAGTCCACGAAGAATTTTTGGGATAATAGACTCTTAAATATTGAAAAAATTAATACATAAATGATAACAATTAACCATGTATTGATAAAACAGACTAAAGCTAATTTAAATCAATGTGTAATCAATTACTCAAAGAATATGAAAATATTATAATGAAAATAAAATCATTTTACTCACACGACTGAAGCCATTAATCAACCTGGAATTCCATATTCTTCTTTGAAAATACTTGTCCATTCTCCCAAAGATTCCAACCATCCATTGCTGCATTTGAAAAGAATTTTTTTTACAAAAGATATAATATACAAAAAAATAAAGGACAAAAATCCTCCTCTCAATTTCCTGAATCTCTGGGCTCTGAACTTTCTCATATATTTATGCAATGAATGAACAGTCTGGGTGTCACTAATAATTTCTGTCACCTAAAATTTGTCTCGTAAAGAGACAACAATATATCTCAAATTGTGCATTTGTTTGGGAAAAAGCTCGTGAGTAAGCTAAATGGGTACATTATGGAGATTTTTTTTCAACCATTTCTCTAGATTCCTCAAGGTTTGGTTGAAACGAGTCCCACAAAATCGTTTGTCTTTTCTTGAACACATTTTCAAATCTTATTTGTTGTTTCTCATAAATTATTTGCAGCAATCCAATATTATTTTGGATCAATTATCTTGAACATATTTAGATAACAAAATCAGGCCATGGTCAGATCCAGAAACCTGTGAAACAAAAAGAAACCAAATTAATAACCTAAAATTTGTGAATAAAACAAAATCTTGAACAATAAAATTAAAATGAATTTAAACTAACTATAAGTTCTAAACAAATGTTGTTTATATTTTCCTTTCAAATATGATCTTAAAATTCTAGAAGCTTCAAGTTGATGGAGAGGAGAAAAATATTAATTTTGGGTTTTCACAAAATCAAACAAATGATAGATAATTTTTTTTTTTATTATTTTTTTTTTATTTTGAAATTAGATGCAAACTAACAAAATAATTTAATTAATTAAACCTACCAAATGATTTTGTGAAAATGATTGTTAATGAGAAAAAGACGAAAACATAATCATAATTTAAACAAAACTAAACAGTTGATAAAAATTAAGGTTTTCGTTTAAATTAAGATTTCTATGTTCGTCTCTCCCTCATTCAAATTTGATCAAATGTGAACAAATGTCATAGAAAAGATGTGTTGTAATAAAAACTCCCAAATTATGAAGCTCGTCCATCAACATCAAAACTCTCTAGAAAGAAAAATGAAATGACATTTAAATTTCATGAAATTCAAACCAAACAAAAGAAAAGAATGTAAACTCAAACCAACCTCGAAACAAAGAAAACTAATACCAATCCAATCAAGTCAAAGGGAAACAAACGAAGAATCCAAGTAAAATTTCGAGAGACCCTAGATTTTGATTAAAAATAAAGAAGGGGGTTGTTGGGGCCCAACAATGTCTTTTCAAACCATGAAATTTGCAAAGGTATGACAGTACATGTCGGAGTACCTCATATATAAATTTCATAATCATAAACAGAAAATTGAGCTCGTGGTGAATCTTACAAGTTGAGGTAACTTGTTGATTGCATGGAATTGTGAATGAAGGGAGATTGATGAAGTGTTTGGTTGATTGTATGACCAGATTCTTGTGATGAGAATTTGTTGTAGATTTATGATTATGAGCTTGAGCAGATTATATAACTAGTTGACTTGTATTTTTGTTGTTTTTACTACTAGGTCAATTCTAGTTGGATAGATTGCATTCTATTGGCAAGTTGAGTCTTGCGGAAATCTGAGTCTTGCTTGAAAGTTGGTGCTCTCCATGGAGTTGGTGCTCCTTACTTCAGTAGGTGTTGATAAAATCCTTGTTATTGTAGTCACATGTAAAACATAATACAAAAGCTTACACATACATATGGTGGCTCATGTGTTCATTGTGCTTATGGATTGATTTATATTTATTATCGATGGATGTCATTGATGAATGGCTTACATGCAATCTTACAATGATGATGTGTATTATTAATTTTTGAAATGGTTGCTAACTTGAAGTGAGAAAAAGTTGTAAAATCCCACACACTAATTCACACGCCCCCTCCTAGTGTGGCTAGTGTGTCCAACAATTGGTATCAGAGCGGGCCTTCTATATAATCCTAACAAGCTTGAAGGAGATCCATGGAAACACATATGGATGGTCAAGCAATGCCTTCTATATATGAGGTCCCATTACTTGATGAGATAGATTATTCGAGATGGAGAGTAAATATAAAAGAGTATTTGAAATCAAAAGGAGCAGGTATTTTTTGACCCGTTGCCTCAAAGAATATATCTAAGTTTGCAACCCAAAGAAGAGTAAGGAAGAAACATGAAGTGGCATTGAAGATTCATTTCAACGGACTATTAGATACTGTCAAAGCAAGCATGGGACTATGCAAATCCTCCAAGGACTTATGGCTGAAGTTAGAGAAGGTGTATCAAATCGAAAGACAAGACAAAGAAGGCATTCCTATCAAGGATGAGAAGGAAGACTAGGCCATCAATGAAGGTAAAGACTCTCCACAATATTCCAATTGCAATAATGTTGATGTTGAATGTTCCCCTGCAAGTAAAGAAGAAGATTCAAATACAATAGAAGAAATTTATGTTAGCATTTATCCCATGGAAGAAGTAGAAGAAGAATTGTCAAATATTTAAAAGAAAGTTGATTGGGTTTTTTTTCATTACCACTATGACCATAATTATTCAGACTATAGTTATCTTCATGAGTACACTAAAGAATTTCTTGAAAATAATCAAAATAATATCTTGGAACTAAAGGAAATGCTCAAATTCAATGAAAAGGTCATATCCGAGAAAGATATTCAGTTAGAAGAAAATGAAGAAGAGATCAAGAGATTGAAGAATGAAATCAGTCAAGCAAAAGAAAATAAGAAGGAAGATGATGAGCTTAGTAGAAGACTGACAGATCTAGAAGAAATAAGAGAAAGCAATGTCAATATGAAGACCCAACTTGAAGAAGCCAAAAGAAGAGAGGAGGTAGTGAAGAACAAGTTGAATGAAAGGGAAGAGTCATGACATAAGATGGAAGCAGAAGTTGTGGATATTAGAAAGAAAGTTGATAAGTCAAACACCCATGTCAAGTTCATGAATAACTCTACAATCTTGGGTGAGATCTTGGATATTCAAAGATCACAAAATGATAAATTTGGTATTGGATACAACAAGGAAGAAGTTGGTACTCCTATGAAGCTTGATGTAGGTCCTTCATTTGTAAAGGGTGAAAGCAGGTATGATGCAGGTCCATCATGTTCAAAAAGTGAAAGAAACACTACAGTCTTCAAAAGATCAGATCAAGGAAGACATCAAGAAGATACTCCTACACCTCCAAAGAAGTTTAGAAGAGAGACACCTTCAAGGATGAGTCAAAGAGGAAGGCCTGGAAGTGTTTTTCATGGTCATTGTTTTTCTTGTAATGAATATGGTCATAGAGCCTTGTATTGTAGGCATCATGGAAGAAAATATGTTGGTATATTCAACAACAATGTAAGATGTTGGAAATGAAATCTTGTTGGACATATTGTTGCACATTGTCACACTATGAGATGCTACAGTTGTGGTGGATTTGGCCACAAAGCCCAAGACTATTGGAACTCAAGGAGACAGTCAATGAGAAATGCTTCATACAATAAGGAAAGAAGAGTAAATGAAACATGGAAGAAAGATGAAGTTTCAAGAATAGAAGATCATAGAACAAAGGTCAAGAGACCAACACACTCCTAGATGTGGATAACAAATATTGAATAGGTGAACATGAGTGGAGTTAATTGTTGCACAAAGAGTTTTCATCATGTGGAAAGTAGAGTATAAAGTCTCTTAGATGAACTTAGAGCATTGTACAGTAGATAAGCATCATGGATAGAGATGGATACATCTAGTCAGAGATTGATGAGAAGCAATGGATAGGTTTAAGGATCATTTGTTCAGTGTTCCATTAGAGGAGCGGTATCCGCAGCGGAAACAGTATGTTGTATACAATGGCTTACATGAAATATTGTAGAGATGACATGGGGAGAGAACCTGTCAAGAAGAGATACCCCTTGGAAACAAAGGGGGAGAGTATTCAAAGGCAGAGAGAGAAAATTGAAAGGGGGAGAGTATTCAAAGGAAGAGAGAGAAAATTGACAGGGGGATTCATCTAGTACAGGAAGAGCATGATTGCAGGGGGACTTACCTAAGGTTCAGCAGATTGGTCAGCAACATGAAGACATACATAGGATGATCATAGGGGGAGAAACCCTTTCCCATTGATGTAAAAGGGGGAGAGTAACATAATAGGAGAGAGTCATCATCACAGGGGGATTTTATGTATGAACTTGGTGTGTTTCCATCAATGACAAAGGAGGAGATTGTTCGACATATAGTCATTGATGTGTTGTCATTGATGTCAACATTTGATGTCATTGTGATGTGATGAGTTGTCATTGGTGTATATATTTATGTCAAAGTATAGTTGCATCATTGATGATCATGTTCTCATATGTATAGATGCAATGTACCAAATGGATGAACTCCAAAGTGGTTCCTTTATGGTTGGTCCCTTTACGGTGGAAGCTCGCACGAATCCCCTGATTGTATGGATGAAAAGAAAGATAAAATGACATCATATATGTATGGATGGATAGTTCTCATTTTTTCATTTTCGATGATATGTGGCATATCATGTAATTCCTCATGGTTGAGGAGTTATGGTGATTTTAAGATTGAAGCCACAAAGGTGTGGTCATGGATCCCGAAATTGTGTAGAGGAAAAGAGGATGAAAAATAGGTCATATGGTTGTTGGAAGCATATGAATGTTTATTACTCATCATGTCCTTTCCGGTGATAGGTGGTATGCCATGTGGTTCCTCACAGTTGAGGAGATATGAAGGTTTAAAGTTGAAGATCCAGAATCATGGTCAATGGTGGTTATGCATTGTACCAAGTAGTTGTAAAGTGGTCATGCATTGGTCCCAAAGTTGTTGTGAGTGTTCAATCTAGTTGTAATTTGTGGTATAAGTCAGATCTAAATCTAAACTAGGATTGAGAATGAAGGAGTCTTCTTACAGTTGGACCGAGTTATTGAGGGTTTCAACCTTCTATTGGAGCGTGGGATCTTCCATCTTGAGGAATTGGAATTCAAATATACTTGTATTGGTCTTCATCTATCATCCGACCTTGGAGGCATATTTTCTATTGGTGGGAGCATTTTGTAGCAGCTCATAATTATTATCCATCAGGCCATCTGAAGATTATTCCAGATCGACTATCTATTGTATCTGATTCTTTCTTCTTATAATAAAAGGTTAGATCTATGCTTGTTTTTTCTATATATTGAATGTATTGTGATCTTGCATGTGTTGGAAAAAGCTTGTATAAATACCACTTAATAACTGGACAACTTCATTAGTCACATGCACATCAAACACAATAGAGGTAGTTAGTGGTTTCAAGAAAAAAATTGGCTTGGGATCATTACAGTGGTATCAGAGATCTGATCCTCCAAACCTGTGGAGGGATTGGCACATGTAGAGGTATAGTGGAATCTTCATGGGCCAAAGGAAGAAACAATACAGTGAAACAGAGGCTGAAATGGAGGGGTCAGGAGATGACCATGAACCGAAGGTTTGGCCTATTTGGCAGCTGAATTCCACAAGACCCTGAATCTCACAGAAAGCAACTTAGTTCATCATTTGTAGGAGAGCCAGGAGACAAGCCACGGAGAATAGACCATGATCATAGAGACCCTGAAAAAGGTAGATGGAAATATAAAAAAAATTGATGAGAACTAGACCTTGATAACCAAGCTACTGATGTAGATGAATCATAAAGGGAAAGACCATGAGATGTATAGAAACAAAGAAGCTAGTGGATCGGGTGGATCCCATGGTGAGATCTGGTATAATCCGGAGAAAGACCCTATATCTAAAGAAATCCATGGAGGTGGAATGTCCTATGGGCACTTAGGTAGCAGGTCTAACCCCAGGCCATACATGCCTATGTTTACTAATGAACAAGGGAAACAGGAAGAGGTGGTTGATTTCATTGAACAGATGGCACGATGTACCAAGGAGTACTATGGGTTGCATATGGTGATTCAAAGGCAGATGTCCTTAGATCAATATTGCCAACTCAAGTTCAGAAATAAGCCTAGGTCAAAACGCATGAACAATTTTGAGTTTGAACGAAGAGCAGGAAAGATAGAGATCCCATATTTTGATGGTACGGCCAAGATGACAGCACAGACATGGGTGGAAAAGCTGGACACCTATCTACAACTTAAGCCAATGAGGGAAATGGAGGTTATCAAGTTTGCTACTATGTACTTGGATGACAAGGCTCATGATTGGTGGTATCATGGAATCACCACTCTTGGCCACAATCAAATAGTGTCCTACACAGAATTCACTTAGAGGCTTATTGACAGGTTTGATCAGGAAGATCTTGAGCTACATTTCTGGGAGCTCACACAACTCAAGAAAATTGGTACGACCGAGGCATATATTGATGAATTTCAAAGGCTGGCAGTGATGGTGCAGGATATTTCTCCAACCAGGCTTATGATGCTATTCACTGAGGGGTTGATGGAACCCTTGAAGGGTTGGGTCAAGGCCTTCAAGACTACCAACCTACTGGAGGCTATCTGGAAGACAAGGGATCTGGGACCAGCAGCTAAGCCAAAATTTGTACCCAGACCACCTCTTAACAGTGGAGAAAGAGACCAAAGACCTCCAATGAATCAGGGAGGATGTGACCCAAGGGGTTTTGACAGGGGTTGTGGCAGAGTGGATGAGAACACCAGGAGGGATTTGAGATGGAAGCAACTTTGCTTCACTTGCAAAGAACCATGGAACCTAGCACACAAATGCATGGGCTTTGGTCAGGTGCACTACATTGAGGTCACTTTAGACAACAAAGAGGAAGAAGATATCGGCCAGATACAGAACATGGAAGCAGAAACCACTGAGGTAGTAGAGGAACATATCACAAGACATGATAGTATAGCCACCTTGGCATCTATCAGTGGATTTCCCAAGTATAACACCTTTCGAATGAGGGGGGTCTTGCAGGGATAGAGAGTTTCATTTTTGACTGATGGAGGAGCTTCCCACAACTTCATTGACTCAATATTAACGAAAAGAAGGCACATACCCATAGTAGAATTTGAAGGGTTCAAGGTGGAGGTCGTAGGTGGAAGCACTATGCCCTGTGACATATACATTTCAGGCATGAATCTTACCTTGGGTAGGCATGAGTTGATACGGAACGTCTATGTCATGGACCTTCCGGATACCAACATCATCCTAGGAGTTCAGTGGCTCAGCACATTGGGGACTATCACTACCAACTACAAAACCATGGAAATGTCATTCACAGAGGAGGGTGGACAAAAGGTAGTGCTCTGGGGCATGACAGGGAATGTTGCAAAGGTAGTCATGGCCAAGAGGATGGAGGCCATCTTCCGGAGAGATGAGATAGTATACGCAATAGAGTGCAGGATTGTAACACGTATGGATGAGCAGGGCAAGGTTCACTACACTCCAAAAATCAAAGAAATCATTGATAGGCACCACAAGGTGTTTGGACCTATTCCTCCAGGGGTACCACCAGATAGAGGGTTTAAGCACATTATTGAACTAGAGGAAGGGGCCAAACCAGTCATTACCACACCATACAGACATCCCAAGAAGTAAAAAGATGAGATAGAGAAGGCCATCAAGGAACTTCTAGACATGGGGTACATCAGGCCCAACACTATCCCTTTTGCTTCTTCAGTAGTGCTGGTGAAGATAAAAGATGGTACTATGAGGATGTGCATTGACTTCAGGGCCTTGAATAAAAAGACCATAAAAAACAGGTACCTAATACCAAGGATTGATGAACTGTTGGATGAATTGCTTGGGGCCAACTGCTTCACTAAGATTGACCTTCGTTCTGGCTATCATCATATTAAGATGAGGGAGGAAGACATCTCAAAAACATCTTTTAGATGTCATTACGACCATTATGAGTTTTTGTTGATGCCCTTTGGGTTAACCAATGCCCCTGCTATGTTCCAATCATGTATGAACCATGTGTTCAATAAACAGCTGAGGAAGCACCTGTTGGTATTTTTTGATGACTTGCTTATCTACAGCAAGATGTGGGATGAGCATCTCAGGCATGTGGATCAGATTTTGTCAATCATGGAGGAACAATCACTGTATGCCAAGGAGTCCAGATGCAAATTTGGAATGACAGAGGTCCTCTATTTAGGACACATCATCAGGGAAAAGGGCATACAGGTACACCAGGAGAAAATAAAATCCATCATGGAATGGCCTACTCCCAAGACACTCACAGAATTGAGAGGATTTCTGGGCATGTGCACGTATTACAGAAAGTTTGTCAAAGGATTTTCTCAGTTGTGTGCGCCTTTGACCGATTTGACTAAGAAAGGAGCCTTCAAGTGGGATGAGGAGGCTCAAATAATGATGGACAAGATGAAGAAGGTGATGAGTATGTGCCCAGTCTTAGCCCTTCCAGATTTTAGCCTCCCTTTTACCTTGGAGTGTGATGCCTCTGGGGAGGGAATAGGGGCCATACTGATGCAGAAGAGGCACCCTCTTGCCTATGAGAGTCAGAAACTCAGGGGTCCCGAGATACTTTACAACATTTATGACAAATAAATGTTGGCTATCATGCATGCACTATCCAAATTCCAACAATACTTGGTAGGTGCTTGGTTTGTGGTCAAATCATATCATAACAGTCTCAAATATCTATTGGAGAAGAAGGACTTGAACGAGAGGCAAAAAAAATGGGTAAGCAGAATACGGGCCTATGACTTTGAAATAGAATTTGTCAAAGGGAAGAACAATGTGGTGGTTGATGCCTTATCCAAGAGGCCATCCATCTTTGCCATGACAGGTGTATCAGTTGACTGGAAAGACCATCTGGTGATGGAGTATGCAGAGGATCAGTTCGCGTGCCAGCTATTGGATGGGCAGATACAAGATGATAATTTCGAGGTTATAAATGACCTCATCTACTATAAGGATCGAATATTTTTGGTTCCTGGATCAGCCTTCAAGGCCAAGGTATTGTAGGCATTCCATGACTCACCAATGCCAGGACATCAGGGGATCAACAAGACATACAGGCAGGTGAGAGAAAGGTTCTCTTGGAAGGCCCTCAAGGAGGATGTGACAAAGCACGTAAAGGAGTGTACTACATGTCAAGCGAACAAGGATGAGCACACACACCCAATAGGACTACTGCAACCCTTACCCATTCCAAAGAACAAGTGGGAAATCATATCCATGGACTTCATCACCGGGTTACCGAAGACGCAAGGGAAGGACTACATTTTTGTAGTAGTGGACAGGTTGACAAAGTTTGCACACTTCTTCGCCATAGCTACTGACTTCAGTGCAGCACAAGTGGTTGAACTATTCTTTAGGGAGATTTTCAGGTTGCATGGCCTACCCAAGACCATTGTTAGTGACAGGAATAGAAGGTTCATGAGTACTTTTTTGTAGGAGTTATTCATATTGGTTGGTATGGCCTTGACCCCTAGTACCAACTATCACCCTCAGATGGATGGAAAGACAGAGATAGTCAACAAGTGGGTGGAGGGCTACCTCAAAAATTATGTGGTAGGGAAATAGAAAGAGTGGGCCAGATGGTTTCACTTGGGAGAGTATTTCTACAACACCACCCAACATATGTCCATTAGCATGTCACCATTCAGGGCTTTGTATATCTATGATCCTTTATCTTTTGTGGAGATTTCTTTTGGTGACAACAGGGCACCTATGGTACAAGATTGGATATAAGAGAGCCAATATATTCTCAGGGAACTAAAGGATCATCTACATAGAGCATAGAACCAACAAAAGGTTCAAGCAGACCAGCACAGATTTGATCATACCTTTGAGGTTGGTGACTTGGTCTACCTAAGGCTCTAACGATACAGGCAGGCTTCCATAAAAAGGAGTGAAGCATAAAAACTACAACCACATTTCTTTGGTCCCTACAAAGTTAGCCAAAAGGTAGGGGCCGTAGCTTACGAGTTGAATCTTCCATAGGGCAGCAAAATACACAACGTCTTTCATGTCTCCTTACCTTAAGAAATCCCTCGGCCAACACATCACACCCATTGAGATACTACCTCCCATGGATGAGGAAGGACAACTTGTGTTGATTCTGGAGGAGATATTAGAGGTCCGAGAGAAGAGACTCAGAAACCGAAGCATCAAAGAGTACCTGATCAGATGGAAGGATTTACCCATTGAGGATGCCACATGGGAAGGGGAATACATGGTAAGAGAAGTAGGTTTGGAATTTTTTGAGGACCAACAATTTCTAGTAGGGAAGACTGTAATGTCCCCCACCTCTTGATGAAGAGGTGATGAGGAGACTCAGTGGCTTGGGCATCCCCACTAGGCCATAGTATCACACTAAGGGGAAGGGTCAACTAAGTTAAGGTTATATTCTTAAGTTGACTTGAGAAAAAGGGTAAAAAGGAGTAAAATATAACTCAATGGAAGAATAGAAGTTAACCTTGGGAGTCAATCTAACTCAACAGAAGAATAGAAGGAAAAGTATAAGTAGAAGGTTGGGGCACACCCATTAGTCATTTTGGATTTCGTATATTGCTTGTTATTTCTCTTGAGCACACAGTTTGGGGGTTTTGTTGTACAAACCCTTGTGAGCAACTCAGTGGTGAAAGACCCACTCACCTTGTTCCACAACTTGGTCTCGGGGATGAAAGACTCCTCCACACCATTCTACACTCAGCATATTTCCACCTAGTGATTCAGGAGGTAGCAAGATTGTACTATTCTTGAGTTTCCAGCAAGGGCGCACCATCATCTAGAGAAGGGTTCGATCCAGTTGATAAGGAGAGCCTTTGGACATTCTGACACTTGGATTTTACTTGTAGGGGCCCAACCATCATTTTGAGGGTTTTTCTAGAGAGTTATCACCATCAGATATTTAGCTTCAGATTGGGACGACTTGGAGGCAAAGGGACATCCTATGATTCAGTAAATCTCAGATCTAGAGAGCTTCACCTAGAATTTGAGTCTGAAACTTCTCCTACGGGGTTCTCATAGCCCGATCTACATTCCTGGGAAGTTTCAGGGCATTTGGAGACTTCTCTCATCAGGGCCAAACTACCTAGGGTTCCAGGCATCTAGTAGGGCGCAACTTCATTAAAAGATCAGAGTTTTGAGGAGTTTGCCTTAGCCTTTCAGCTTGAGATTTCAGGAGGGTGTTCCTATCACCTAGATCTATCAATTGGAAAATTTTGGGCTTATTTGGAGTCTTCTTACAGTTGGGTCGATTTATTGAGGGTTTCAGCCTTCTATTGGAGTGTGGCATCTTCTAGCTTAAGGAATCGACATTCAGATCTACTTGTATTGGTCTTCATCTATCATCCAGCCTTGGAGGCATATTTTGTCTTGGCAGGAGAATTTTGTAACAGATCATACTTATTATCCATCAGGCCATCTAAGGATTATTCCAGATCAGCTATCTATTGTATCCGATTCATGCTTCTTATAATAAAAGGTCAGATCTATGCTTGTGTTTTCTATATCTTGAATGTATTGTGATCTTGCATGTGTTGGACAAATCTTGTATAAACATCACTTAATAACTGGACAAATTCATTAGTCACCTGCACATCAAACACAACAGAGGTAGTTAGTGGTTTCAAGAAAAAAATTGGCTTGGGATCATTACACATCATGCCCTTTCCAGTGATAGGTGGTATGCCACATTGTTCCTCATAGTTGAGGAGATATGATGGTTTAAAGTTGAAGACCCAAAATCATGGTCAATGGTGGTTATGTATTGTACCAAGTAGTTGTAAAGTGGTCATGCATTGGTCCCAAAGTTGTTGTAAGTGTTCAAGTTAGTTGTAACTTGTGGTACAAGTTAGACGTAAACCTAAACTAGGATTGAGCATGAAGGAGTATAAATACAACTATGCTTGGTTCATTTGGAGTGTAAGTGAGCAAGTGCATGAGATGATATTGTATATGTGTATCTACACTTGAGGTCTATGATTTTTGGTATGGTGATCTATTGGCACAATATTGGTACGAATTTCGGAGAGAAGATAAAGTGAAGGAGGGAGAAATTCAAGGGAAGATGAAGTCTTGGTCTAAGGTATGTTCTTTACAGGCCATCATACCATTTTAGCTATAACTATTCTATGCAATGAGTCAGACTGTGAAACTTGGAAGATATTTCCAAAACATATTAAGGTATCTTTGGTAAAAATTTCATCCTTTGAGGAGTTTTAGTTTGTGAGATACACTATGTGGAAGATAGGCCTTTTGACTAGTCTTGAAACTAGTCTCAAGCAGGTGTTCTGGGTAAACACATCATAACTTCTTCATAGAGGATCCAAATTCTGTGAGAAAAATTGCATTGTATAGAGTACAATCTATATTAGTTTGTGTGTAAATTACAGAATCATATATGAAATGTTGAGTGCGTGGAATGTTGTACAAGTGATCTCTCTAGAATAGGACAAAATTCAGGAGGGTCTGCCATATTTTCTATAACCTCTGTTCAGGAAAGTTTTGGACCTTGAATTTGGAGGAGATGGACAAAAGAGATCAGAGTATCTATGGTTAAAATTTGATCCATTGAATCTTAATAGTCTCAAAGAAATTCTCTGTGCAAGTTAGGGTTCCTGAATAATCTTGAAAATATGTTTCAAACAAGTGAGCTTGTTATTTTTCCTATAAATTGTTTTATGTGGCTTTCAAAACTGTGAAATTTGCAAAGGTATGACAGTACATGCAGGAGTACCTCAGATAGAAATTTCAGAATCAGAAATAGAAAATTTAGCTTGTGGTGAATCTTACAAGTTGAGGTAACTTGTTGATTGCAAGATATTGTGAATGAAGGGAGGTTGATGAAGTGTTTGGTTGATTGTATGGGCATATTCTTGTGATGATAATTTTTTGGATATCTATGATTATGAGATGGATCAGATTCTATAACTGGTTGACTTTTATTTGTGCTGGTTGTACTACTAGATAAATTCTTGTTGGATAGATTGCATTCTATCGACAAGTTGAGTCTTGCGGAAAGATGATTCTTTCTTGAAATTTAGTGCTCTCTTGAGAGTTGGTGCTCTCATTGGAGTTGGTGCTCCTTAATTCAATTGGTGCCAATAAAACCTTCGTGATTGTAGTCAAATGTAAAACATAATACAAAAGCTTACACATACATATGGTGTCTCTTGTGTTCATTGTGCTTATGGATATATTTCTCTTTATTATTGATGGATGTCATTAGTGAATGGTTACATGTGATGTTACAATGATGATGTGTAATATTATGTTTTGAAATGGTTCCTAACTTGAAGTGATAAAAAGTTGTAAAATCCCACACACTAATTCACCCCCCCACTTAGGGTGGCTAGTGTGTCCAACAATAAATACAAGCCTAAGCACTATTTTCCAATCATATTAGCTTCTTATGTCTCTAATGATGGGTGGAGTGTCCACTTGAAACATTTGAAGTTTCAAAACCTCTCACATAGTTTTATCCAGTAAAATGTTCTACTATTACATGACCAAATGTGGAAACTTACATACTCGTATTGAGATGTAATCTATCAATGCTTAAAAGATACCGAGTTAAAATGGATTTATTTTGGTATGCTTTACATGAATATATATGCATGTAAAACATAACAACATAAATACATTTTAACTCGAGATATTTAAAGCATTGAGAGATTACAACTCAATAGTTTTTTTGGATCCCTCTTATTGTTTAATAGATGCAGAGTTAATATGGAATTATGTCAGTGTAAACTATCTCGATCATGCAAATTATCATTAATATTGTGGATTGATAAAGACATTCGGAAATGGTACTGAACAAAATCGGATACCTTGTTTTCTAATAGTTATATGATTTCATTTTTATAATGTTATTTTTATATATAAAAGGATTTGTGAATGATTACTCTTTCACTCACATTAGAATATTTATTACAATATGTTTATCTTTGTATAGCATAATATATGGTTCCAACATACATTGACGTTAGCATTACAATCTCTTCTATCTTCATATAATCCTTGAATCAAAGCCATAAATATTGTATCTTTTCTTGGATCCTTCCATGTAACTTGATATTATACTAGATCTAAATTCACATTTCTTACTGAAAATTTCCCTTACTAAGTTAAATACACGTAAATCTATGTATCTTGGATTTTTTTACGACAAATACCTCTCTTTACTCAATGTAGAAACAAAATCTAAAAAAAAATATTTGATTTATCATTCCTTTAGGTCCTTCCTCTTATACTGGAAGGAAAAAAACCTTAAAATTGGGCTCCACTTCTAAGAATTTCCATTTTTCATACAAGGTAGAAAATAATAATAAGGACTTCTAAGAAATCCAATTTGATTCAAAGTAATTTTTGTTAAAATTATATTTGTTGCTAATTCTGTTTGGATGCATGCAATGTAGGGTATGGAGTCTATCCAACCCATCTCTTTACAATTGCTATAGATCAAGCCCATTAAATCGTGTATCCATTATTTTCAAGAAACTTGATGGAAATTTATGAGACACATTTCATTGAAGATCGACTTAACATCCAATGAACCTTTTATTTGGGTACCCAAGCTCAAATCCAATGAAGAGAGGCAAAGTTTTGAACTCATGGGCATAGCTCATTTTCTCACTTATTCCATCCTTGAAACCTCAATTTATTTTTTTCAAATTCTCTAGGAATTTGATCTCTAAATGGGAAAAAAATTGACCAACTCATAGCCTTTTTCACTATTAAAAAATATTGATTCTTTGACAACCACAATGCTCCTGTTTCCTCCACCACCCTTTAGACATCCTCTCACAATAATTCTATATCTGTACAATAAAAAAAACCATGGTTTCACTTCCAAAATGATCAAAGAAAGGACAGTTCACGACAGTTCACAACAATAGAAATCAGGGGATCTAAAGGATCAGAGTGAGGTTCGTGATCATTTATAAGATCAAGGTTTACTATTTGGTAGTATGTGGGAATATATGATATTACATAGTCAACAACACTAGTACCTAGACCATGGATACCCATTCAACAATACTCTCCTACCAAAATAAAAAGGAAAAATGCATGTATGCTAAGGATAAAGACTAGAATCCTTATCACCATGCATCTCATCTAGTCATCAAATAACCATTTTATTATCTACCATTGTCACACACAACACAAGTAATATCTTACCCTTCTTTTCTTAATGGCCCATTTGTGATATTTGTCTAGGATTCCAATGCTCTTAATTTAGGTAGAAAAAGTCCAATATGTTGAATGCCTTTCGGGAATAACCTGGAAAATACAAATTATCCAATTCACATCAATAACCTATGGTCAAAGGATTCCTAATGTTTGCACCCTCTATAATCATCTATAGCCTCTCTAGCTCTTCCCCAAGGTTTGCAAATTCCCCTTTCACAACATAGATTTTTGGTCATATTAAAATTTTTAGTTAATAACAATGTATGGAAAATAATATGAGAATGGTGGGAATGAATAGACATTAAGAGAGATAAGGGTGTGATGTCTAACATTATATTTGATAGGATATTGAAGTATTCTTACATTTCTCCCATGATAGTTGTGCTCAACCCATGCTCAAATAACTACACTTCCTCACCAACCATCTACATGCCATTACATATTATCTTTCTAAGTCAAAGGAGCTTACTAGCTTCATTTAAGGCGTATGATGGAATGCAGTTGATACATTAAGCTGGCACTTGGAATTAAAGGATTAGTTTCCTATAGACCCTATTTTTGCTTATGTTTGGTGGAATCATAGGCCCTCTCATCCTATCCACATATATTTGAAATCGTTATATATTATATACTAGCATTAGTATTTACATGCTTATGTCCATAAAAGTATAGTTACAACATTTACATGCCTAGCCATTCACTAATTGGGCCTTCTCCTTAAGCTCCTTACTATGAATCTATAAATTAAGATAACACTAGTCCATGTTTAATAATAACAATAATAATAATAATAATAATATTTTTTTAATATTTTTTTAAACTAATGGATCACTCATATGTCAAATGAGTATAAATATTTTGATTATATTTTTTCTGTAATTGCCACATGTCAAATGAACATAAGTATTTTGATTATATTTTTTGTGTAATTGGACTAGGGTAACCTCTACAACCCAATATGGGGGGAGATGTTATCATGTATTGTTAGATGTGATGTTAGATTAGATAAAGTTATATTAAAATGATAATGATAGCAATATTGATAATGATAATAATAATAAATTCGCTCAATTTAAAAAAATCAAATAACTACTTACCTAGATATTTAGATAACAACATATAAATTAAAATTTACACATTAAATCTGGGTTTAAGATGGATCTAAGCTTCAGTTGAGATTTTTTCCTAAATTTAGTAGAAATTTTACCGTAAGTTATAATTCCACTTGATTAATGAGAACTTTGACCATGGAACCTTGTTCATAAAAAATTTGACCCATTTTAAGAAGACCTAGATTGATAAGAATTTTAGGGAAAGTTTTAATTCCACTTTATTAATGGAACTTTGTTCTCAAGGGTTTTGGCCCATTTTAAGAGGACCTAGATTGAGTAGATCAAGGTAGAACTTTACCTTGGTTGGAAAAAGTGAATTCACCAAAATAGTTAAAAGTATCCACTTATTAACTCACTCCTTTTTTTATGGTATTACACATACTTCACTCCACTTTTAAATTTTTGGTAATTTAGATTGAGTAGATCAAGGTAAAACTTTACCTTGGTTGAAAAACTGAATTCACCATAATAGTTAAATGTGTCCACTTATTAACTCGCTCCTTTTTTTTTTATGGTATTACACATACTTCACTCCACTTTTAAATTTTTGGTAATTTAGATTGAGTAGATCAAAGTAGAACTTTACCTTAGTTGAAAAAACTGAATTCACCATAATAATTAAATGTGTCCACTTATTAACTCACTTGTTTTTTTTAATGATATTACACATACTTCAATCCACTTTTAAATTTTTGTTAATTTGGAATATTTTAAAGAAAATTTCTTATTTATACTCGACAATAAATTCTTCACCCGTTAATCCGGTTTAAATAACTTAAATAAAAATTATTATTTTTAATAAAAATTTATACTCAACAATATATTCTATCGATTAATCCCTTTAATACGGTTTAAATAACTTAAATCAAAATTCTTATTTTTAATAAAAATTATACTCAACAATATATTCTTCACCGGTTAATCGTTTAATACGGGTTAAATAACTTAAATAAAACTTCTTATTATATAATTTAATTTAAATACTTTTTATATGATCAAAGTATCCATAGTCAAATTTATATGATATGCATAGATATGCTCCGCATTTAGGTAAAACTTATATTGAAACTCTCGAAGAGCGCGTGAATTAAGCCATCAATGTATTTTTACGTTACGAATAAATAAGATTTAATGTGGTTTGATAATAGCTTCCTTTTTGTTCGCGTTTTACTACAGGAAATTTAGGTGCCTTTTTGGGTTATCGACGCTTTATATGTTTAACTCCGCTTTCATATTTCACGTTTCAGCTTTCCGCTTGGTTCAGTTTCACGTTTGCATGTTGTCATTACTTAATAATGGCACACTTTAAATTGCACGACACCTCTATTGAAGGTGATATTGGAAGATGGTCTTCCGCTCGAGGAATTATTGGAGGAATTGTTCTAGGTCTCTTTGCCATTTTTAAATGTATATGAAAATACTTGGAACAAACTACTTTTATGTATTTGTAAGTATTTTCACTTTGTTACTTCAAATTTGAAGGACTGTGTATTTTTTTTCTCACGGTGATATTTACTTGGAGTAGAGGCACGCATCAAAATGATACGCATGTGCAAGAAGCTCAAATCATAAGTTGTAGTGAGAGGGCATTGGCAACTTTTTGGTAATTGTTCCATTGTTCTTTGGATTGTAATTTTATTCTATCTACTTCTAGTCTATTGTTATGTATGAATAATCTTGTAGTAATTTTTCTAAAAAGTGGAAATCGTTGATCATAGAGATAATAAGGCACATTCTACATAATGCTCCATGAACCCTGGAACTCTACAACCGGCAAGTATCTAATCAATAGCTAGATCTAAAAATGCTTGGCTTGGTGGTCCTATCCTTGGCTTGCTTTGAAAGATCAACATCAAGTGGAGGTTTGAAAACATTATGTATTCAGGTAACTCTAGCATTCAATAAGATGTTTTCTTCTTCTCCACGACTCCTAAAATGAATTCTGTAATCTCCAATTTTTTTCTCGAGTTTTTTCCAAGCTCTTAAAATGAATTCTATAATCGCCAAAATTTTCCTCAATTTTTTTCCAAGCTTGCTTATCTTCGAAGATTGAATAATTTTGGCATACTCTCTTGAGCAAATTATAATATATCAGTTGTTTATTATGTCAAGACAGCCACAAAGGCAACTATTTCCAAGAAAACACTTGGGTTCCAATAGGAGTTTATTGACTTCAATCAAAATCCTCAAACAACAACTGCACAATCATTGAACATGAAATATTCCTTCACGAAATTCCATTTTCCATAAGATGCCACAACAATGATCGGTGATGGGAATATAACTATAGTCAACATTTATTTTCCACTCTTCTGCTCATGTCTATGTCTAATGTCTGGTGGCTTCGCAATGTTTTTTATGTTTGTGAGATATTTCTTCCTTTGGTGCATTCATACTACATGAGCTAACCTTTTCCTAGCAATAGGGTTTATCCCCAAAAATAGTTTCAACTTACAACCCACTTCCTTATCCATATCTAGACAAGTTTCATATGGTTCTCTAATGAAAGTCATGATTGTCGGAACATGAAGTTTGATTTTTCCGATGTTGTCTTCATCGTTTTGCCAAGGTTGTGTTGCGGAATTGACATTTATAGAATTATGCTTCATACATTCTCCCTGGCAATGTGGTTCTTGAGATTATCGCTATCCAAAAGCTAAAAAGTTTTCTGAAATTTTGTAATGAAGGTAGTTGCAACAACATCTAAATATCAACTAATATTTTGTGATCCTTTGTCATTATAGTTGTCATAACCAATGCATTCTTTTGAGATCACTACCTTAATCTCGTTTTTTAGGAGAATTATTAATCAATTTCATGCTTTGATCACAAAACTCCCCAAAGGTGTTGCGAATAGGTTGGCATGCGCTATTGGTCAGTTTAGTCTCTGAGAATGTTGAAATGCAGGTTAATATCTATTCAAGAATGTGAACTAGACCAAGTTCCTGTCAGGGAAATATACAAATTCACTAGATCTTTATGTTGGCACTATACATGCTCACCAAAAACGTTTAAATGATAAGGTTTCATATGTGTAGGGACCTAAATTAATTAATCCTAGAAAAATTCATAAATTTAAACAGATGAGATTACTTCGACGCATAAACAATAAGTAATTTCTTTCATTCAGCATATAAGAAGCAAAAATTTGAACTTATGAACAACAATCTAATAAATTACATAACAACCACATAACCCAACAAATTCATAAATAAAAATACCTCTGCCTGATGCTAAATTCCCACTTATCTAGTTGTCCTCCCTGCTGCTCTGTCCAATCTCTGCCTGATGCTCTAACTAAACCCTGTCCAAAACTGACTAACCACCTAGCCAGGTAGGAGCAGCCTATCCGGCTCCCTAGCTCTAGGATTCTGTGAGGATTCCTGGCCCCCAAGCCCAAAACTCCAAGCAACTTGGTGCCCCCTGCAACAGTTCACCCAACCTCTAAAACCAAACTCCGCAAAACCAGAAAAATATCCAACAGCCGAAAAATACAGTCCTCTCCTCCCAATTTTTCATAATAATCCCCTTCCCACAAGCCTTTGCCCAATCATATCTCCCCCCATTCACCGAATCCCTACCCTCTTTTAATGCCACCCACCTTATCCCTCATTACCTTATCCTCCATTTAATGCTTCATTCCCCCCCTGCATACGTAAAGTCTTATCATAAATAATTTAAAGTTATTAAGCCCCTTTAATTCATTACCCAAATCATTGAATGTGTTAAGTAATCAATTAATTAATTAATCGACATTTATTAAACAATAAATAAATAAATAAATAATAGTTAATCATTACTTAACTAATACACATTAAGACAATTAATTATTTAATTATCTATACTTAATAAACCCTATGCAACTATTTAACCAAGGTTGTTACATACACCCACCCTTCAGGAAACTTCATCCCGAAGTTAAGGTATTTCATGATTCAAAGGAAAAGAAACATGGTTCACACATTCATAACAATTAACCGACATTATTAGTAAGTAAGCCAAGAAAACTCATACATACTAGTGTACATGTACAAGAAATGCATGTGTAGCTAGCACATACAAGTCTCGTGCATGCACTAATAATCAATAACTATCACCCTTATAGTAATTTATATATGCATCCAATCCAATCAACAAGACTATTCTTTTATAAAAGACAATAAACCAATCAAATGTTTGCAAAATCCTTT
>JZKD02S1657462.1:1150563-1178430 GCA_000966675.3 Picea glauca
TTTATATAATTAACACATTTTTTTTTAATATCAAATTAAATTAATTTATTTAAAATTTAAAACCCTAAATTAAATTAAAAACCTCAATTTATTTAAACTATATGAATTGTTTATTATATTTTTTTTTGAATAAATGAAGTTAAAAAAAAAAAGTTGATAAATAAACGAAATAAATATATATAAAAAAAAACTTTCCTTGCAGGTAATAACCTAAACCTCGCATGTGATCCATGTGTTACCCCCTTGCTTCCTCCAGCGCCTTCCATACCTAAACCTAACCCTACACTCGTTCTCATAACACTTTGCTCTTTTTCCGCCTCTCTCACTCTGCAAGTGTAGCTAAGGTTACGATAATGGTTGGAGGCTCCTCTCTCGTGGCTTGGCAAAGGCCTGTGGGCTGCAACTATGCCCTCACGAGCTCCTCTTACCAGATATTATATATGTATAAATTTATAAATATATTTCTTTTGTTGTGCTCGCAATACTCCTTCGCGGCTCTTCCTTGGTATTCTTCCTTGGTATTATGTGTGTGGTGCAAAGCCTTTGTTTCATGGGTGCTGCATGCAGTTGGATGCTTGGTCTTGACTTTGGTGATTTGTGTTGTGTTGGGTTCTTAGATTGAGCTCGTAGACTTGGTTCGACACTTGTACAATTGCTTGTGATGGGGCTAACACTTGTGCGTTGTGTGGTGCGGTTGGCTTTGACTTGTGTTATGTTGTGTGGCTTACTAATCCAGCCCACGAATCGTAGGGCAGTAGGCTGGTGTAGGGGTGGCTCTGGCGTTGAATAGAGGCTCGGATTGCAACCACTTCAAATCCACACTAGTGCCCAACAAATATGCCTTGACGGTAATATAAGTGTCACGCTCCTTACTGAGCTTCGACGCTTGAGTCCTCACTGGTGTCTATGGGCCATTTCTTGTTCCAGTCTACTGTCTCCATGGCTGCACTGGAGGTCAAATACCCTAGTGCCGATTCCCAAAACCTGGTGGAATTTCTAAGAAAAAAAAAAGGCTGGAGCAAAGCCATGACACCCGGTGTCTGCAAGCGCTCTTCTTAAGAAAGAATTATAGAGCTGAGGAATTGAATGAATATCTCTGAAAGGGAATGTGGGGTTGTTGGGAATTTGCAGAGTTTTAAGATAGGATGAAGTAAACCTATTTAGAGTAGAAGACCGATGGAAGAGACACGACATTGTTTTATGTTGCAAATACATTCCGAGCATCTATTTCTAATTAGTTCAAGTGTATAATTTAGTATGAATTTACTTAGATTGCTCAGAAATAATCAAGAGCATAGACAAGATTAGTAATGGAACAGGGTTATTATTTATCTTGGATTTTGAATGGACTTGTTTGTAAATCACATGGACTTGTTGGTCCAGTGAGCGTGGCGAGTTTGTGAATAGGGCCTCCCAATGCATGGCATTCAAAGGCCCGACCTGCTACTCGAAATAAATTGAACGGAGGGCTCCCCGTGGACTTAAAGCCATGTAGGGCGGCTTTCACAGCATGAGGAATGGGTTTATTTTGTTCTCAAAATGATTTAGATAGATTAATTTTTTTTTTTATTCTTTTATGTCTGGTTATTTGGCTATATATATTCTTTCATTTTTAAGTTTTTTCTTGACCTAATATTCTTTATTCCCTGTCCTTCTTACCTCTTACAAGAAGTCAGGACTTTTACAGGTGCATAGGTGACTCGAATAAGTAAACAAAGATTTAACATTATGAGGGATTCACACTTCTCATTCTTTTATCTTTAGGGTTTTCTTAAGGTTTCAAGGTTACTTGTCTCTTAGGGCTCTTCAAGGTTAAATGACTTGTATATTGGGGAATTTTCTTCCCTACTAGGGAAATCAGTTCCATTCTACTTATAGGCCATTTTCATTTTAATCCATTTTTATTGTAACAGAAAAGAGAAGAATTTACCTCTACAAGGAATTATATTTCTGAGTTTTTTTATATTTCTAAGGGATATTTTTTGTTTTTTTTTTCCCAGCTTAAGAAACTCTTTCTAGTTCATTTAATTGGATGATATATACTTTTTTTTTTTTTAATTTTACATTTTAGTTCTAGGTAGGCCTTTAAGGCTCCAGATTGTGAACTACTAGCTCTGATACCATGTGTAGGGACCTAAATTAATTAATCCTAAAAAAAATCATAAATTTAAACAGATAAGATTACTTCGACGCATAAACAATAAGTAATTTCTTGAATTCAACATATAAGGAGCAGAAATTTGAACTTATGAACAACAATCTAATAAATTACATAACAACCACATAACCCAGCAAATTCATAAATAAAAATACCTCTGCCTGATGCTAAATTCCCGCTTATCTGGTTGTCCTCCCTACTGATCTGTCCAATCTCTGCTTGATTCTCTGACCAAACCATGCCCAAAACCAACTAACCACCCATCGAGCTAGGAGCAGCCTATCTGGCTCCCTAGCTCCAGGATTCCGTGAGGATTCCTAGCCCTTGAGCCCAGAACTCCCAGAAACCTGGTGCCCCCTGCAACAGTTCACTCAACCTCTAAAACCAAACTCCCCAAAACCATAAAAATATCCAGCAACCCAAAAATACAGTCCTCTCCTCCCAATTTTTCATAATAATCTCCTTCCTGCAAGCCTCTGCCTAGTCTTATCTCCCCCCATTCACCGACTCCCTACCCTCCTTTAATTCCACCCACCTTATCCCTTCATTCATTACCTTATCCTCCATTTATTACCTTATCCTCCATTTAATGCTTCATTCCCCCCCCCCGCATACGTAAAGACTTATAATAAATAATTTAAATTTATTAAGCCCCTTTAATTCATCACCCAAATCATTGAATGTGTTAAGTAATCAATTAATTAATTAATCGACATTTATTAAACAATAAATAAATAATAATATTAATAGTTAATCATTACTTAACTAATACACATTAACACAGTTAATTATTTAATTAACTATACTTAATAAACCCTATGCAACTATTTAACCAGGGTTGTTACATAGCTTGAGGAGGAATTCAATAATGATGAACTTGGCAGTAGAGTGAAATTCACACATTTGTGAAGGTTCTTGACAATCCACATAGGTATCCTAGTGGATAAGTAAAGAATCCCAAATACAATTGCAAAGAATGTATTCCTTCTGTTGCTCCTAAACATTTGCAGAATAAAGTTTGTAACTGGAACATACTCAACATCTTTCACTTGCACAGGTATTTCTCCAAGAATAAATAATTTTTCTTTAAATTTGGGTTTTATCTGTTTCCCATGAGGAAACATAGACATTGTCATCGACCTTGATCCAGCAGAACCCTTTATACATCATCCCACCTGCCCACTATTGCATATATATTTGACAGAAGAACATCATGGGCAATAATTTTAGTGTTTTAACCTAAAAAAATGGTCTGCAATACATTCTCCCAGCATTATGTTACGAATTCTATAGGCAGTGAGAAAAGATATCCAGATAATAGCATCCAGTTTTATTGGATTTTTTTTAATTTAGTTTTGGTCCTCATCCATCCACCAAGCATGATCAAGAGGGAAAACCATGCAGAAATTGTTCTATTTCTCAAATGTGATTTGAAAATGTTGTCATAGGAACAAATTCGTTTAAGCCCTCATCCACAAAGCTTGCATGGCAGCATATGGATAGAACACCAACAAATCTAACATTGTTTAGCTTCACACCAGGGTTTTGCTTCTATTCAAAGAGTCTCTTTGCTATGCCTATGCATTGAATATCCTAAAATCATTGTAGTAAAAGGGACTGCATCTTGGTTTGTGATTTTTTCAAACACATTGTGTGCATCCTTTATGCTCCCACATGTCTACAAGGGTACATCCCACAAAGGCATCAGAGAAAAATTCACTTCTATTTATCCTTTCATGGATCGCCTTGCCCTGTTCTAGAGATGCCAAATTTGCAAATGCTGGGAGCACAAATTTGGCCTCACCAACCCATTCACATTTGTTCAAAAAGATTCAAGGTCTCATTGGCATGCCCATTCTATGCATATCCTGCAATTGTTGAATTCCTTGAGATAACATTAGGTTCATGCATTTTCTGGAAGAGATCCAAAGCTTCATCAACTAACCCATTTTTTGCATATCTTTCATATCAGACAAGAATGCACTTCTTATTATGTCTTGGTCAATCTCCTTGCTGTATTGCAGAGCTTCCAAATCAACACAAGATGGATGTAAGTTCATAGTTTAAACTGTGCATTAAAAGTGTGTGGTGTTTTGGTATCAATGGGAATCTAGTTAGATTATTTTTGTGAATCCAAGTATTTCCCATCAGTATGCACAAATGTTTCTCTGTTGAAAGTTACAGAACAACTTCCAAGCTGCATATAAATATGCACTCCACATCTTATATCTCATACATGTTACAAAATAACATCCATAAGTAGTTTTCAAATGTGCCATCGAGAATCTTATTATAAAGGTATGAATATTTGAGTAGGATAAGAGGAATAAAAACTATTACATCATTCAAAGAAAATGATTAAAAACATAGGATGCCATGTAACAATGTAAACAATTAAAAACATTAAACATTATCAATATCAAAACAAGCTTCTATATGAATGATCTACTTCCAATTTTATAAAGACAAATTAAAGCATAACAAAATGGACAAAAATAAATTCTTACAGGTCATAAGAATGGGCCGTGAGGATTGAGGGCATTGTTTGTTGTGAGAACCATCTTCTCCTTAGGATGGTAGTATCTACATGTCATGCCAAATTTACAGTGACATGTCTTCATGTAGAACTAACATTTTGGTTGACCAAGCCTTTCAGAAAACCCTACTTTTAGAAGCCCCATGCTTGGGAATCCCAGTGGAAATTAAGAAAAGGATCCTTGAATACTAGTGGTCATTGCATTGTTTGGGAAATGTGCCTACACACTAAAGAAACTCCCATTGCTTGTTTTTCACCATCTCAACTCTGGAGAGGTAATTGAACCCACCTACCCTTGCTACAAATTAAATAACTTATGACTAAAAACATGTAATAGTTCATTGTTGGTACTCTCTCTAACTGAAAGGCATATCTGTGACAACTTGAAAATCAAGGTGATTGCTACTGTTAGTACTATATTTTTTCCTGTCAAAGAAGCAATGGTTGGTTGAATCTATAGGGCCAAGATTAGACACATTTGATTTATAGGACAACGTTCCAGAGTCTTTGAGAAATCAAGAGTCTAATTATCCCGAGGCAAAGGGAAGAATATAGCAGAGAAATCATGTTATGTGTGTGCTTAAGGAAAGATTTAAGAACTCAAGTGCTTATAGGAGGTCCAAAAGGGGATTATCATGCTAAAAAAAGGGGCTAATTCTATTGCCAAGGATCTTATCATGAGATGAAGGTTTGGGATCCAGGCGCCAACGAACTTAGGGACCCCACTGATCAAACAATTTTCAAATGGGGCCAAATCAATGGTCTAGATCTCATCACATGCCCAACCTTTAATCAACAGTTGAGGTGCAAGATTAGATTCCCCCTTGTCAAATTACTATTGGGGACCTAAACCTTGAGTAATCTGATAGTTTCGCCTCTGATTGATGGTCCAAATTTGGCAGGGAACGAGATTAACGGCCCAGAATCTATCGTGGCTTCCCCCCTGCACAAGAGAAGATAAATAGGCATGTGTCGAGGTTGGTGTCAGCATGACAATATTTTCCTTAGCCAAATTTTTCTTTTGACCAGGACAGATCATCGACTCAAATTATCTCCAGTTCCTTCGATCGATGGAGCAGATCTAGTATTCGATTTCCATATCAACAGTAGTTGGAGTCCCCCTCGGGACCTAGATCTTAATCACTCTAATGGGCACCTTCGATCGATGATATAGATATGATTTCAAACCTTGGAGCCTCTTTTCCATGTGTCATGTCAACACACCAGCGAAGCCCTGTATAGGTCAACCAGTGGTTGCCACATGGACATGTGGAACCCATCAGATACATAAGTCAATATCTTGAAAATGGGTGACATGTGTCATGTCTATCAGCCACATCAACATCATCATGGGGCAGTAAAAGGTCTCCATGTGTCTTGGTTGGCATCATCATGACACACTTTCCTTAGCCAAAGTTTTATTTCATCCTAAGCCAGATCAATGACTTCTAGTTCATATCCATTCTTAGATAAGGGTTCATTGGAGTTCCTCTTAGGACCTAGCTCTTGATCATTCTGATAGGAACCTTCAATAGATGATATAGATCTGATATTTGATCTCTAGATCAATGGTCGTTGAAGTTTCCCTCATGACCTTACTCATGATCGCTCTGATGGGGCACCTCTTATCAACAGTCCATATCTTATCTTCAATCTTCTAGCCTCCTGGCCAGGTGTCACATCAACCCATGAACGAAGCATTGTCAAGGTCAAATAGCAACTTCCACGTGGACATGTGGAACCCTTGAGGTGCACAGGTTAGTACACCAAAAATGGGTGACACTTGTCACGTCTTCCTAGCACATTAATGCCATAGTGGACCAATGAAAATTTTCCACATGTCAAGATGATGTCAGCATGATGTTGTTTATGCCTTAATCGATTTTCTCTCTTGGTCGAGCCAGATCAATGACTCTCATTTGTTTTCCAGATCTCAATCAACAGTCTAGATCTATATTCCGACCCTCAAGCTCATAAGGCTATCGACCCTTCAGAGTTCCCTCGTTGGATTTTTTTTTGGATCTAAGCCTTGAGCGCTCCAACAGTGCACCTCCAATCGATGGTCCGTATTCCATTGCTCCATCAGTCATGCCCCGAAGAGATCAATGGTCCAGATCTTATCTTTCCACTCCGATGGATTAACGACTCTTAGTTTTTTTTAGTTCCTCTTCGATGGATGCACCTCCAATCAATGGTCATGATCGCTTGCTGAGATAGATCTGATGACTGATGAGTCTTGCAACTTCTACGGTTTTAATTTCAAGCATCCAACCAAAAGGAAAATGACTGCAGGGACTCTCCAGGAGCAGAGCTTGAGGGACATTTTGGTTATAAAATATCCATCTACCCTACGATCTCAACATAACCAAAATTCAACAGGTAAAGGTAATTTCTACAGTTTTAACAAGGGGGAAACCATTCAAGAATCAAGAAGTCGTAAGCAATTTCAAGAAGATGGGAGCGGATTCAAGAAGTGGTTTTAACATGAGCAAGTAAGAATAAAAGAGGATGAAGATGCTCACTGTTAAGGTCGACACTTTGGGGAATTTAAGAGTTTCTTACAAACACATTTGCTTGGTTATAAATATTGAACACAAAAAGATGGTGAATGCAGTTGGCAACCAGAGATTCATCCCTTGTATTACATTCTAGTTTATAACTCCTCTTCTTATAGTGATTTTGTTCTTGTAAATCATCTTCTCCCATTTTTGTTTTTCTTGTATCAGATATGAGTTATAAAATCTCACACAACAGAGTATACCTTATGTTCAATGTTACTATATGATCTATAATCCTGACACAAAAGTGATTTCCTATGAATGAATGACAATTTATTGTCAGTTCTTTACTCTTTCAAATAATATGCAAAGGGTATCTCCATGTTTTTGAGTGTATGAAGATGTTAATTGTTGAAGCATGTTTTTATAGATCCGTATGAATCTACTAAAGATGTTGAATTCTTAATTGCTCAACATGCTATTTTTTTCCATAAACTACAAATTCATTCTCAGTTGTAAGATTCCCACTATAATTGTTATTTTAATTAATTCTTATGTATATATAATGTGTGGCTACAACTAAAGAAATGTAATATGCAAATTGTATTTCTATGTTTTAATAATAAAATGTGATGCTAGCTACTAAGGGGACATGGATAGAGATGGGGGATGAATTAATCCACAAGAGAGGGGAGGATCTAGGATTATGGCCAAAAGGGTTGCAAGGGGGAATTACCCATGAATATTAATCCAACCTATTATCCTAAAATTCTTATTTGTATATGAACCTTCTAATTTCTGATTGAGTGTTTCCAAAGCCAATCATTGAATACATGTAAGAGGGTAGGTGTGAGTGGTCAGATCCCAAAGTTGTTGGAAACATGGGGGTTGATTACAATCATCTTGGGCAAGAGTGTGAGTCAAGAAAGGAAAGCCGAAGGGAGGAAATTTGTATGGGTTGGGACAACAATTTTTACACATTGAGTTTTTATGCATGAGGAAAAAGAAGAAATAAAGAAGGAGAGCTTGGAGTTGGTGCATCTATGAAGGTAAAATTCTAGAGCATGTTGGAGAGTATTTAGAGAAAATTGGAGCTAGATAACTGAAGAGTCAGGTTATCAAGCCTGAAGAGTGAACTCCCAAGTGAGTTGCACTAAAAAAACAAGTGTTTGTTGTGTTTTGCTGGTAGTTTTTCTTGTAGCAGGTTCCCTTGAGTTGAGATGAGAGATTATTGGTTACATGTGCTAGAGAGACCTTGATAAATGAATTAGACGCATGAGGGACTGATATCAGTGAAGGGGTGCATTCCTTGGGTTGGACATGTCAAGAGGAAGAGAGCTAGTGGAAAATCATGATAGTTGTAGGAAGATATCAGTGGGTTGTGAGTTTGATGAGCAATGGGTGAAATGTCAGATACCACCCTCTTCTATGGATTACTAGTCTCAACTTGGGGTTGATTTGTTATTGATGTTTGGAACAACAAGTTTATGGTTGGGTGGAACATCCATCCTCTATTTTAACACATAGGATGTATAGGAGTCAAGGTTTTCTCTCATTTTTCAAATTTTTGTTAGTCTATTCTCATAAGGTTTCTTTTGGTCCTTGTCAATCGTGTGTTATTTCTTTCTTATAAGCCATTGGTTTAAAAATTGTGAGCTAATCATAGTACAATTACAAAGTCTTTATGTCATGATGGTGGTTGTCATCATTTGTAAAGAGGGAAGGTATTGGTCATATATACATAGTTGGGAGGTCATCATCAAGTATTTTGTCCAGAAAGGGTGTAAAAAAGGTTTTAAAGATCCACTTAGCCATTTAAGTGGCATGTCACCTGCCAAATCTCATTCATTGCAAACTCTCCTAGAAGTTCGCAAGAATTCAAAATACCTCATGTACTAAATCATACATAATTATGATTTTGGGAACATGGCACTTAGAGGATTCTTGTTTTCAGCCCCTTATCATCATCAAAAAGGTTGAGCTCAAAAGGAAGGTTCAATTGTTTCATGCTATTTTCATTTACAAAGATTTCGCTGCAGATTGTTCATCATTGCAAAATATTCGCGCTGCAAACTATCTACTATTGAAACAGTTCGTTTTGCGAACTTTACAGTAGCGGTTGGTGGTGGGCTATACGCTTAAAGGACTGATGGTTTGACTTTCTACAACAAGGGGAAAACATCATATACCATCTCATTTGTTGTGGATTGCATTTGATGCAAAATGTGCATTGCCACAAATACCCTGATTACACAGTGATCTGAAACCAAGGCATATCTCAATTTCTCTCAGGATATAGGTACCCTTATTCCACTCACAAATCTTAGCTCATACCTTATCTCTAAAACTGTAAATTCTTTTGATGAAAACCCTAGTAAAAAATTACTTGCTGCAAACAAAGTTAGCATTGTGAATTCTCTATTTTGCACAGTTGTTTTGAACTATTACTATTTGAGACTTCATTCAGCCTCAGGTTTTCATCATTTCATCCAAGCTTCTAGCTCCAGTTTCATTTCAGTCTCTGCAATATTGTTCTAGCATAAACCTTATTTGTAGCAAATCCTAATCATTGCAAACCATTAGCGACACACTCTAATTTCACAATGTTACATAACAAAGTCTATTGGAAACTAAATAGTTTATGGATGGTCAGAGGCTTCTCCAATTTTTCTTCAGTTTTGATTACACACAAGTTTAGATTAGCAAACCAAATCCTGATTTTGCAGCCATGGGATACTTAGGGTTTGGGTCTTGGTTATGTCAAGGCATACTTTTGAGCAGGGATTATGTGTTTTGTGGTTCATCAAGCTTAAGCACATGGGAAAACAATCACTAGATACCTCTCACATAGCAAAAATAGATCAAATAGTTGAAGACATGCTTGTACAAAACTTTTGCAACTAATCCATGCTGCAAAAGTGTTGAAGCAACATTTTCGCTACGAAATTACGTTTCAAAAGTGTATTTTCACCATAAATTTTAAACCGTGAACCTGTTTTCCATGAAATATTTACAGGAGATGCATGGAGATAATATGAATAAACTCATTTAATTTTAGGTCAAAATACTTTATGGTTTTTTAGAAATGAACCATTGTCATCTATAACCATTTTTAAATTTTCTTGTGATCTGTGAGCTGGGTTTTTTCCACTTTTATCCAGTAGAATCATCATGATGATATTAAGTTTATGACCAAATATCAGTCTAACCCAATTCAACGTTTCAGAGAAAAGGAAAAAAAAACATCATCTACATGAAAGTTCACAATGCATCCTACAGATGCGTTGCAAACTCTAATAGTCTGATAAATACAAGTTATGCAAGAGTTTCCAACTGTCAAAGGAGGTTTGAATGCTTCCCTAGAAGGGATGATTTTAAGGATGGAAATTTATTTTAAAATGTAGAAACCTTGGCGAATCTTACTAATCCTTCATATTCCAACTATAAAATGTTTGGCGATATTTTTGTAAAATTATTCAAATGTCTAAGGATTTTATATAGTTTGTATATAATTTTGGCGATTGTTAAAGTAAAATAATTTAATCCTTTATAATTTGGACAAATCATTTTCAGAATAATGAATCTTATTTTGGGAAAACCATGGAAAATTATCCCACAAGTGAAATTTAGCCCCTAAAATCATCCATGTTCCCTAGGAAGCAGTTAGACATCAAGGGACACTTGTACCTGATATCTAGTATTGGACTATATCTCCAAACATGAGTTGTTTGTAGTTGCATTTATCATCACCAACAACTTCTTGGAATCTAGAAGTTTGTTAATTTTTTGTTTGTTGGTCTATTTCCACACCTCTCCAAGGAACAAAATCCTATGGTAGAGCTAGGTAACGAATCATAGAGGGATTATTGATGTAATTTTCTATCTAATGGATGATATGACTCCAAAAGAAGGGTTGTAATGGTTTGATGTGAGTATCATATCTTTTGGTTGGAACTGTAAAAGTTTCTAGATTGTATGTAATCAAAATCAAGACTCTTGGATAATTGAAGATCAATTTCTTCTCCTACTGTCATATTCTATGTTTTAGTATTGCTTTGATGCTATCTATTGATGAAGGATTCATCTTTATTACTTGTTCATGAATGTGGTGAATGATTTATTGTTTATTTACTTGTGAAAGTGTTGTCAAAGTACTTTTTCTTATTGATTAGGAGGTTCCTCATTGATAAAAATTCTATTGTATATGTCTAAGAAATACTTGATGTAACCTGGTGCATGTACTTCATATTTTTATTCTCAGTCTTCCATCTTTCCATTGATGTTTTAAATACTATTCTGAGATTGTTCAAGCCTTTCTTGTTGGTATATATTTTGTGGAGATTTTGTGTTGATGGTTTAAACTGAGTTTCTCATCCATTCGTTACACTTGAATTAAAACCTTATCTTTTAAAAACCTTTTTTGATGGGTATTAGGCTTACACCTACAACAATCTAGTTGTGACTTCTAATGCTAACATTTCTGGCACCATTTTTCGGGGACGTAGTTGAATATTTTCCCTAGGAAAATTGATAAAGCTTAGATCTAGTCTTTGACGGTGAACAAAGGTTGTTGGCACAGTGAAAACTACATCATTCACCATGTGGCTCCATGAAGGAAAAATTCAGTGGTGACTCCACAATTTTAGATTGTCAAAGGCATTTTCTACTATTTTGGCTTGGAGGTTTGCACCTCTTAACTTTTCTGCAGTTCTTGGTTTCCCACATCCAATACCTCATATGTCAGAATGGGGAGATTTCTTGCCTATATTTAGACACAGGAAGGAGGATAGTCTTGCACAACATCTCATTAAGTTTCATCAATACATGGATCAAATGGATCTATATCATGAGGATGTATTGATGAAAATGTTCATGCATTCATTAGATGGTGATGCACACCAATGGTATTTCTCACTACCTCATTCTAGCATATCATCATTAAGGGAATTTCATTCAGAATTTAATAAGCACTATAAAAGGTATTTTTCAGTTGAATTTCTATTTGAGGATTGTTGTGAGGAGTTTGAAATAAATAGTCAACATACAATAGGTATTTCCTCAAATTGTAAGGCTAAAATAGATGTTTTTGTTGAAACAATCAAGGAAAAATCATATCATTCCTTTCCTAGTTTTCTAGCGTTGAAAGAATATTTTGTTGATTTCTCTTATGATGAAGAAATTAGCAACAATGCAATAGATGCATTTGTTCTTGTAACATATGTCTCTAAAAATAATTTCTCTGATGATATAGTTTCCCCAAATGTTGACAAAGATCAACCTATCCTTGATGGATACTCTGATAATAAAGAACGGATCGTCCCTAAAGCACATAGAGATCTTATTAGCAGCCAACCAGTATATGATAATGAAGAAGATAAGGAGGAGTTAAATCAGAAGTTGAAATTCTCTTTATCACCCTTTGATGAGCATAAATCTCCAAGAATCAACGAGCTCATGTCTATCATTTCTTCAGCTGGACTTGCAAATGAAATCAAACAACATATGAGTAGCTATGGAGCATATGAGGATCACAATTTTATTGATGAATCATCCTTCACAGAGGAGCATGATTTTCTTCTTAACCAGCTAGAAGTGTTCCATGATCTTTAGGATCCAGTGGCAATCTGGATGGATTCCTTACTTACACAAGTCCCAAATGTTGTAACTCTTGGTATATCTCTTACTTGCAATGATAAGTGTAATATTTTCTTGCATGTTTTGATGAAAATATTTCATTCTTTCTTCATTTTCTCAAAGAGTTGCCTGCAAAAAGTTATTTTCATCAATCAAATTATTTTATGGCTTCATTGGAAATTTGATTACACTTGATCTAGCAGATTTCAGATGATTAGAGTAGGGGAATAACCTTGATTCCGAGCATTTTTGTTTTTAGTTTTTGGTTTGCAGTAGATCAACAATAATGACTCCATAACTCAATGGATAAGGAACTGGAACTGCAAATGTTCTTGGACCCTCAAAGGGAGGTCTCCATCCCTTATGGAGCTAGATGTTAACACATAGGATGTATAAGAGTCAAGGTTTTCTCTCATTTTTCAATTTTTTTTAGTCTAGTCTCATAAGGTCTCTTTTGGTCCTTATCAGTCATGTGTTATGTCTTTCTTATAAGTCATTGGTTTAAAAATTGAGATTTGATCAGAGTACAGTTACAAAGTATTGATGTCATGATGGTGGTTGTCATCATTTGTAAAGAGGGAAGGTATTGGTCATATCTGCATAGTTAGGAGGTCACCATCAAGTATATTGTCCAGAAAGGGTGTATAAAAGGTTTTAAAGATCCACTTAACTGTTTAAGTCTCATGTCACCTGTCAAATCACATTTTTTGTAGACTCTCATAGAATTTCACAACAATTCAAAATACCTCATGTACTAAATCGTACATAATTATGATTTTGAGAACATGGAACTTGGTGTATTCTTGTTTTTAGCACCTTATCATCATCAAAAAGGTTGAGCTCAAAAGGAAGGTTCAATCATTTCATGCTATTTTCATTTACAAAGATTTTGTTGTAGACTATTCATCAGCACAAACTGATCACTCTCTAAACTATCTACTGTTGAAACAATTTACGTTATGAACTTTCCAGTAGTGGTTGGTGGTGGGTTATACACTTAAAGGACTGATGGTTTGACTTTCTACAGCAAGGGGAAAACATCATATGCCATCTCATTTTTTGCAAACTGCATTTGCTGCAAACTGAGAGTTCAATGAAAATACCATGTTTACATAGTGATATGAAACCAAGGCATATCTCACTTTCTCTCAGGTTATAGGTATCATTATTCCACTAAAAAATATTAGCTCATACCTTATCTCCGAAACTTCAAATTATTTTTATGAAAAACATAGTAGAAAATTACTTGTTGAAAACTGAGTTAGCGTTATGAACTCTCTGTTTTGAACTCTTACTATTTGAGAATTCATTCGGCCTCAAGTTTCCATCATTTCATCCAATATTCTAGCTCCAGTTTCATCTCGGTCTTTGCAATATTGTTCTTGATCCGGATTATTTTCGTCATGAAACGAGAGCGGAGATATAATAAACAAATGCATAGAGATATCACGGATATACAATAATATAACAGAAATGTATTAGAGATGCAACCATAAACACAGAGATATAGTAATACATGATTTCTATTAATGAAAGAAATGTATAGAAACTATAAAAATATAGAGTGAAAGACTCGCTAGAATGGTGGCAACTTATCTCAGAGAAGAGATGTGTCTGCTACTCGCATTCACAAGAATATGATTACAATGAGGCTCTGAAGGCCTTTTTACCATACACAAAATCCAAAACCCCAACCTCAAAAGATGAAAATCCAATGGTTTTGTGGACCCCATTTTGGGTAGTTTGGTGTATCAACTTCCTGGGGGCATAACTTTGGCATACGATCTCTATTTGGGGCACGCGAGAGCTCATTGGAAATATATATCCGAGGACAACAACTATTCATAAAAATATATCATGACGATATTTTTTGACCAGTAGATGCCCAAAAAATGTCGTTTAGGGCCTCAAAACGTCTCCGAGAGTTCATGACCCACTAAAAATAGTAAATTACAAAATTGCCAGAAAATTGTTTTGAGCTAATTGGAAAAGGTCTGTGGCCATCGATATCCACCTAGATCAGTTCTAGAATAAACCCTATTTGTAGCAAATCCTAATCATTGCAAACCATTAAAAACAAGCCTTGATTTCACAAGGTTACATAACACAATCTCTTGGAAGCTAAATAGTTTATGGATGGTCATATGTTTCTCCAATTTTTCTTCAGTTTTGATTGCACATAGGTTCATATCAATAGACCAAATCATGATTTTCCAGCCATGGGATACTTAGGGTTTGTGTCTTGGATATGTCTAGGCATACTTCTGAGCATGGATTATGTGTTTTGTGGTTCATTGGTCTTAAGTACATGGGGGAAAAAACCACTAGATACCTCTCACATAGGAAAAAGAGATCAAATAGTTGAAAACATGCTTGTAGAAAAATTTTGCAGTGAATCCACGCTACAAAATTACTGAAACAATAGTTTCTCTACAAAAGTATGTTGCGAAAGTGTATTTCCAACATAACTTTTAAACCATGCACCTTTTTTCCATGAAATGTTTACAAGAGATGCATGGAGATAATATGAATAAACTCACTTAATTTCAGGCCAAAATACTTCACGGTTTTTGAGAAATGAGCCACTGTCATCTACAACTATTTTTTATTTTTCTCGTGATATGGGAACTAGGTTTTTCCCATTGTTCTCCAGTAGAAGAATCATGATGTTATTAAGTTTATTACCAATAGTTATCCCAACCCATTTTATCATTTGGTAGAAAAGGAAAAAAAAAAACATATAAAGGAAAGTTCACAGTGCATCCTATATATGCGTTGTGAACTCTAACAGTCTAATAAATCCAAGTTATGGGAGAGCTCCCAGCTATTAAAGGAGGTCTGATTGGTTCCCTAGAAAAAAGTTAGACATCAAGGGACACTTGTACCTGATATATAGTACCACTAGATACCTAAACATGAGCTGGTTGTAGTTTCATTTAACATCACCAACAACTTCCTGGAATCTAGCAGTTTGTTAATATTTTTTTTGTTTGTCTATTGCCACACCTCTCCAAGGAAAAAAATGCTATGATAGATCTAGGTAATGAATCATACATGGATTCTTGATATAATTTGATATTTAATAGGTGATATGACTCCAAAAGAGGGGTTGGAATGGTTTGATGTGAGAGTCATATATTTTTCTTTCAATTGTAAAAGTTTCCAGATTGTATGTAATCAGACTCAAGACTCTTGGATAATTGAAGATCAATTTCTTCTCCTACTATCATATTTTGTGTTTCAGTATTGATTTGATGCTATCTATTGATGAAGGATTCATCTTTAGTACTTGTTCATGAATGCAATGAATGATTTACTATTTTTTTACTGGTACAAGTGTTTTCAAAGAACTTTTTCTTATGGATTAGGAGGTTCCTCTTTGATAATAATTCTACTATGTAATATCCCAAGACCCAAACTCAATTGTAATTGTAAATGTAACATATGTCATAGGCTCGTGAGCCAAGTTATAATAATCTAGGAGGATTATGTGATGATTAGGATGAAGATACTATATGCTAAAGACCAATGAGCCTATTTTTGTATATGTAAATACTCATATCATTAATAATAAATACATCGTTGGTTGCTAGACATACAAGGACTAGAGTTATAGGGGGTTATGATTCCAAAAGAGAGGGGGCTTGAAGGGCTAAGAATTTATTTTATATTTTTATTCTCCATTTTTTTCTTAATGGAGAATAGTTGTTACGTGAGCTTCTTGGGGGAAGGGCAGGAAGTTCTTGACTCCAAAGAGTTCATAAACCCATCCCTGGTTTGTTGGGGGGGTTGGTCATGGTTGTTTTTTATCTCTTCTCACTGTCATTCTCTCTATCATTCTGTTGTCGGTCGCTCCACTTGTTCATGCATTCATTCACACACATGTTCATTGTTCACCCCTCTTGTGGAGATTTCACTCCATTCTTTCCCTCACTCATTCATCTTTCCTCATGTGTCTCTTGGATCGGGAAAGGAAGACAAACTTCTAAAGTGCAACTATGGTTTTATTGGTTGTAGATAGTATTGGTTTAATCCAACCATGATTTGAGACCTTCATGTTTGATATGCATGGTCTGTGTCCAACTTTTCTCACAGATGTGAGTCATGAGAGTTTGAGCATGGAGATTTTGGAACATCTGCACTGGAGCCATGGAAGGAGAAGGATTGCCCGAGGAACTGCATGGCAGAGAAGGGTGGGGGTCCATTCTCTTGTGTGGTGTAGGATGTGTAGAAGAGAGCTGGGTACTTGGATTGTTGTGAGTGTTGGGGAAGTCTATGAGAGCTTGAGTGCTAACTGGTTTGTGAATCCAATTAACACTGTGGAACTATCCTTATGGATTCCTATCCCTGGATTGGGGGTGACATTGCTGTCGAGACTTGGAACAATAATGTCTATGGTTGGGTGGAACATCCTTGGTATGCGGCTAGTTGGTGGTTTTTTTCTGTAAACTATAAGTGCTCTCTGTTATGGTATTATTTACCTGTGTATGAATTATTTTGCTTTGTATTTATTTATCATTGAATTCGATATGTTTAGAGTATGCATGCTTGTTGTGTATTTTTTTTCATGTCATATGCTTCATTATTTTTATGTGTAGCATGAGTCTTGATGAATGCATGTGAATATTTCATGAATTCGTTGTTATTTAAAGTTAGAGGAGGGGTCAAATTAGTCTAGAGAAGGGACTTGTATTTAACATGCCCAACCTGTGGGTGGTGGGGTATGTTACAGATTGGTATCAGAGATTAGTTCCTATACTAAGCCTGGATGGGCTATGTAAACCAAATTTGAAGCAAAAGTTCCAAAAAAAATTAAGTTGCAGAGTGCCAGAAGGCGCTGAGAGCACAACTTGACTATGTTTGAAATATCAAGAGGTGTAGCAGTTTGGGAAACCACAATGGTTGTTTATTTGGGCCACAAGGTTTGACCCAAGCCATTAGATCTATTTTAGGAGGCTCAAATTCTTCATAGCCATCATATCTGGAAAAGGAGGATTAGGGTTAAGCACTGAATTCCTTTGAACTTCACCACTCCAGATGTTTGAAGTTATTTTTCATAAAAGAGGCAAAATCCCCAGAGTGGATCTATGTTGTAGATCACTGGGAGAAGTGCTCAACTATTAGATTTTTCCAAATACAGATTGAAGACATTAGATCAATCAAAGATTAGGAAGTAAGGTGCAATGGTGAAGATCAGATCAGATCTTTCATATCTACATGTAAGCGAATGTGAGTCATAGATATCACTATAGTTTGGAGGTTCGACACTTTGGGAAAAGCAAGTCCTCAAGATTCTAGGATGTAAATATCCCAAAGTCCTGAACTCTAGAGTTAATATGGACCTTCCATTTCCAGTGAAACGTGTCCACAAATTAAGCAATGTTCAAAATTTCGACAATCCGACGGCTGTGTGGTGTTCAGTTCAAACACAAAATCCTATGAAGTCGTGAAGCAGCAGATTGATGTGGTGTGATGATGTCACCTAGGGTGATGTGGACCTACTATAAGCATGCCATGTGTCACTTGTTTCTGTACCACTTATAGGCCCTTAGTAACAGTTGGGACCTAACATGTGTCACCCGTCGATGGGGCCACGTGTCACTACATTAATTGTTTGACAACGGAGCAAAGGAGATCGTTTTATTCACCAATTCAGTGCTCGGAAGGAATAAATTGTGATGAAGGTGAAACCCATGAAGCTACAAAGAGCGGAGTAAATCCTCGCCATTGATCGAGAGAGGATGTGGCAGTAGATCCCATAGTCCAGAGACTTCACACTCCGAAGGATTCAAGGAATAAGTAGTTAGGGTCAAGGAATCCTGAAGGTCGAATTCCATCTCAACCATTGATTACAATGGACAAATGGTGCTATTTAGCAAGGTATGGAGACTTGGTACTCTAGAGGAATTGAGTTGCATATGGATTTGAGTTGGGAACTCCCGAAGGCTGGAGTTAACCCTAGTTGTTGATAGGGAGAGGATACGTGGCAGCAGATCCTACAGTCTAAATACTTGGCACTCATGAAGGATTGAAAGTGTGGACAATCCATAACTCTAAAAGCCCAAAGTCCTAGATTTGATCGTGGCCATTGGTTAATGAGAAGGCGTGGTCTGTTAATTTTTTATTTGTGAGTTCGCCAATTCGAAAATTCAGGAGGAAGCACAAGATAGAGCCTTAGAACTCCTAAGTCCCAGGGCATTGGAGCTCCTATTGATCATCGATATAAATAGAGAATTAGGACCATCGATCAGTGCATCCTCTGAGTATCTAAAGTGAGAAGCTCCGGAGAGCCAGTCGGGGAGTTTGCTAGTTCTACGTTTGGGAGAAGTCAATGTGGAAGTTGAGAGAACCTATGAAGTTCTAGAGCCCCAAAGTTCCCTAAGCTACAAATAATCACCTATCATTTAGTTCTTAGTCATATACCATGGTAACATGAGGTTGGGGTCCAAATAAAAGTGGCTTATTCCCGAAAATTGTGTTCAAGAAACAAAAAATAAGGGCTTAGGAAGGAATCTCGTGAGGTTTTGATTGTTTGAACCTACATCAAAAGAGGTAAAGAAGGTCTGTGAACCTTATGAGTGGGTCCAAAAAAGGTCCAAGAGCTATTTTGTCTCTCATAAAGGAGAATAACTACACATGGATTGCATCATTTAAGAAGACAATTTGCAATTGTCCATAACTTTCTTCTTAGAACTCATAATTGAGCAAGAAAGCAGTCAAAGGAAAGGTCTTGGAAAGAGGATTCCAGGTATTCCATCATAATTGAGGAATTTTTGGATCTGAACCATAAGCAATTCAGAATCACTGTGTATATTATTGTAAGCCTCAGATGCAAAGAGGGGTGTTCAATTGAATGCTAACCAAGCCAAGAGATTGGAAGTGGCCAAACGAATGTTAATTAGGCCAATAGAATGAGGATTATAGTCTGTTGATTTAATCTAGAAAAAAGAAGGCATGCGATCCTATGTAATTGTATGTGAGCATAAGTATGTGAAAGAAAAGGAAAATACTCTATTTTGTGTATTTTGGAAGCCTTTGTAATTATGTATGTTTATCTATGTATTGTATACCTATGCGAGGAAGAATTGTATGTCTCCGCATATAGTTGAGATTGTGTAGTTCAGGTATATGGATCGTGTTACAGGATGATAAGGAGAACTCTGGAGAGGAATTCTAGTATAATTCTGCATTCAAATCGAGATCGAGAATGATTATTCCATTGATCATCAATCATGAGTAGGATTGATGATACTACTCAATGATGGAGGATAAAAATTATCGTGATCATAGGGTAAGATACAACAACCATCGCATCACCCCACTAGTGAATGATAATCGTTAGATCACAATTGTGCAAGGAAGAGGAAATAATGAACATCGTCCTTTAATCATTTGGATTGGAACTATGCACATCGTTCGATCGTGAAGAAATGACTAATCAATAATGATTGAGTCATAACCATCAAATCTGGGAGTTTCATAGGAGGAATGTTGGATCAACATCTGATTAAGTCATGGCTGTTGGATCTCAGTGATGGTAGATCAATGATGAGGATCCATTGTGAGATTCAAAGGGTGATTTAATGTTCGCAAAGATTTTGGTTCCACAATCCACATCGAACATTGATCATCACCCACCAAAATATCGACAACTCACATCGATTCCAATACCAACATGCATATTCCATTGTAGAAATCGACGATGGAGATAAATGTCGTGCTATTTGGGACCCCGTAATCATCCCTGATCATATATATCCACGTTGGTTTGATATACAACGTTTATTAGTAGACAAGGAATAAATTCGAGTCATAGCTCTCGGGCATATGAGTTTAATAGAGTTTATCACCTCTGTGTTAAATCCCTCATCATGTGGATTGGTCCTATAGAAAAAAGTTGACAGGTGAAAGAAGAGCAGATCAATCCTAGGCACCATGTCAAGGGTTTAGCGCACCGTAAGATAAATCGGGTCTCTCTAACTATGGGATGAGTTAGCCACATATTTGGATCCAAGCCAAGTTCATGAAGAATGTGGATGGATTCATATATGTCTTACATCAATTCAGGAAAAATTAATAGTCATCAAGCAAATCCAAGTGCTGATATGATCAGTCATGGAAAGGATAAATCAAGTGCCTCAAGAAATAAGTTGGTGTTATATGACCAAGGTTACTCAAATAACATGACTGGAAATATAATTCGGTCATGTAGGAACTAGATCAGAGGAATCCAAGTAATAATGGAAGAAGAGATCATGAGGTAGATATCAAGATAATAGGAATGTAGGATAGCGCTCCAGGAGAGATACAAAAATAGTAGAGTATTTTTGATGCATTCCAAAAGTATCAAAGATATTTCCACAATATCATGGAGATGTCAAAGCCAATAAGGATTTCAAAAATAAATGAATCTCTGTAGAGAACCAGTAAGGAACCAAAAAAAAAAATGGTTCTATGCATGGGTTTGAATGCAAAGGAGATGGTGCCTGATAAGAATCCATCTAAAGTGGTATAGAGCCATGAGTGACATTCCCATAGGTTGGAGGTATCACTTGAAATTACAATGGTAAAGTAAAATAGATGTTGAGTATGTTTAATTAATCGTGTGCAACTAGCAAAGGAGGCATATGTACATCATTACAATATGCTAGATATTGGCTATGTAAGCTGTTACAAATAGGGAAAAATCAAAAGAATAATGCTTTTAAATTTTTTATGTTTACTAGATCAACATACACATACAACAGATCTAAATAAATATTTCTGAGTAGAAACAAATAAGAAACACAGTAGATCTAAAACAATAATTATTTCTGAGCATAAAAAAATTAGATTTGAAACTGAAACAAGTAGATCAGAAACTGAAACATGTAGATCAGAAACTTAAACAAGTAGATCTGAAACTTAAACAAGTAGATCTGAAACTAAAACAAGTGGATCTGAAACTTTTCCTCTTGAATTAATGAGAGATGTACCTAACACACATGTGAATATAAGCCTATGTATAATATGCTCAGATATAGTTTAGGTTCATGGATCAACCTATTAGGGTTTGATTTATCCAAATTTTATGAGAAGAACAAAATGAATACAGATTATTAAAAGATGATTAACACAAAATAACAGAGATACAATAAAATTGGTTATTCAATAGGGAAATAAACTGAAACTGTAAAATGCAACGGAAAACAAGCTTGTTGGAATGGTCACGACTTATCTCTGAGAAGAGTTGTGACGATTGCACTCATTCACAAAAAGATGGTTACAATGAGGATCTGAAGGCCTTTTACAATAAACAAGAATGTAAAAAACCCTAGACATTCAAAAACCTAAACCTAGGAGATGAAGCACCAAAAGTCATGTGGGCCACATTTGGGTAAGTTAGTACATCAACTTCCCAAGGTCATAACATTTTCATACGATCTCTGTTTTAGGCACACAATAGCCCATTGGAAAGGTCTAACCAAAAAGAAAAAAGATTGACTGGCCTAGTTCAGTGCCTTCAAGAATCACCTGGGCCCCAAATCCACAAAAAACGTTGTTTAGGGCCTCAAAGGGACCCCAAAAGTTTGGAACCCAAAAAACTGTCGAAAAACTACCAAGGTGGAAAACTATTTTTCGAGCCAGTAGAATAGGTGCATGGCCACCGATATCCACCTGGATCAATCCTCCCTCATTAATAATAAATGGTCTCCATTGCGTTGAGTTCCCCCATCATATGAGAAAATTTTTGTTGAATTTGGCCCTGGGTGAGACACTCGCCTTGGTGCAGAAGATGGCCTGCTTTGATGACTCGATAAAGGTGGATCCTTTAATGTCGAGTTACCTTGATCTATGTGTCCATAATATGATCACTGGATGCATGTTGCATGTATTTAGGGTTGATCTATGCTAGTGTCAACTTCTTTGTTATCTCTAAGGTGTCCAATAATGGTGGGAAATATGGCTGAAGGAGAGCCACATTGAAGACTGGATGCAGACCAAGGAAGTGGGGAATGTTGAGCTCAAAATAGTTTTCACCCACAACCTTGGGGATGGCGTATGACCCATAACAGAGTGGGAGAAGCTTTCAATGGAGCCCTATAAGGTTTTCTTTTTGCAAATGAAACCAAACTTTGTCACCCACTTGAAACTTATTCAACACCCGATGTTGATAATGGCACTGCTTGTACTTGGAATTAGACTTCTGTGGAATATCCTGAACCTGTTGGTGGATGTGTTGGATCCACTCAATGAACTGGGTGGCTTTGTCAAATTCTGGTGGATCAGGGGACGATTCGGTCGAGGTGGCCTCCAAGGGTAGTGCAACATCCATAGGGCCCAATGGTTGGAATCCCAACCCCACCTGAAAGGGGTTGTGGCTAGTTGAGCTATGGATGGCTCAGTTGTAGATATGCTAAACATAGGGAAGATTCTCATCCCATTTGTAGGGTTGTTTTGAATTGTACATGTGAAGGATATATATGACCATCTATTTGACGACCTTAGTTTGGCCATTTGTCTGGTGGTGGAAGGAAGTGGATTTGGTGAGCTTGGTATCTAACAGTGACTAGAGGCTTGACCAAAAGAAGCTAAGGAACCGACTATCACGGTCTGAGATAATGGTTTGTGGGATCCAAAAATGTACCCATACTTGTTCAAAGAAGATCTTGGCAGTAGCTTCTATTGTGATTTTCTTCTTGCATGAAGCTAGAATCGTCATCTTGGAAAAGCGATCAACAACCACAAAAACATAGTCATTTCCCCTCTTGGTGGATAGGAGGCCCAACATGTAGTCCATTAAGATGGATTTCCATGACCTTTTAGGAGTAGGTGGAGGGGTGTACAATCCCTATTTCTTAGTGGTCGGTTTGGAAATAATGAAAGTGGTGTAGGACCTAATATACTTGCCAACATCTTGTCGAAGTTTCGACCAATAGAAATGTTTTTGCAGTAGTTCCATTGTCTTTTCGATGCTAGAGTTTCCTTCCACCCAACTCTAGTGAGATTCCCAAATCATCTTCGCGTTCTCGCTTGATGGAATGTAGAGATGGACCAGACAACATAACAACCTGTCCTGAAGATGGAAATTACTGACCACCGATTTGGCACCCAACATTTGGTAGGTGGTGGATAAGTCAACGTCTGTCTTGTAGATATGGGGCCATCCAGAGGTCTTGTGGCTGCAAGAGTCTAGCACCGTAGTGAGTGTCATGACTGGAGGTCGGTTGAGGCAGTCAAAAACTTGGTTGGTAATTCCTGTTTTATACTTGATGTTGAGGTGGAACTACTATAAGTATGTTGACCACTTTCGATGGTCGTCATTCTTCAATTTTCCTTGGATCTTCATGAACTGTAGTGGATTTTGATCAGTTTGGATGACTGTCTCCTTCCCAAGAATGTAATGTCGCCATTGGCAGCAGGCTTTCACAATGGAGTACACTTATTTTTCATAAGTAGGGTACTTACATACAACATATGATAGTGTCTCACTATGATATTCCACGGGGTGGTCATGCTGAGTGAGAATGATGCCCACAACATAGTCTAAAGCATCTGTCTCAATCTCAAAGGGATGTTACAAGTCCGGTAATGAAAATACCGGGGATGAGAAAAAACAGTTCTTCAAGTCATCAAAGGTTTGTTGTTGGGACAGACCCCACACAAAATTTTCCTTACCGCCACCCCTAATTACTTGGCTGAGGGCCCATGGATATGAGATAATATTAACACGAACTTGCGATAGAAATTGGTGAGGCCCAAGAAGATCATAAGTTCAGTGAGTTTGGTTGGGGATGGCCAGTCACGAATGACCTAGATCTTGGATAAATCCACATGCACGCCATGTTGATCAATTATGTAGCCTAAGTAATGGACCTTGTCCATGCTGAAGGAGCATTTTTCCAAGTTTGCATATAGTTTGTGCTGTCGTAGGGTGTGCGGAATGTGCTAAATATGTTGGAAGTGTTCTTCCCAAGTCTTGTTGTAGATGAGGATGTCATCCAGATAAACCACTACAAAATTATTGGTGAAAGGTTGTAGGATATCGTCCATCATCCTCATAAAATTTGTTGAATCATTTGTCAAACCAAAGGGCATGACCAACCATTCAAAAAGACCTTCTTTTGACTTGAAGGTAGTCTTCCATACATCTGTCTGCTCTATTGGGACCTGGTGGTAGCTAGAATTCAGATCAATCTTACTGAGGTATTTTACCCCCGTGAGATGATCAAGGAGGTCGTCGATTCAGGGAATCAGGTACCAGTTTCAGACTGTGATTTTATTCAGGACTCGGTAATCAATTCAGAGTCACCAGGTCCTGTATTTCTTCTGCACCAACATGATTGGGCTCCCATAAGGCGATGATATGGGATGGATGTGGCCCTTGTGGAGCAGTTACTGGATCTGCCTCTTGATATCCTCTTTTTCTAACAGGGAGCGACGATAGACTGGCCCATTGGGTAGTGGTGTGCTTGGGGTCAGATCTATGGGATGCTTGACCTGGTGGTGAAGAGGTACCCTGGTAGGAGAGGAGAAGATATCTGAGTATTCTTCCATGAACTTATCGACTTGCTTCCATTGTGTGGAGAGATCAGCTACAGAGGCCCTGGTTGTGGCTACGATCTTTTGCTCACTCTGAGAGAGAATCACGAAGAAGAAAAATTTCCCTGTCTCAGAGATGACCTTCGTGCATTGCTTAGTAGAGATCAAGGAAATAACAATAGGATGGACTGCCTCGGGTATCCTGTACAATTTCCTATTCAAAGTAATAATAACACTACGAGGCCTAGAGTCATTTACAATATCATGTTTCCATAAATAAGGTTGGACATAAAGAACAGTATAAACTTCAAGTGGAAAAACATCCCACAATACCTTGTCTTTGAAAGGCTTGATGTTGTATGACAATTGACATTGTTGGTTGACGCGAAGATCACTTCCTTGGTGTAACACACCCACTATCATAATAAAGAAAAAAAAATTGGGTTAATCTCCCATACATGAGAAATATCCACAAACCTGCATTAGCGAAATGCCAATCCCTGGTTCTATATCGGGATTCGGGGTTCCTTCTATTGGGGTTTTGACAACCACGATGTCTTGGCAATTTCAATCACCGATCTTCGATCTCTGATTCACTCCTTGTTTGCCTCAGCCCCACTTGGCTAAGCCTTTGATCCACACAACCGGTTCCTATATGATCATACGATAGCTTCTCGTCGGGGTTTCGGAGTTTGCGGTGCCGAGGTGCACATGTACCCAGAACTCCCGATCCTTCGATCCCCGATGTGCTCCTAGCGTATTGGCTTTCCGGGCTAAGTCCTGGTCAATACGACCACAACGTTCACAAGACCATAGTCTTAATTCTTGTTGGGGTTTAGCACTTTTCAATGTCATGGCGCACAAGTCCCCTGGACTCCCAACGCGCCTCTTCACTGGCTAGCCCCCCTTGGCTATACCATGGTCCATATGACCACTTACCATATGACTGCAGCCGTATAACCTTCCATCGGGGTTTCGACATTTGCGATGACACAAAACACCTATACCCGGGGCTCACGATATCCCAATCCCCGATTCTCTCCAGATGCTCGACACGTGTCCCTTGGATCAATGGCTTATGATGGTGTCAGAAATTCACATATCGCGGTTTCGTGATGCAAGGGTTTCATGTCCTTGAAATCTCGATATGCCGAACCTCGACTTTCTGGGATCTCTCGCCACGCGTCCTCGCTGATGGATGACTCAGATCCTATTGGGAAATCGCAGATCGCGATTTCTTGTTGCGAACATTCCATGTCCTCGGAATCTCCGATCTTCCGATGCGTCAAACTCCAATAGTGCCTTGATCTCCGACACCTATCCCTCAGATGGACGACTCAGATCCTATCGGGAAATAACGGATCGCGATTCCGAGTGGCAAGAGTTCTATGTATTTGAAAACCCTGATATGTTGAACTCCGACTCTTTCGGATCCTCTGCCACGTGTCCCTACTATTTGGACGGCTCAGATCCTATCAGGAATTCGCAAATCGCGACTTTTTATTGCAATGGTTCTACACTCCTAAATTCTCCGATGGGTGAAATCTCGACGATTCCCCAGAACGCTGACATGTGTCCTGCCGAGATCAACGGTTAGGATCTGTTCTCAGGATTTCGAGAACCACAAGGCCTCGATTCTCGGACTCAACAAAACCCCGATGAACCTATTGTCCCGATGACTTCTCTGGGATGTTGACACGTGTCCTTCCGAGATCAACGGCTAGGAATCTTCCTCTGCACACTAGAGTTTAACTCCGGCACATCTTCTTGAGATCTGACGGCTTTTGGGACTATGATCCAATATCCGACGGTTTAGATCATTTCCTCGCATGCCTACCCCTACGCTTAACCCCTACGCAGCTTCTCCAGATCCAATGGCTGACGGGTAATTAGACCGAGATCTAACGGTCTAGATTCGTTCGTTTGGGTCTTGGAGTTTACGATCCCAATTTCTCGTTGCTCACGATGATAGAGGACAAAGGGTCAAGGTATGTAACACCTTCGTTACTTCCGTCAATCTAATGGTCGTGAATGACTATGGGTCCTCCGACGAGATCTCATYYRTCGACTTATTTCRYCTCACAACACTACTATCTTGGAACCTTAATAGGATCGTTCCTCCTCGTACATGGTTAATAAGGTCTGTGCGTTCGAGTCCCTATTCTGGGTTCTTGGTGAACCTTTCCAAGGAGGGAATCTCTGTGAAGAGATCCTTACCGGGGCATTCCCGGGAGCAGATAAACGGAGACAACTTCCCGAGAGCGGCTGGGCATGACTAGATTCGTTTATCAATGTAAGTCAAGCATGGTTTCCTCGGTGTTAAGCATATATCGACTCATTCATATCAAGCACTACGCGGACATTCTCACGCTGGAATCATTTACTATCTCATGGTTCTATGAGATAATATCTACTCCTTATTTAACAATTACTGCATAGACATTCTTTCACAGAAAACATTTACAATTCCACCAGTCTATGAACATATGTGACAGCATATAAATTTCAAATGCAATATA
>JZKD02S1657462.1:1186770-1240711 GCA_000966675.3 Picea glauca
TACCTCATCAAGCCATCAACCTACCAGCCTGCAAGGCATTTATTTCAAGGCTAGCAAGCCGCTTTTGGTTCTCCAGGCCAGTGGAGTCCAAATACGGTGTTTTTTTTTTTAATTCTTGGTGGAAGTTAATGCCCCTTTTCCAGGTGCCCTCCACCACCATCCTGGTCTCTTTTCCACACATCCCCTCTCAGCAGTTCTGCAATAAATTCAAACTATCATTTACATTCATTGACCTCTTCCTGCAGGTCCATTTACAACACATATTCATACTTATGAGTTTTTTCCATAGTCCTTGGCCAGTTCAGTTATATTTACAATCTTGGGGAAACAGGGTGTTACACTTGGTGAAGCCATCTAATGGTGTAGGGTTGTGGGTGTGGCATTGTTGGCAAGGCCAACCACTTGAAGACCTCTGCTGAGATGAGGTTCTTCTGGCTACCTCTATCAACGATGAAGTGTAGTGGGGTGATTTTTACCCACATCTATGAATGGAAGAGGTTCTCTCCTTCTTCTGGCTCATCTGGTTCACTAGGTTGAAGCTTGAAGGTACAAAGGTGGCACTGGGTTCTATGTCAATGATCTGTATTCCCCTTTCTAGTTTTGAATTAGAGTCAAAATCTACATCTAATTCATAGGCATTCATTTCGGCCACCTGTGACTACTTTGAGCAGTAGTTATCAATATTATTCCAAGGGATCTTATGGAACTCGCACCACTTCCCGATATATTTCTTTGTCTTTCCAGTTTCCTTTTTTCCTTGTGGCTTGGACTGGTTGTCCTGATACTATCCATATTTTATCTATCCTTTATTATATGGGTTGGGGATATTAGAATATAAGTGGATGTTCTCTTTTTAACATTGACAATACCCTTTTCACCCAACCATAGGCCGAAGCCACCCTCCGAGCACCTTAACCTTGACAGAGAATCACTTCGGAAGAAAACCCTAGGCTAGATATCCAAACAAAGGGTAGTGCACCTTTCCCCAAGGATAGTGAATCAACAAGAGCTGATCAGATAGTCCAAACCCTAGCCAAGAGATAGTCCAAGCGTAACTTCTAGCTGCAGCAGCGGCAACGACAACTCTCCTCCAAAACTGTGCAGAAACTGGGCAACTGCAGTGCGCACAAGTGCTTCTATGCAATTCTGAGACTGTCTCCTAGAATGAGAATTGGCCTCCTATATTTATACTAATTCTAGTTAACTGTCTGGGCTGAATTCTCATTCTAGGTATCTATCTGTTCAGTATATATTATTATTTATGGCCGATTTCTTCTCTTGGAGGCTAATAACCTAATATAAATTATCTTCTTGAGTTGGCAAGTCTTATAGGGTTATTAGCCAACTCATTAGGATTTTTTCTTTCTTCCTAGAGTATTCTATCCTCGTCAGGTTTACACATGGAGGTAAATACCTCCCACGACTACCATACTATCAAAACTCCCTCCTAGCTAGGGAGGTATTACAGGTAATGGTCTTGAGCAGAAAAACAAGCCATTCATCCGATAGCATCAACATAGTTGTATAGACTAGATCATGAATATATCATGATCACCATCATCATTATCAGCTGCATCATCTCTCGAAACCATACTTTATTTGAGTAATCAGACATGATGCTCACTCCATAGAGTGATACAAGAGCCATTCTCCTAATATAGAAGAGTAAATGTTATGAACCATTTTCTGTCTAGAAAATGTCTCTTCATCATTCATCTAGCTAATAATTATTTCCCATAAATTGTTGATATTATTCAAGGCAGTCAGAACAAAATAGAACACAACTGTGTCTATCCATAGTAGTACATAACTACAATCCATAGGTACACTACCACACCAAGTGACACACAAGTACTTCATCAAACAATGGAACACATTCACCATAGTAGTATACATATACTGTCTAGAAACATATGGTCTTCATAACAATCATCTAATAATAACCTGCACATAAACAATGTTATGATATAAACTGAATCATCTGGGATGATCTTTCACTCACATATGTGAGATCTAAAATAATATCTGCCCTCAAAGTAGAACAATGAGATATCTGGACTATTCTTCTCAAGCAAGGAAGAATAATTGTCCTGTCTTCTGAACCTAGACCATTCCCCACCCTGGGCCATTCTTCCTACACTAATCAAAGTGCACCTTGGAGAGAATTTATAAACACTAAGGAATGCCTATCCCTGATTGTTGAGCCTGGACCATTCCCCACCCTGGGTCATTCCTCCTACACTAATCAAAGTGCACCCTAGAGAGAATGTATAAACCCTAAGGAATGATTGTCTAGACCATTTCCTCTGTTAACCACAAGAGGAAAATATTGTCCTATATCAACCTCCAAAATGAACATTTCCTCATGTTAACCACAATGAGAAATCGTTGTCCGGTGAGGCGGGCTAGTCTTCTTGAGTAACCCTCAAGAAGAGAGACTACCCTAGACCACTCCCCATGTTAACCACTATCAGAAGTCGCTATCTATGATACATCAACAATATGGACCATTTCCCATGTTAACCACAATGGGATATCATTGTCCATCAGAAATATCAATCCACTTTCCGAACAGGAAAGCATCTGTCCAAGATGGACTATTTTTCAATCTTGAAAATGAATGTCCTCAATAATATTTTTAGTGCTACCTCCCAAACTAGGAGTCATCTCTTCCTTTTTCAATAAGGAAGTCATCTCCATGAGGTCCATCTTGAGTACGCAAACTCTTTCATCTTGGATAGAAGCTTTACCAAAATGTCTTCTTATCTTCTCATCTGTGGAGATATGTATTGGAGAACCACTTTCTCCTTTCTAGACTTCATCATGGATAATGTAATGCTTGATTTTAAATGTACTTTAGTCTGGAACAATGATTTCCTGTGAAGGCTTCATCTAGCTCTGAAAAATAGAGTATATCATTGTTGGAAAACTGGAACATATCCATGTGGCACTTCTTCTGCCATCATGAGATCTGATCTACTGAGTAATCATCTTGATGTTATAGGAAATCTTCACCATGCTTCTACTGTGCACTAGAGGTTCTCCACCAAGTTATCTTCTTTTATCTACATACAAGGGTCTCTTTATGGTATGCCTAAAAGTCTTGAGATTTCTCTTCATACGCTCTTTATTCAATTTCTCTAGAGAATATTCTTTTCATTCATCCGATGTAAAACTCCAACTCATGGATCTTGCAGATGATATAATGACTCATGTAGAGATAATTCTGGTTTACTGGAACAAGTAATCATCATAGTCTTCTCCCTCCATCTGGGAGAACCTCTAGTTTTGCATCTCCCAATGCTTTCATTCATAAGTCTTCCATACACTGTTTTTCATCACGACTTCCAGTTCCTCTGCTTGATTTCTTTTATTGAGTTTATATCAGGTTGAGAATCTTGTGATTCTTGATACAATGACTGGTTGTTCTGCCTTCTCTTTCTTTCTTGGAATCTTCATGTGTTTCTTTAGTTCTCGGATCCATGGAGTTTCTTATAGATTCCATTCCATCATAGGATCACGGATGTGGATGGACAACCAGGGATACTTTAAGGCTTCTCTTTGAAGAATACGTACTTTCTTTCATGTCTGATATCATGGATATATACTTCATCATCTTCAATGGATCATAGGATTAGCTCCCTCCTAATACTTTCTTCAAGTATGAGTGCATATAATCGGCTCCCTCTGTTTAACAGAGTCCACGCTTTCGTCTTGTTGTCTACTACAAAATCTCAAAAGTCTTTTTCCAATTTCCTCTCGATTGCTGACTTATTTTTGTCTTTGCTTCTTCTAAGTCTCTTCATGATTGATTTCGCTTATCTTGCAATAGCTTCCACATGATTTTTGTTTCATACTTTCAAGTGTATTATCTAATGATATCCATTCTTATCTTCTTGTTCTTCCATGGGTATAGTTATTCTTGGAACACGTTATCTTCCAAGAGATAGATATACAGGATGTGTACAGAGACGATGCAAACAAGATATGTACAAGAAATAGGAAGAGTTTTGTTAACTTTAGAAGAAGAAGTCTCTTCCATCCTGGTTATTCTTCTTGGTAGGTTCCTTTTCTTTGGCAATTGATGCTTCATGTTTCTCCTTCATTTTCTCTAGATCGAGACAATGATTATTGTAGTGACCATACTTTTAGCAGTTGAAGCATTGTACTTATGAAATGTCTTTCTCTTGATTTGGCTTCCTCCTTGAACCAAACTTCCTTTTGTTCCTGAAGTTCTTAAATCTTGTTGTGAAAGATTGATCATCATACTTCTTTTGGGGTTTCTGTTTTGCACTGATCCTTGATTCTTCTTGAGCACAACAAGTCCAAAGTTATTAAAATGTCTTATACTCCTTTATTGTGTTCATGCTTGTGGCAAATGCATCCCACGTCTTGGGAAGACCATTGAGTATTATGTTTACCAACTCCTTCTTTGAGATGATCTCTTCAATAGCTTGTATTTGATCTCTTAACTGAGAAATTCTCACAAAGTATGATGTTATGTTGTCATCATCATTCATCTTCATGTCACAGAGCTCATTCTTTAGACTCATTACTTGTCCAATGTTTCTGACTGAGAAGAGGTTTGTTAGGGCATCGTACATATTCTTCGATCAGTCAATATGGGAGATGTAGGGTCTAAAATGGTATTTTATGGATTCCACTATGATACTCATAGCATTAATGTCATCATATTTGAAATTCTCCATAGTTGCAATATTTTGTGGTTCCTTCTCTTTCCCTTCTTCAAACTCTGGTTTCACGATCTTTCCTTTCACGATATTCAACACTTTTTTCTTGGCAAGGATGAGGTCAATCATTTTCTTCCACACTCTGAAGTTAGAGGCTCCATATAACTTATTCTCTGACTTCATAGAATAAGTCATGGATTCTTTGACTTGGTCAAACCCTAGATTTGACCACAAACTCAAACTTCACGTCTTGGCTTGCTGAGAGTATCAGGAGATGCACTAGGCTAGAGAGCACTGATCTATCTGGAGATTAGGTCAATTCATTCACTTAAGGTTCCTCAGCAAGAGGAATAGGGTTTCTGCAACTGCTCCTTCTATTAACTCTAGCAGCAGTTTCATGGAAGTTTCTTTTGCTAGTAACCCTAACAACAGTTCCTCAATGAGCTCAATATCCTAGCGGCTATGTTTCCTTCCAGCGTTTAGAATGAATGAAGGAGGTGTGGGCCCATAACTTGTTAAAATATAAGTGGATGTGCTCATTTTTCCATTGACAATACCCTTTTCACCCAACCATAGGCTGAAGCCACCCTCCGAGTACCTTAACCTTGACAGAGAATCACTCCAGAAGTAAACCCTAGGCTAGATAGCCAAACAAAGGGTAGTGCACCTTTCCCCAAGGATAGCGCATCAAAAAGAGATGATAAGATAGTCCAAACCCTATCCAAGAGATACTCCAAGTGTAACTGCTAGCTTCAACAGCTGCAACGACAAATCTCCTCCAAAACTGCATAGAAACTAGGTAACTGCAATACGCACAAAAGCTACTTTGTAATTCTAAGACTGTTTGCCAGAATGAGAACTGGCCTCCTGTATTTATACTAATTCTAGCTAACTGCCTGGGCTGACTTCTCATTCTAGGTATCTATCTGTTCAGTATATATTATTATTTCTGGCCGACTTCTTCTCTTGGAGGCTAATAACCTAATATAAATTATCTTCTTGAGCCAACAAGTCTTCTAGGGTTATTATCCAACTCATTAGGGTTTCTTCTTGCTTCCCGGAGTATTCTATCCTTGTCAGGTTTAAACATGGAGGTAAATACCTCCCCTAGCTACCATAATATCAACGGGAGCCTTCCTTTCCTAGATTTTGTTGTGAGGGGTTCCCAGGACCAAATTTCTACATCTGTTTTTTGAGATTCTACTCGATTTTGATGACATATCGGTAGGCCACACCCAAGGAAGAGATGTATAGAAATTCCATTTTGGTATGGATGTATATATGAATATCACCATGATACTTTAGCACCAAGTGTCTCTTTGAATCTTTGATACCCAACTTGGTGCTCAAGGTATGGAAGATATTTGTGAAATCTGGCACTCCTAGGCCTCTTTCTTTCTGCAGTGTGGTCCATTTGGTATACAAATCATCATAACTTCCAACAGGGTAGTATTGTTCCTTAATAACATCCTTGAAGGATTCCCAGGTGGCCATGACTATAAATAATGAGGGTGCCTCTATTTCATTTTTCTCACAGAAAGTTTCCCACCAATCTTTGACATGAAAAACGACTTTGAGGAGAGGAAAAGTAATCTTTTCTCTACTCAAAAATTTATGGACAAAAAAATACCCTTCTAGTAGATTCAACCACTTGTCTACAATATCTGTGTCTATTTGACCTTCAAATATAGGAATAGAGAAGTTTAATTGTAACTTGAAGGGGGCGGTGCCTCCACTCGAGTAAGATGTGTCACTTGTTGGTAGCCACCGAAGGATTTGTGTGAAACTGTCCATCATCTCATTCCTTTGTTGCATGAGGGATTCCTCAAGGAACATTTTGAAAGGATCTTTTGTCCTGTCATCTTTATTATCTCTTTCCATGATAGGTCACTTGGGCATGCGAGATATTTTTTCATCAAGAGAAACAAGATCGAGACCCAATTCTTTGTACCCTGACCTTATTGGCGAAATGCATTAAGACGACAAGGAGAAAACCTCTCTAATACCATTGATCCATATTTTATGAGCATAATCAAATGAATACATATTATTAAAATATTCTTAACACAAAATAAAAAAGATACAATAAAATTGGTTTTCTATTCAATAAGGAAATAAGATGAAAGTGTAAAATGCAGTGGAAAACAAGCTTGTTGGAATGGTGGTGACTTATCTCTGAGAAGAGATGTGAAGATTGCGCTCATTCGCAAGAAGATGGTTAAAATGAGGCTCTGAAGGCATTTTACAATAAAAAATTATGTCAAAAACCCTAGACATCCAAAAACCTAACCTTAGGAGATGAAGCACCAAAAGTCATATGGGCCCCATTTGGGTAAGCTATTACATAAACTTACCGAGGTTGTAAATTTTTCATATGATCTCTATTTTAGGCACACGATATCCCGTTGGAAATGTCTAACCAAGAAGAAAAATTTTCGATTGGCCCAGGCCTCTGATAATCACTTGGGCCCAAAATCCCCAAAACATCACCGTTTAGGGCCTCAAAACGGCCCTAGAAGTTTGGAACCTGAAAAAATGTCGAAAAACTGCCAAGGTGGAAAACTATTTTTCGAGCTAGTGGAATAGGTGGGTGGCCACTGATATCCACCTGGATCATTGATCTCTATCAAGGAGAACTCTAGGACTATTGTTTCAGTAGGAAGGAAAACCCCAAGATAGACAACAATAACCCAAGGTCTTGAACAATAAAAGATCTCAAACATGAAACCCTCCAATCAACAATGATAGTACAAGAACAGATCTGGAAAGATGAGAAAGAAGAAATGAAAAGAAATCTTACTCAGTAAATTGTCCTACACATAGAGAATACTCCAGGCGACTGCTAGAGAAGGTGAGTGCAACCAAGGAGGGTTCCCAAAAGGTGTTCACAACTCCTCCACCCATAGATTCGTGACCAGGGAGGGTGACGACAACTCTAGAGTAGCTTAGAAGCTAGAAAGGAGGTTGATATCACACATAAGATAGGTCTAGATGCTAGGTTAGGAACATATATGTAGTTTAGGATAGTTCTGGTTGAAATGTAGACCTCAGAAGAGAAACAACCGACAAAAACTCCAAGGTAGAACCTTCCAGGAAATAGAAAACAGAACTGAGGCTTGAACAATTGTAGAGGATGCAAAAATTAAGAGAGAAATGTCATTGAGGTATCCACAACTTGTATAAGGGTGAGAGAGTGAGTGTGTGTGATAATGAAAGGATGGGTTCTAATTTATAGTTGAGGAGAGGGATTTAGGGTATTAAAATAATAACTAATTATTGACATATTATTAATATAAATATTAATTAATATGTCAATTTTTTTTTTTGTATATAAAGTGTAATTATATTAAAAGCTTCAAAAAAACTAGTTCAACATACCAAGTTAACCGGGCCGTAATTACTGGACTGCCTCATCTCGGAGGAAACCAGTCCAGCCGGCCCGCTAAGCGTGGGACTATTAAGTCATGAGCAAGTTTAAAAAAAGAGAGCATAACCTGTCTTTGGTATACATATTGAAACTAGACACTTAGACACCTGGAAAACTAGACAAAGTAAACCTATACACCTGGATGGCAACTTGGCCAAGTGGCTGGGGGGTCACCGGATCCAGGCTCTTCCTCGAAGTGCGCTATCCCGTCGCTTCCATGCTCGTCATGCTCCTGATTACGCCCAGCTACCGTGGCGGTGTCCTCATACATTTCCTCCTCCCTGCTCTTGCCTGGTGGGCTCGTCACAGGATGTTGGTCGTCATCTCCCTCGACTTCGGGGACTCCCTCTACGGCTTCTTCCTCAAAATCCGGGAACAGGGCATCGTGCATGGACGCAAGAATTTGGAGAAAGTTGGCCACCTTAATTTCCGTAGCTTCCACCCGATGATGCAAGTCTGCAACCTCCTGTCGGAGCTCAAATACCAGGGTGTACAGTGTGGCTAAATTGTCCCTGAACTGCGCTCTGTCGAAGGAGGCATGGCCATCGAGAGCTGGTGTGCTAGGTATTTGCTGAGAGGCCTGGCCGAGGCTGGAATTGCTAGCGGGAGGTTGGGATGGCCCAGGGTCGTGGAGGAGCCGACGAAGTATAATTGAAGTATTTGGAATGATAGCCATGGAACCAAGTTGTAGAGGTTGCAGGTTTACCTGGGAGGAGACTGACTGAAGGCGGGGAGGGGAATCGTCGGAGGATGTGTCTGGGGAAGAAAGCGGAGGTCGTCGAGGCTTCCATGGCGCACCTCGCCGTGGTCTGCCTTGAGGCCTCGTCATAAGGCAGTCTGTTCTAATTGCAGGGAGAGAGAAGGTCGATGAGTAGCAGGGGAGGATGGGCTCTCGCTCACACCAGAGGAGAAGAGCAGGGTGACAATCCGGCTTCGGGAGAATGAGCCCGACTATCAACATAGAAGAATTAACCGTCGCCATTATAACACAACACATTGGAATTTGCAGTGAAAGGACTCCTACGTAAATGTGCCTCATATCAACATTAACACATTTAAATACCAGGTGGGGTGACAGGTTGTGGCACATGCCCAGCATGTGTCTCCATACCACGGCGCCCTGTACCCTCAACCGTCTCCTGCCACGATGGCCCTTTTGACACCCCATCCGGGGAATTAATATGTCAATTTTAATATTAATTAATATTCTAATTTAATATTAAAACCCCAATCAAAGCATTAAAACCCCACTCACACAAGATGAAAACCCAAACTCGTAAACCAAGAGGGAAAACGAATCACAGGGTTAGGATAAAGTCAAGGGGGGTTCTTTAGTGGAAAAAAATGTCCATATGAGTCTCATGGTGACCAATAAACTTTATCATCACTGCATAAGGAGGTACATCACACAATGTGGTCATGCCCATATTCATGGAGTCTCCTAGGTCTCATGGACCATCTCGGGAGAGAGGAAGATGATTACACATCAACACATCTTGGTATTACACCAATATCTACCGGGTCAAAGACCAAGTTTCCCCAGAACACATCTGGGGACCCTATAATACATTTAGGGTCTTATCCACCAAGTTACAAGACTAAGGATCAATCCATGCATTAATCAAGGGTTCCCTGGAACACATACAGGGGCCCTAGACACATCTAGGGACTTACTGTTGTAGGAAAATATTCCTGTGGATAGGTAGATCTCCTCTTGAGAGCTAGACTCTTAACTCTTAAGACAAAAGATGCTTAACATGGACACTGAATTCCTTTTATATCTAGATAAAATAATGTATGAGGAGGAAGGAGAAAAGAAGTACCTTTTTACTAGTGTTTGTCCCTACATAGTCTGAGTTGAGCTCCAATCTTAAACTCCTCGATAAGCCCCATAGACAAACAAAAGTAAAACCAACTTCCTACTCTACTAAGATTAGCTTGAAATAGATCTATATATTAGAGACAAATTCATGTCAGATCAAACACAGAATTGAAAGAAACAGAATACGCATATTATATTAATGAGAACAACAATGAAGAAAACTTACAACCATAGATGCGAGTGCAACAACTTCATCAAGTTCCCCTTGTCCAAACCGTTGCTTAAATAGTCCACGCACAGAATGTTGATGCTCCAAATGACATACCACTCATGAGATCATAAGTTTGGTATAATTCTCAATCTCCATTCCCCCTCCTCCATGGAAATCCTTCATTATATAATATTTGGAGACTTAACCACCATGGGGAGAATCTCTCATCAGATCCACTAAGAAAGGGATCACTAAGATATTTAGGGAGAAAATATCTCTTAAGGATTTTGGGGAGGAAATATCTCTCAAGGATTTTAAGGAGGAAATATTTCAACCATCCATGAGATCCTCCACCTTCCCTAAAAAATAGGAAACCAAATGTGAGGTGCATCCTCACACTTAATTACTTTCTTTTTTCATGAATATTAATAATAATTCATGTGCACTTGATTCTCTCACTTAATCAATTTCTTTTCCATGAATATTAATAATAATTCATGTGTACTTAGTATTTTTGCCTTCATGTAATATATCCCTCTTCCACATTGAGTAGGGATTGCGACATAGGTTATTCCATGGTGTCAAGGTGTATGCGACACTTATATGACACTTTATGACACTTAGGCTGAGGTACCTAGGTGTGCAAGTTTCATGTGTAATAGAATTCCCCCGAAAGTGTGAGGTCAGAAGAGAGAATGATGGTCGAAACACTTTGCAAATCTTTAAATCAAGGGTGTAGACATAGAGAACTTGATAGAAGTTGCACACAAACATCCAACAAATATTATGACATGTTTCAAACCCAAGGCAAGCGTACCTATGCTTGGATGATAAAGACTTGCAAGATATGGCCGCCATAAAATACACCACGGATCCATAATTATATTGATAAAAGGTATAGCCACTGAGGATACAGTGTGGATCTATACTCCTATGACATGAATGGATCGTAGCCACGAAGACTACACAATGGATCTATGAGATGACAAGACATAGCCATGACCAATACAAAGTGGATCTATGTGACAATATGTGTGTCATTGTTCAAGATAAACTCCATCGCAACCTGGGAAAAGTACATATCAGAGTAATCACTCAACCCAGGGTATTCTTACCGATCCTGATGTAGTATGAATCTAACCATGTGAATAGATGTCCTGATTTCGAACACGGCAGAAACCACTTGATTACCGCTCAATGATGTAAACCGTTAACAAGAATGAGGGAGATCACCATTGATGTCAATGATTCCCAAGGTACCCTAGTACATTCCAATGAATGTGAATGGATGAGCTGAAGTCGAACATCCGTGGAATCATTCGATCAGAGGTCAATGATGTAAACCCACTATCAAATGTGAGGAGGCCTTCCATTGAGGCATGCAGGTCCCAAAGTACTAAATGGTTTCTAAGTCTAGTTCTTGGATAATGTGTTGAAGTCGACAGGAATAGGATCATCAAAGGAGGGCCTTGATGTATCCCCCATCAACGACATGAAATAGACATAGAGATGTAATTGGTAGATCAAATGAACATGGACTGACACGGGTATTGAGACAAGATATTTGTGATGGTTAACTCTCGAGGCAGATACTTCCCTTGAACACAGAGGCTCAATAGCAGAAACATGACATGGACCAAAACACGATGATGTATTGGATACTGTGACTTTCGTTGGGTGACCCAAAGGAGTAAGAAAAACTCATACGATTGGTTCAATGTAGAGGTTCAGTGGATTAATATGTGCGCAAAGACAAAGTGTCGTGTTCAAGGGTGACTCTAAGAGTTACTGGTAACGTTCTCAAAAACTGCTTGGCTTGCTTCCTTCAATTTCCCCCCCATCCAGATAGATGAGTACCTCTTTTTGATTTAACGAGCTCAAGGAGGGTAACACATGCTCGATATAACTCACCTTCAGTAAGATCCTCTTCCTTTGTTTAACAAACTGGAAGAAGTAAGGGTTCGATCCCATATGGGCCCTTCAATGTATGATTGTTTAATGAGTCCATAGAAGGTAAAATCAGTGGTTTTTCATGATTATAGAGTCTAGAAAAACACTTAAAAGAGAACTCTCCCAGTTCTTTTTTCATAAAGTAGTTCGATGATCAAAATTTGGACCCGGGGTAAAAAATTTGCTCAAAATTCAAAGTTCTTGGAATTACCTCAAAACAAACAGGTGTGTATCACTCTTCATCAAGAACCCAACGCAACTTGTTTGGGTTCAAACGAACGTCGGATGAGTGAGATATCGCATTCTGTTCGAATCGTTAAACAGGAAAAAAAAATTGTATTGACTGTACAATTCGTACAGTTCGTATCGATGCTGACATGGCAGAGCCCGTATGATGATGTGGCATGTTCATACAGTGAGGTGGTAGTTGGTGACATGTCATTCATTGATTGGCATTTTTTGGACGAATCCTGTTGTGACACATGGCATCATTTTGGCAAATGGTATGGTGCCACGTCGCCTAGGCATGGGCTGCCACGTGGAACACTGTTATTGTTTTGGTTGTTTAAATATTATGGAGTCCATGGGGATCGAACCCCGAACCTCCCACACCATGGCAAAGTCTTTGTAAATTTTTCCCTGCCAACGCGCCATACTATGTGCCTTGTTATATATATGACTTTATTTATATTTGAATTGGAATGTATTATGTGTTGGGGCACGTCTAGGCTGGGGCTTATCCCCAGCCCCCAGTCGCACAATCCATATCCATATGACCATAGCCAAGAAAATGCATGGGAATCCATGTGCATGTTTTCAAATGGTTGGTCCATGATTTGACACTTGTCAAGCTCCCAATTTAAGTTGCAACATAACCCTTTTTGCATATGTGTGTGGTCACATGGTGACCCTTATGACCACAGCCTTGGCGGTTAGGGGCTAGGCACGCCCATAAACGTCCTACAGTTCACAGCATTATTTGGTTATGCACTGGTGCTAGGTTTTAGCACGATTTCTTTTTTGTGTGCTAAGTTGGCCACACAGAGGTGCGTTTTGGCGAATCAGAGACAACAAGCTTAAAGGAAGAAAATGGCAGGAGGCCTATCTTCTTCATTTTTTGGCAAAATGAGGTGCCGTAAAAGCCCAACTAGGGGTTTTTGGACATTCTGAATCCATTGGCACTATTTTCAAAGCCATTTGAAGACTTCTTTTGTATGTTTTTCACCATTTAGGTTTCAAAGAGCTCCAGGGAGCTTGAAGCCCTCATTGATTGAGGTCATGCTTAGATGAGCCCATGTCTATTTTCTGTGACTGAATAGTCATTTTTGGATAATTATTATTCTCTAAACACATTGGGATAGGTTTTAGATCCATTTGAGTACTTTTACAGGTGTTTGTACCACAAGGAATCTCAGGGAAGATCAAGGCCACATGTAGAAGAGGTCATGCCCGGATGAGCCATGATCCGTTTTCAAAGTTCTATTAGTCATTTTTGAGGTTTTTATGTATTCTGATCCAAATGGTACAGTTTGTATTTCCATTGGAGTTTAGAAGTATCTTGTAAAATAATCTTTTACAAACTAATCCCAAAGAGCCAAGTCCATTGATGGAGACTCAAGGAGATGTAGCCCAGAGAGGGGTGAACTCCTTTATCATCTTGTTATTGTTGTGAGTTTGATGGTTTATTTGTTGCAAGTTATGATTGTTGTGTATTTATTTAAAACCCATATTTAACCATTTAAAGGAAAAATTTCCTCACACATGAACATTTAAAAGAAGATGCATAAACTTGGCACATAATCTATCTTGCATATTTTAACACATTGAGCAAGGTCCTGAAAAGTTTATTTTAATGGAGTAGAGGGTGCTTACATAGCATAACAAGTCAACCCCCTATTTTCATATCAGGTGGTATCAGAGGTTAGTTTGTTTTTCTCATGTGATTGCCATTGATAGCTAGAGAATTTGCTGTTGACATTTGTGCAAGTTTTGTGTTGAAGTTTGATATCTTGCAAATATGGAGGAAGCTTCAAACATTTTTAGTTCTCATACATATTCATTATCCAAGTTCTTTGAAAAAGAGATGTTGAAGGAGTTTCTAACCATGAGAGATATGGTACAAGAGTTGTGGGAAGATAGAGAAGAGAGGATTGCTCTTGAAGAGCAGTTGATGGCCATGAAGAAGGAGAAAGACCAGCATCTTGAAAAGTTGCATGAGATGGAGACTCAACTCCATGAGGCAAAGGAAACCCTTACCAGGTACATGCATGAACATGAGGTATGTAATGTTAGTTTATCTTCAAATTCCTCTCAAGATGAATGCTTTGGTGTTTTTGAAAATCAAACAAGAGGAATAGGGTCCAAGTTATTGTTAAAAATGGGCTATGAAGGTAGAGGGTTAAGAAAGCATGCAAAAGGAATTGTTGAGCCTATTGTTGTTGAAGAGAGGCCCAAGTATTGTGGTCTTGGATATGAACAAAAAGATGGAGAAAATTCCAAAGTTGTGGAGACAAGGGAAAAATTTCCAAGAACAAATTTTGTTTGAAGTTCATCTCCTCAAGAAGGCTATAAAGGTGAAAGTTCAAGAAATTTTGTTTCAATTTCAATACCTCAAGCATGAAAAGCTTCTATTCAAGATGAATGCAAATGTATGAACCAAGAGAGTTGTGACATCCATGAGGACAAGAATAGATTTGTTGGTCTTCAAAAGAGAGTTAGTAACTCTTCTAATTCACCTCCTCAAAGAGGCGATAAAGATGAATGTTCAAGGTATAATTATGCCTATCATTCAGTTGCTTTTGATTATGTTAAGAATGTTAAATTAGCATGTAAAAATGGAAGAAAAAGTCCATGTACATATTGAGGTTTATATAACCATCATATTTCAAAATGTTGGAAAAGATTGACCACTTTCAAGAAACTTTACAAGCAAAGACAACTTGAAAAGAGGATGCAAAAGATTTGAACTCATTGTCAAAAGAGGGGTCATCTCATTGACCAATGTTGGAAATTTCATCCAACCACTCATCCACAGCACAAGAAGAAGATGGATAAAGATATTGGCAAGAATGGAAGAGGAGATTCCATCATTGATGTGAGTCAAGATGATTCACAAGAAGACGATTTTCAGTAGAAGAATTCACCATTGAGTTGGCTTGGTAATAAATGGTTGGATTTCTTGAGCAAGTAAGGCTTGCATTTTCTATTGTAGATGCACATTTCAGCCTTATGTATGCATTTATGTTGAGAGTATGACAAGTTGCAGCAATTTATCACAATTTGTATGATGCAAGTTGCATGTGAATGCAATTCGTTTGAAGGCATTCTTGTTTGTTGCACAACTTCGACAGGAGGGTGTAAAAGAGATGGGTATGATACTCACTTGTTACAGCCATATATATTTTTCATATTCAGCTCTTATGTACCCACATGTTTTGGGTTTATGTACTTATGTTTGTACTTGAAGGAGATTTGAAGAGATATGCACAGGCATGTGTTTTTGTGTGTGTGTAAATAGTGAACTCGGTGATAGTTCATCATGAATGATTCATGATTGTAACATGGTTGTGTATCATGAATGTCAACTTGTCATTGGGAAGGTCGATATTTTTCAAATGAGTCTCGACTTGTGTCGGTGTTGTCTTGACGACTATGTGTGTCGATCATGTTTTTCAACTTATGCTTAGTCGATGGTGTTTGTTGATTTGTAAGTTGATTTTGAGTACACCAAGATGCAGGAAAACACCATGTGATTTGATGAAGTACAAGATGCGACCATTTTCTTGAAGAGAAAAATAATTTGTTGGCATCATTTTCAATCTTGTATAAATTTGTTTTCAAGATTGATGGTTTTCTTGGTTTGTGACAAGATGTCGCAGGAAAGTTTTTGCAGCCATTGGAGAGCGGATTGTGTTGATGTCAAAGCGTTCACAAGGGGGAATTGATTCTTAGTGGGAAGGTTGGAAGTCTTAGAAGAAAAAAGAGAACAATGGGTCAGCATCAGTCAGAGAACAATGGTTGAGGGACATAGCGAGTTGTAGTGCAATGCATGTCAAGGTATCCAGGTGATTGTCAAAAAGACTTTTCAAGTAGAATCAGTTGATAGATCTTGAGAAGAAGAAGAGTATCGAATCTTAGGCAGATAATCATAATATTTTGAGGGTCGAAAATCCTTTCAGTGGGAAGGCGTGATCAAAATCTGGACCCGGGGTCAAAAAATTTCTCAAAACTCAAAGTTCTCGGAATTGCCTCAAAACAAACAGGTGCGTAGCCCTCATCGTCATGAACCCAACGCAACTTTTGGGTTCAAACAGACGTTGGATGAGTGAGATATCACATTCTGTTCGAATCGTCAAACAGACAAAAAAATTTGTGTTGACTATACAGTTCGTATGGATGCTGATGTGGCAGAGGTCGTACGATGAAGTGGCACGTCCATATGTTGAGGTGGAAGTTGGTGAAGTGGAATTCATTGATTGGCAAATTTTGGACGAATTATGTTGTGACACGTGGCATCATTTTGGCAAATGGTATGGTGCCATGTGGCCCAGGCATGGGCTGCCACATGGCACACTGTTATTGGTTTGGTTGTTTAAAATATTGTGGAGTCCATGGGGATTGAACCCCAGACCTCCCCCACAATGGAAAAGTCTTTGCAAAGTCCGCCCTACCAATGTTCCATACTATGTGCCTTGTTATATATATATGACTTTATTTATATTTGAATTGGAATGTATTATGTGTTGGGGTGCGTCCTGGATGGGGCTTAGCCCTAGCCCCCGTCGCACAACCCATATCCATATGACCATAACCAAGAAAATGCATGCGAATCCATGTGCATGTTTTCAAATGGTTAGTCCATGATTTGACACTTGTCAAGCTCCCAATTGAAGTTGCAACGTAACCCTTTTTGTATATGTGCATGGTCACATGGTGATCCTTATGACCACGACCTTGGCAGTTAGGGTCTAGGCGCCCCCATAATTGTCCTACAGTTCACACCATTATTTAGTTATGCATTAGTTCTAGGTTTTAGCATGATTCTTTGCGTGTGTGATAGGTTGGCCACACAGAGGTGATTTTTGGCGAACCAGAGACAACAAGCTTGAAAGAAGAAAATGGCAGGAGGCCTATCTTCTTCATTTTTTGGCCAAATGAGGTGACAAAAAATCCCAGCTAGGGGTTGTTGGACGTTATAAATCCATTTCCACTATTTTCAAAGCCATTTGAAGACTTCGTTTGTAGGTTTTTCACCATTGAAGTTTCAAAGAGCTCTAGGGAGCTTGAAGCCCTCATTGATTGAGGTGATGCTCAGATGATCCCATGTCTATTTTCTGTGACTGAATAGTCATTTTTGTCTAACTATTATGCTTTGAACACATTGGGATAGGTTTCAGATCTAGTTGAGGACTTTTAAAGGTGTTTTTTCCACAAGGAAGCTCAAGGAAGCTCAAGGCCACATGTAGAAGAGGTCATGCCTGGATGAGCCGTGATCTGTTTTCAGAGTTCTATTAGTCATTTTTGGGGTTTTTATGTATTATGATCCCAATGGTACAACCTATATTTCCATTGGATTTGAGCATCATATTGTAACATAATCTTTAACAAACTAATCCCAAAGAGCCAAGTCCATTGATGGAGGCTCAAGGAGATGTAGCCCAGAGAGGGGTGAACTTCTTTATCATCTTGTTATTGATGTGAGTTTGGTGGTTTATTTGATGAAAGTTATGATTGTTGTGTATTTATTTAAAAAACATATTTAACCATTTAAAGGAAAAATTTCCTCACAGATGAACATTTAAAAGAAGATGCATAAACTTGGCACAAAATCTATATTGCATAGTTTAACAAATTGAGCAAGGTCCTGAAAAGTTTATTTTAATGGAGTAGAGGATGCTTGCATAGCATAACAAGTCAGACCCCTATTTTTAGATCATCTGATGAGACTGAAAAAGAGATAAACTATCGCTCAACAAACATTTTCTTCAAATAATTTAACGAGCGTGAAAAGAACAAGGTCGCTCGACAATCTTATAATGTTTAGAGAGTCTGAAAAGAACTTAAAGATGACTCCAATGTTGTCCTTTTTAGTAATGTGAGTCTTGTGAGGCTGAAAAAGAGATAAATTATCACTTGAAAGATACCCTTTAAAACCTTTTAACGAGTGGGAAAGGAAGCAAGATCACTCGACAATCTTTTCATGTTTAGAGAGTCTGAAAAGAGCTTAAAGGAGACTCCAGGGGGTTCCTTTTTCATGTATCCATACAGGTCCGAAAAAGAAATAAAGTTTTACCTAGATGCATTCTCATGTATTTATGAGCATGAGAAAGAACAAAGACTAATCTCGGTATTCCCCCATCTTGAAAATCTAGTGGCTTAAGTCTAGAATGATCATCAAAGGTTGGAGACATGCCCTCCAAGCTTCAATTCATTCACCAACTTTGAGGTTGTCACCAATTTCTCTAGTAGATGAAAAAAAGGAGAAGGGTGGATGAAAAGAAGGTTCAATAGAGGTGACTGTTTCATTTTTTAATGAGCTTGACACAAGAAAAGAACCATTCTCAGGGTTCAATCCCTAGATTGTTGTTTCATTTTTTAACGAGATTTCTACAGATAGGAAAACTATGCTCAGGACCTCTGTTTCATTTTTTAATGAGCTTTATACAGAGAAGAGAAACTATGCTCATAGACTCGGCTTGATCATGGCTTCCAAGAGAATAATGCTCTGGAAGGATAACATGTCAAGGGACAAAACTTGATCATGGCTTCCAAAAGATCTTCTCTGGATGGAAGATAATCACTCTGGAAGGAACACATGTCGAGGGTCATGACAGAGGTGAGGAAATTAGGCTCCAACAACCCTACTGAAGAGATCACCATGTCAACTACCAGATCTAAATCATCGGAAGTCGAAAGCATGGGAGACAATAGAAAATCATCATCAGGAGGGGAGATAGACTGTATATCTTCCCAAATGTCTTCATGAGGGGGAAGAAAAGAGGATCGATGATGGTTATAATCCCAAGGTATCTCTTCGATGAGAAACATTTCCATGATAGATTCATCCAAGGGAAAATTTGGGGAAATGTAATCGATCGCAAATGGCAAGGAATGCAACTATGATTGCATCGAGGAAACATTAGGTGTTAATAGATGTTGGTCATTTAACGAGGGAGAAGTAGATTTCATAAAAATGTATGATTTTTTGTCTGGACTAAGTGGCATGGTGTCACCTAGAGTATCGAATTCCAATGGACTAGGTACAATCCAAGGGTCAGATGATTCCAGAGATTGATATGTTGCGGTCGAAATCATATCGACAATGGAAATATGATGTGTAGTCAGTGGAAGTGGTGTAGGGAAGGTATACATGAGGCTAGAATCATTTAGTAATACAACATCAATGCTTTCATACGTGATGTTGTGGTCTCCCAAAAAAGGAATATTGTTGGTAGCAGGAACGCGAGCATGGGTCATGCAGAAATCCAACTGATCAGCAGTGACAATTTTGTCCTAATGAGGAAATTGTACACATTGAAATATCGATGAGGCAACGCTAGTCATAGCATAAAACCAACTTCTTCCAAGTAACAAGTTGTAATCAAGGGGAGCATCGAACACCTTGACATCAACAGTAATAGTTTTTCCACCCAATTGGATGGGCAGGGACTATAAAATCCCATGGGGATGAAAACCTCGCCCATCGAAGGCGTAACATCGTTGGGGATTTTTTAAGTGCGGGTGATTTTAAACCTTTCCAACACACTAAAGACATGACAGAAGTTGAGGCTCCCTCATCCAGAATAGTTCGGTGGATTTGTTGATTGTGAAGAACAACATCAACTTGAAAAGCAAGTTGGCGAGAGAGTCGAGAGACATAATTGTCTAGGTTAAACATGATATGGTTGGAGGACTTAGGATCAATAGCACCAATAGTGGCCAAGAGCATTCTACGTTGACTGGGGCAATGTTGTAGAACTTCTAATGCAGACATAGTACATGGTGCTTGAGCCAAATCTTCAACAATGTTGTAGTTTTGGGCGGCATGTGAAGTAGGATTAAAGGTAGCTTTACGTATAGTTCTCTTAGGAGGGTGTAAGATAGAGTCGAACATAGGTTTCTCAATCTAAAATGGTCCAGACAGAGGAATAACCAATGGAAGACTAACGAAGGGCGGTGATGGATCCGGTAAAGTATCGATATCGTTAGTGTCTTTTCCTTTGTCGAGGTTACCTGGTGTGTCATACCTAGTGTGTCATATGTCTTAGAGAGAGTGGTCAAATTAATCACATTAAACATATAAATATGTGCACTCGATGAGGTCTCATCATTAGGATGGCTAGAACTACCCCAAGGAGAGGGGGTTTGAGCAACCATGGATTCATGCTAAGGAAAAGGATGAGTAAGCGCAACGGGTTGTGACTTTCCTTGGAAAATTTTGGCCACTTCATTGCAAAGTGGAAAGTATCGAGTGTAGTGATCATCACCACAAATGATACACGGGAATTTCAGTTTCCGTTGTGTTTTCTTTTTGATAGCAGGTGTTTGAGATTGGTTTTTTGGTTGTTCATTGTTATTTTTTGATTTATTCTTTGTATTCTTCTTACCTATGGTTTGTTGTGAAGGGAAAGATTGAAATGTATTCACCTCAGAGATCTAATTTTGGGTGGAGGTAGATGATATTGTGGTTGATTGGGAAGTAGATTGAGTTTTGACGGAACTAATAACACCATCTGCATGGGATGAAGATGATGGCTTAGATGGATTGTTATTAGCTCGAGAAACATTTGGAATAAAATCATACAAAGTACCAGATTGTGAATAAACCAAATCTAAATACTGAGCTCGAGCAATGGCTTGTTCCTCAGTGACCGTGCCACCCATAGCGACATCTTGAGCAATCGGGGGTAAAAGTGATTTAGTAAACCATTCTGCCAATAATATGTCAGGAATGATTACCTTGACCATCCTTTGTCGTTGCCTCCACTCATGAATATGGTCAGAGATATGCACAAAGTCAGTTTGGTGAAGGGAGGTCAAGAGTTTAGTAGCTGTCTTGTAGCAAATAGGTAGTTGAAAGTGAATGAGGAAAGACATGGCAAGGGAATTGAAATTATGAAAAGAATCACGTGGTAGTTCAATATACCACTTTGTTGCCAAGCTAGTAAGTGTTTGTTAGAAAAGATGCAAACATACAGAATCATCCATGAGGGAGTTTTATGAGCACCACAAATGGAAAGTCATCGCATGGTTGTTTGTATATTCGCTATATTTTCTGTCAAATTTTGGAATATCAAAAGGAAGTTTAGCTGGAATGACTAGCCAAACCGGTGAATGAAAAATAGGATCATTATTTAACCAAGACAAGTCTAGGAGATCTAGAGTCGCAAGGAAAGGAAGTAGTCGGTTAATTTGCGGATGATACTGGTGCGACATAGGAACACCAGTAAGACCATAAATTGGGTTAGGTGGATAGTTGTAACCAGTAGGTCCTCCTACATACAATTGTTGCTATCTAGGATTAGTAGGGTTCAATGATGGATCAGAAACATTTTCATAACTCGGTGGGTTCTGAGCATTATAGGCTGGGTGATTTGCTTGCCCATGAGGAGGATAAACATTTTTCCCTTAAGGATTGTAAGGAGTAGATCCCGGAGGTGAATAAACATTAGACCCATGAGGAGGATAATATTGTGGTCCCAGTGAACTCCAGGTGGTGTTTGGGATGCTGCCCAGATAAGATTGTTCGGAAGATGTTCCAGAAGAAATAGGATTTGATACTCCTCCTAGTCAGTTATTATATGAGTGCCCCCTAATGTGGGGTTGAATAAAAGTGCCTCCTGAAGATACTCCCCAGGATTGTGAAGGGTTTCCAACAAACGAAGGTTTCTCCCCAGCCCGCGGTGGATTAACAACCGGGGTATGACTAGAAAACAGAGGTTTCCCTCCAAGAGGAGCATGAAAAGGGGGTTTTCCCCTAGGAGGGGTAGGCCCACCATAGAATGGTAGTCCTCTAGGAGGGAAAGGTTCATTAGATGGTGGTTTCCCTCCAACCAATTGTGTGTGGCCACTAGGGGTCTTCATTCTCGGGTGAGAAGATGTCCCAGCAGGATCGTGTGGAACATGTGGAGCTGTAGAGTGAAATATTGTAGAAACTGGGGTAGGGATTGAAGTTCCTTGGAGATGAGTAGAGGTGATGAGTATAGCATTAGGATGGACTTGTGCTGGCATAACAATAGGGTTAATAACCTAATCGACTGGGTGATTCATGGTTTGACTAGATGGTCCTGTTTCACTAGGAGGGTCATGAGGATGTAAGGGTTGTCGAAAGGATTCAAAATGTTCATAGAGATCACATACCGATGAAGTCCTCCATACAGAATGTGCAGGTGTGGGATTGGTATCTACTTTGGTGCTAGGATGAACAGGAATCCTATACTCATCACCAAAGATTGGTTCTGTGGATCCCATATATGTTTTGGTAAAATTCCTCTCTGCTAATCGTGGGACCTCTTCGTCTATGATGTTCCCAAGGGAGTCTAGACACTAAAAGTGGTTCGAGAGGGGTTACCAACACAAATGTAGTGGGATTTTCAACCATAACCAAAGTGCCTTCTGAGTTGTCTAACGGAGGAGCAATAACACTTCCAATGTCAGATTGATTTTCTACCTCTCTACGGTAGTTATCTTTTGGAGGGTTAGGAGGTAAGGGTTGATAGAATTCCAAAGGAAACCCTTGCATCCTACGTGATCGACGAATAACTTTATCGTCTATAGGCTCAATTGTGGAGAATAATAGAACACACTAAAAATCTAGGGCCAACTAACAAAAAGAAAACAACATACGCTAATAAAATCTAGGAGTCAACCAAGCAAACAAAACTTCTCTCGATGATCATACTAGTTGGTGATGAAATCCAACATCACATGATCAAGTTGAGAAGGGGCTAGGATATGGTGGAATAGTTACAATGGCGACCTGCTTAACAGACTTTCACCTTGGTGCAAGCTTCCACACAGTAATTGTGGATTTACCCTCCAAGGAGCCCAAGTGAGTTTGACCAATGTCTATTCTAGGTATAGTGAGACTTCCCTTCACTGTCACCTTGTGTAAGTACCTAAAGATTATGACAACTAAAGACACCAATTCGCAGTGAGTCCCTGGGCGGGTACAGTCGACAGTCCGATCTGAAATGTATGGGTAGGTTAATAAGTCTGAAATCAACCTGAGAGGCTCCCACACAAAATCGTGGGTATACCTTCAGGTGACCCCTAATATAGGATCCGACCACTACAAATAGTTGAACCATGGAGGGATAATCTCCATAATTTGCTCGAATGTGACCTCGCGCGTAACCCCTGTGTGAGAGGGGGATCCCAGAAAACCGATGCGACAATTGGATTTGACTCTCCCTAGCTCAAGATGCTAATATTTGTTTTGAAAAATTTGGAGAATTCTACTCACATCCTAATCCAAAGTACTAACCCTAGTCTACTGTTGGTGGAAAATCCTAAAAACAAAAAAAATGTTCTAGATAATTTTTAATTAGCATTCGTTTTACAACTATTCTTTACTCAAAGGGTGTATGAAAGTGAAACTGATGGAATGATAACTCAATTCCCAAAAACATGCATAAAAGATGATAAGCAATCGTTTCTTTTCAATGAACGCCTATTTAAGGGAAAGAGAAAGAGTCATTTTCATTATCAAACACTAATATGGAATGTCCTCAATCAATTTGTTCTCAATCGAATCCAATGCAATGCTAAAACATTTTAGAAATGCCTTCTAATATGCAAACTAATCACTAAGATGTATATTTTTTGTTTGTATGTGAATGTTGATTAATTCAATGCAAAAACTTCTCATGTCAACTACCCTTTCAGATCAAGGAGATTTGGACAAGCATAAGAAGATTTCGCACAAACAACACACCCTCTTGCTATGATTGAAACAAGAAGCAAAGAGAAATCAAAAGATAACAAAGAAAATCAAACAATTCACACAAAAGAGAGATGTTTAAGAACAATGAACTCAAAGAACCAAATGAGATGATTCACAGATTTCTGATGCCCTTCACCAGAGTTCTCGCTCAATCGGATAAGAGAGAAGAAAGCAGTGGATTGATTCCAAGTTCTCAACAGTAGAAAAACTCAAAATAAGGAAGAAGGTCACAAAATATGAACATCAAAGTGATTATTTCTCAGAAAGAAGAGTGTCAAAGGTCAATAGGAAGAAGCATTGAAGCACAAAGAAGCTGAGCAAAGGATAAACAAAGATTGGATTTCAAAAAATAAAATTCTGGAAGGGTTTTTTTGCAAAGAAAGGCTGGTGCTATGGTGTAAGGGACACTAGATCATTATAACACTCTGTCTAAGACCTTCAGGGAGCGCTGGCACCGTGATAACAAGGTAGGGGAGCACTGGTGTCCTAAAACCCATAAAATTGTCCAAACAACCCAAAAACTCAGTTGAACTTTGGCATTCAGAGTGTATGTGATGGAATAAGGATTCAATCAACATATGGAATCAAACATATGGGGAGAAAAAGTTCTAAAATGAACAAATGGCAAGACAAGGTCTATGAGGAAAACCAAAACTAAAAGTTTCGATTCGTCCCTAGTGGAGTCGCCAATTTCTGTTGTAGGAAAATCTCCCTGTGGATTGGTAGATATCCTCTTGAGAGCTAGACTCTTAACTCTTAAGACAGAAGATTCTTAACATGGACATTGACTTCCTTTTAGATCTAGATAAACTAATGTGTGAGGAGGAAGGAGAAAATAAGTACCCTTTTACCAGTGTTTGTCCCTGCACAGTCCGAGTTGAGCTCCAATCTTAAACTCCTCGATAAGCCTTGTAGATAAACAAAAGTACAACCAACTTCCTACTCTACTGAGATTAGCTTGAAATAAATCTATCTATTAGAGACAAATTAATGTGATATCAAACACATAATTGAAAGAAACAGGCCAAGAATATTATATTAATGAGAACAACAATGAAGAAAACTTACAACCATAGATGTGAGTGCAGCAGATTCATCAAGTTCCCCTTATCCAAACCCTTCCTTAAACAGTCCACGCACAGAATGCTAATGCTCCAAATGACATACCACTCAAAATATCATATGTTTGGTATAATTCTCAATCTCCATTCCCCCTCCTCCATGGAAATCCCTCAGTATATAAGATTTGGATACTTAACCATCATGGAGATAATCTCTCATCATATCCACTAAGAAAGGGATCTCTAAGATATTTAGGGAGAAAATATCTCTTAAGGACTTTGGGGAGGAAATATCTCTCAAGTATTTTAAGGAGGAAATATTTCAACCATCCATGAGATCCTCCACCTTCCCTAAAAAATAGGAAACCAAATGTGAGGTGGATCCTCACACTTAATTACTTTCGTTTTTCATGAATATTAATAATAATTAATGTGCACTTGATTCTCTCACTTAATCAATTTCTTTTCCATGAATATTAATAATAATTTATGTGTACTTAGTATTTTTGCCTTCATGGAATATATCCCTCTTCCACATTGAGTAGGGATTGTGACATAGGTTATTCCATGGTGTCAAGGTGTATGAGACACTTATACGACACTTTACGACACTTAGGGCAAGGTACCTACGTGTGAAAATTTCATGTGTAACACTTATATCAACCACCAAGGAACAAATCCAAGGATCAATCCAACCATGGGGAAAGGATTCCCTGGAACACATCTAGGGGCCCTAGAACACATCTAGGGTCTTACTTATTGGTCCTAGACCAAGAACTCTAGTCATGTATTGGGGGCCCTCACAAGGGTCTTTTTCCATGGCACTCACTGCTTGGTATCATACCAAGAAACCCCGAGAGTGTGTTGGGGGCCCTAATCCCCATGTAGGGTCTTATACCATCCTCCAGGAGAATGGCTCTTCCAGCTGCACTAATTTCAACAATCCCTCTTAGCAAGAGAGTAATTCTCAGCAACCCCAAGATTGTCTCGAAAGTATACAAACACTGTCAAGGACAATGGCTTGGTAAAAATATATGCAGTATGTTCTGCTGTTGGAACATATTGAATACTGAGAATGTTCTTCTCCACCATGTCCCAAACATAGTGATATCTCATCTCAATGTGTTTTGACCTATCATGAAACACCAGATTCTAGGAGAGATTTATATAGCTCTAGTTGTCACAGTGGATGACTGTGGGTTCTAGCTCTGCATTAAAAATGTATGAAAGTAACTTTCTGAGCCATACTGCTTCTCTGCTAGTAGCACTTGCAGTAATGTATTCTTATTCTACAGTGGTTTGGGCTATGGAGCCCTATTTCCTATTGGACCAGGAGATCATCGTTGAACCCAAACTGAAACAATATCTAGATGTACTCTTTTGGTCCATTATACTTCCCATCCAATCTAAATCTCTATATCCATGAAGCATTACAGCTCCACTGGAAGTGTATATGATCCCATATGCTATAGTTCCCCAAACATATCTCAAAATATGTTTAACAAAAACCATATGTATATGCTTCGGTTCACACATGAACTAGCTGAGGGCATTCACTGCATAACAAATGTCCATTCTAGTATGTATGGGATACATCAAGGACCCAATGATCTGTCGATATAAGGTGGGGTCTTCTGGATCTGTACCTGTAACTAGATATTGTAATTTATTTAGGTTAGAGATCATCGATGTGGTCATGGACTTATAGTCCATCATGCCAAATCTGTGGAGCACATCAACTGCATATTTTCTCTATGAGAGAAAGATCGCACCTAGTTTCTGCCACACCTCTAAGCCCAGAAAATAATGCATAATCCCCAAGTCTTTCATTTCAAATTCTACTGAAAGCTCCCTCTTAGTATGAGATATTAAGTTTTTCTCTCCAATGAGGAACAAATCATCCACATATAAGACTAAGATAACCAAATGTTTCTATACAATATTTATATAAAGATTGGGATCTTCTATGTCGTTGGTGAATCCAATAGTCTGTAGAAAGTTGTCTATCTCCCATACTAAGCTATCAAATCTTTCTTCAATCCATACGAGGATTTCTTGAGTTTGCACACATGAGATTATTTCTCATGGATCAAGAATCATTCAGGTTGTTCGATATACAATTCTTTCTCAACTTCATTGTTAATAAAAGCAGTCTTAACATCCATCTGGTGAAGTTTCCAAACAAAAACTGTGGCAAGAGAGATAATAATCATGATGGAAGTATATCTAGAAACTAGAGAAAAAATCTCATCATATTCAATTCCTTCTTTATGAGAGAATCCACGAGCCACAAATATAGCCTTGAATTTTTCAACATGGCCATATGCTGTATGATTTATCTTATAAATACATTTGGAGGTTACCACTGATTTTCCACGAGGTCTTGGAACCATTTCCCATACATCATTCTTTAGATTTGAATCATATTCTTCTATCATAACATCTTTCCACACTTGATGTTTGGAGGATTCTTCAAATGTGGAAGGTTATGAATCAATCACAAGATTCAATTGAGCTATAAGGCAAGAGTATTGATATGGTTTCTTTCTTTCTCTGAAAGTTCCCTTAGGTGCTGAATGTTTTTCTGCTTCCTTTAGAATTTCCCAAAACCAGGTTGGTTTCCTTTTAATAGGAGTTTTCTGTAAAGGAAACTCAATAATATCCCTTGAGGGATCCACTGAAAGTTATAAGGTATCATCCATTTGCTCATCTGGAGGAGGTGAATCTAAAGGTTCAAGAGATTGAGCTTCCTACTCCTTTGAATCACATGGAAGTTCTCTGGCACGAAGAAATTTTTTTTCCTCATGGAAGGTCACGTCTCTGCTGACCACAATGAACTTTTGAACTAGGATTTAAATTATGTAATCCTTTGAGGTTTAACTGTATCCCACACAAGTTTCTTTATTTCCAGAGGGCTCTAGCTTAGTCCACTTTTCATTTGGAATGTGAATATAGACTGGACTGAAAAATATTATCAAGTGATCAACTGAAGGATTTATACTAGTGGAAACTTCTTCTGTAGTTTTTGCTTCAAGATATTTGTAAGGACACCTGTTCTAAATGTAGACTGTAGTACTGGTAGCTTCGACCCAAAGAAACAAAGGTAAATTCTAGTCATACATCATGGCTCTAGATTATTCATAGATTGTTCTATTGTTTCTTTTTGCAACCCCATTTTGTTGGGGATTATAAGGCACAATCATCTCCCTCTTAATACTGGAAACCCAACAGAGTTCATCATAATTGTAGGAGTCAAATTCTTTACCATTGTCAATTCTGAAAACCTAGATGTGTCTATTTGTTTGATTTTCAACAAGATTCTTGAAATCTTGAAATCTGTTGAAATATTCATCTTTAGTCTTTAAAAAGTAAATCCAAGTTTTACGACAACAATCATCAATAAAAATGATATAGTAAATATAACCATTCATAGATGGAGCAGTCATAGGCCCATAATGATCATAATGAATTTGATCTATAATTCCATTACATTTTCTATTATTGTGAGGATAAGCTTTCTTTGTATTCTTACCGAGGGAACAACCTCTACAAACACTATCATTCTCAAAAGAAAACACTCGCATACCTGTTACCATCTTTTGCAAACCTAGAAGTGCATTGTAGTTGAGATGTACAAGCCTTATGTGCCAGAGCTCGAAGGGATTTATCATCTTGTGATCTATTTCTTGAACAACTTCACTTGTGATTTTGTAAATTCCACTCTCACGAGTTCCAATAGTCATAACAATGCTCAAATCTCCATTTGAGGTCCACATTAGATCCTTCCCTTTGGTGAATGTTATTGAATATCCTTTGCTTTCTAACACTGCAATTGAGATTAGATTTTTTCTTAAATGAGGAACATAAAGAATTTCATCAATATGAAAGATTTGACCTAATTGAAGTTGGAAAGAAGCAAATCCAATCCCTTTTATGTCATAAGTACCATCATCACCTAGTTCTACCTTTACATTGAATTTCTTATCCCGATAGTTTGCAAGATTTTGTTTGAAACCTGTCATGTGTTTGGAGGAACCAATTTCCATTAACCAAATCTCCTCTAACTTGGTTATAGTGCTAGAAAGAGCTGAGATGAGATAATATTCTTGGTGTTGTTATTTCTTTTTGGTGGTTGCCCTGGTTTTTCTTCTTTGAGGTTCCTGTTGAGGCTCAACTTCTTTAGTGGAAACTGAGACATGGAACTTTCCTTTTCTTCTTTATTGAGAGGGAGGGTTCCTGAAATATTTTGCATAATGTCCTAGCTTATTACAGTTAAAAAATATTAGTTTAGAAAAATGAGGATCAAGATGAGATAACTTACCTTGAGGTTTATTACCTTTACCTTTAGGTTGAGGAAACTTCTTCCATTTCTTGGATTTATCTGAAAGGGCATGATCTCTTAGAATTGAATGTTCATTTCTTCTTTTGAGTCTTCCTTATTCTTCTACTAATTCATTCCATAATCTATCAAAGTTAGGTTGAGCTTCTCTTCCATTTACTGAAGCAAGGAATACTCCCCATGACTTAGGGAGTCCATCAACTATAGTTTTCACAAGTTCATCATCATCTACAACAACCCCTATTGTTGTAGGCTGATCTCTGATTTGAGCAATCTTGGAGAATAAGGCAACAATTGTTTCATCTTTTCCCATCCTCAATGTACGTAGTTGTTTCTTCAATATTCTCTTCTGTGTTAGAGCCTTCTTTTCATAGGGATTTTCTAGGGCATCAAATCAATCTTTGACAGTCCTTAGATAACCAATGATGGGAATCATGTTGTCCTTAACAGAGTAAAAAATGACTCTTTTATCTTTGGCTTGTTTCTTCTTGTATGTTTCCCTAGCAATGTTTGAAGTGGGTTCTTCAATTACCATAGTGACCATCTCTTCCAGATCACTCTCTTCAAGGATTTTGAGTATCCTGCATTTCCAAGCATTGAATTTGGAGGCTTTCAAGTCTATATTCAACTTTGACTAAAGAGAAGGCCATGTTGAGTTCCAGATCATTTTATGTAGATGATGTGAAAAAAAAAAACCTAATAAAATGGATCTATGCAGGCTCAAGTCTTCAATTATTTATCTCTTTTCACGCCCTATGCTTTAAAACCATGTTAAAAATAGGGAAAAATCAAAATAATAATGCTTTTAAAAATTTTCTATTTACTAGATCAACATACACATACAACATATCTAAATAAATATTTTTGAGTAGAAAAAAATAAGAAACACAATAGATATGAAACAATAATTATTTTTGAGCATAAAACAATTAGATCTGAAACTGAAACAAGTAGATCAGAAATTGAAACAAGTAGATTAGAAACTGATATAAGTAGATATGAAACTTAAACAAGTAGATCTAAAACTAAAACAAGTGGATCTGAAACTTACCTCTTGAATCAATGAGAGATGTACCTGACACACATGTGAATGTAAACCTCTGTATAATATGCTCAGATATAGTTTAGGTTCATGGATCAACCTCTTAGGGTATGATCTATGTCAAGTAGAACTCTAGTATTTTTTTTCCAATAGGAAGGAAAACCCCGAGATAGACAACAATAACCCAAGGTCTTGAACAACAAAAGATATCAAACAGGAAACCCTCCAATCAGCAATGATAGTACATGAACTTATCTAGACAGATGATAAAGAAGAAATAAAAAAATCATCTTACTTAGTAAACTAGACTGCACATAGAGAATACTCTAGGTGGCTACTAGAAAAGATGAGTACAACCAAGGAGGGTGCCCATAAGGTGGCCGCAACTCCTCCATACATAGATCTGTGACCAGGGAGGGTGACGACAACCCTATAGTAGCTTTGCATCTAGAAAGGAGGATGATCTCACACAAAATATAGCTTTGGCTGCTAGGTTAGGATCAAATCTGAAATTTAGGATAGTTATGGTAGCAATGTAGACCTCAGAAAGGAAACATCCAGCAAAAACTCCAAGGTATAACCTTCCAACAAATAGAAAATAAAATTGAGGCTTGAACAGTTGAGGAGGCTAAAAAAATCAAGAGAGGATTGTCACTTAGGTAGCTACAACTTGTAGAAGGGTGAGAGAGTGAGTGTGCGTGATAATGAAAGGATAGGTTCTACTTTATATTTAAGGAGAGGGTTTTATGGTATTAAAATAATAATTAATTATTGACATATTATTAATATAAATATTAATTAATACGTTAATTTTAATATTAATTAATATTCTAATTTAATATTAAAACCCCAATCATGACATTAAAACCCTACTCACATAAGATGAAAACCAAAACTCATAAACCAAGAGGGAAAACCAATCACATGGTTAGGATAAAGCCAAGGGGGTTCTTTAGTGGAAAAACATGTCCATATAAGTCTCATGGTGACCAATAAACTTTATCATCAGTGCATGAGGGGGTACTGTTATCGCTCAATTTGTATTTTAGGTCACAGGCTATAGGATAGAGGACAAACTGGCGTAACAGGAACCTTCCCTACCCAATGTCACCTCGATGGGAAGGTTCTTTCTATTTAGGGAGGTTATCCCAGGGGAGACGTCCCCGGTAACCTGGGTTTCGAAGAGGCAAAGGATACAGGGTCGAGTGTTAAGATTTTCCTCCTCGCAGGTTACCACCAATATCAAATAGTCCAGCTAATCAGCCAATAAGAAGAAGTGTAGGCCCTGCTGAAAACACCTTCTCGGAACAAGATAATAACAAGACAATATGTATATTGCAGGCTATAACTCAAAGGGTTAGTACTTCTTTAACTACCTAATTTAATTCAATAAACAATGAAATAGATACAAGATGAAAGTCAACGTTCTGTTATTTAGCCTATGAAAGATCATCAATTCATCGATATCTACCAAATGACCAAGCCTACAGTATATCCAATCAATAATTTATTCAGTAAATGCTTGACATCATCATTCAATTGCTTATATTAGTCGAAAGCTTCCTGCGTCAACTATGACGTCAGCCTATCTTAGCAGCGTTAGGGTTAGTTAGGGTTTCAAAAATTCAAGTTTAAAAGATGGTTTTGTATACTAGAGACTCAACGTTGGATATTTAACCAGTGCCTTAGGGTATATGGAGTCAAAAGCAAGGGCACAAAGTATTGGGAGGATTAAAACTTAGAGACTAGAAGGTAGGGTTCTATGGTGTTGCAATGGCAGGGCCCTAGAATCAAAACCCTATAGGGAAAGAGGCTCACTCTGGTGTTTCTTAAGCAAGGCCTCGTGCTCTTTCCTCCTTCTCTAAATACACTTGGCAAAATGGATAGCTCAAAGTATAAATTTAAGGGAGAAAGTGTTGCAAAGGCAAGGCCTTCAAACCCTAGGAGGTGAAACCCTAGGTGTAGTCTAACTAGGCCTAGGACGTCTCCTCTTTTCAACCTATAACTTCAACACTAGCTTAGAAAAAAGAAAGAAAAGTGTAACAATGTCTAGGCTATATCTTCTTTTTTCAATGGCTGAAAACTATTTCTCAACAAGGGGACATATAGCAATGACCTACTTGTGTGCTTGCTACCTAGGGTTTTTAAAATCAACAAATTTATAAGAAAATGTAAGAATAGTAACCTACAACCATTCAATCAAGAAGTTTTGCAGGAAAAACACTTACATATCATGAAGAAAAGAACATGAAAACCCTAGTATAAACCTTCCATGAGAGAAATTCCATAAATGTCAATAGAAATCCTCCTTCAAGAGTAGCGACTCACTTTAAAACACCAAAAATACCCAACTAGGGTGCAAAAAATAGTATCTCACAAGAGAGTGAGTTGTGTTATGTTCAAATGAGGGAAAAACATCCTCAATATATATCAATCCATGACCTTTAATTTACAGAATAGGTCACTAAAATAGCCGACAAGGATGACTACAAAAATTACACTATTTTTACATTAACTTCTAAGTAAAAGACACAAAATGAGAAAAACGTGGGACATCAAGCCCTTCTAAAGGAGACATTGGCCCTTTTTGGGCATGTCCAACATCCAAAAGTCAGACGTTAGCCCTTTTAGGGCTCCTCCAAGCTGCCACACGTGCCAGTAACCTCAAAACACTACCACACGCTCAAGGTGACATACAGATCTCCTGGGTGACGTCCTGTCCATCAAGAGGAAAACGTTCCATATGAAGTGGGTGATCCCCCCTAGGCCGGGCTCAGCCAAAGCATCCTGGGTGGAACTTCCTTCTTTTCTTCATGTGAAAGGGCTCATCACAACATTTTCCTGTCTCTTCCATCCCAACAACCATCTGATGGGCTCTTCAACCCCATGGAGGCCCGAGCTAATCATCTCCCCATGTGTACTGGTCCACTGGTGCCTGTCTGTCCGACATGGTCCTCCACATCAAAAACTTCGCCCTCCATGGGCTCATTAGTCCTCGGGATCATAGCAATACCAATCATATTTCATCATTAATTTTATCAAATACATGCATAAGACCCCTAACATATCATCTAATAGCTCAAAGACATTACACTGAACTACTATACAAAGCCAAAGAAAAGACAAAGTGCCCTTTTGGGCCAGCATTCATAAGAAGAGGTAAGTTTCCAAAGGATATCATTCAAGCCATGTAACATGAGGTGGTATGGTCTAAGGATGTCCAGACACAGTGAAGACCGGGGGTAGGTTTTATACATGGGTGCCTTTGTAGGAGGCGAGTTGTACCTGTCATGGATGCAGTTTTTTCCAAGCCCTTTATTACTTTTGTTCTTTCTTTTATTTATTACATTGTTCTTTCTTTTTGCTTCAAGGTATGACCAGAGAAAACTACCTTGGCGTGGTGACCAGAGCTGATAGTGTTACCCATGAGTATTTTCACAGAAATGATAATGTTGGCTTGTGATGAGACCCCCTTTCCTTTGGCCATGCAACCAAGGGTCATTGCCCTAGCGTGGTAACCAGATAATGGCAATGTCATACTGCTAGATACCTATAAACATAATGGGTTGGCTCGTGATGAGACCTCCCATCCTCTTGGCTAGGTCTTGTTTTATTATTTTTCTTTGGGTCCCTTTTGTTTCTTATCGAGAGGCTTTTTATTTCCTTCTCGGGGATCCCTGGGCGAGGCATCTCTAGGTTTTATTTCTGATGTCTTTTATCTTTTACCAGCTACTTTTACCTCCTGGGCCTTTAGCCCCTTCTTCCCACGGGACAAAGTGTAACCCCTCAAATAGGTCATCCAAATGCCCGGACTAGGGGAATGGGATGGATGTATGGGAGATAAGATGTAAAATGATAATATGGTGGGAGCGGATGATGGCTCTTCAAATCCCCCTTGGTGGCTAACCAAAACCAATGAATACAATATTGCTAGGGCACCCCATTAATCCCCCCAAAAATGGTCAAGTGGGTTAGTGTAAGATCCAACCAATTGTAAAAAATGTAAGGAACCTGATGCATATATCTGAAAGTTATAACGATCAAACATGACACATACCATGATACCTGGACCAATTACCTCATGGAGCAAGAGTCTTCTCTGATGCAAGCCCAAGCTGATGGTGATGGATGCTGCTGCTACTGACAGGACAAATCTGATGAAGAAGAAGAAGGATGGGCCCTCTAGGGCCATGCTCAGGTCAATCCTACTCTCGGTACTCCATGTCTAGGACCTGTGGGCCTCGAGACATGATCTCCTAATTATCCCTAGAAAATGGGGATAACATCTGGCTCTAACTTAGGGACATGTGCTCACCGTAGAGAACATGAGAACCTCATCATCTCTGGCATAAACCTGCAGACCTTATCACACTTGAAAATATGCATCAGCAACACAGGTGGTGTGGTATTTCCACCCCGCAAAATATAACATCTATACATACGAAATAAAGCAATCAATATGCATATGAGGAAACAAACATGAAATGCAGATGGTATAATACATGGAAAATGCCTACCTATTCATACTTACCTGTACAGTCATGTCCCACCACCTTGGTGGGGTTTGAGGACAAATGGGTAATGGGTAATGGGTGCCTTCTTCCTTCCAAGGTGGACAAATAGTACGTGTTATCCATTGATTCCATCTTGACCTTGAAAGGTCCTAGCCATGATTGTGTACTTCCTTTTACATTAGTTGGCTCTCCTTTCTGAGTATCCCACATCCATACCAATTCCCCTTCCTTATATTTTTGGATCTTTTGTTTGGTTGCTCCTTGAAAAACCCTCATGTACTATACTAAGGGAGGTGGGTGGGCTTCTGGTGTAAAAACTTCCTATTGGGATAGATGGATTTGCACGTCTTCTTCATCCCTTTTTCTTGTTAGTATCTTCACCGTCCCTACCTCTTTGTTCTGAAACTGATCTAGGATTTGTTGATATTCCTCTTTCTTGGGCCACTCAATCTGGTCAAATTCTTCTTCTATGGAAAATGGCATATCTTCTGGAGTATATTCTGGAAGAGTTTGTATCACATCTTTCTGTGCTTGATTTACAGAAGGAACAACATCTTGTACATGGTTTCCAATTATCGACACATTGAGTAAGCATCCAATTGTTCCATCTTTCAAAGGAAACCACAAAAAGGTGAGATCCATTTCAAGGGACCCACCTATCATTGCACCAAATTTCATAGAAAACAGCATTCCCCACACATCCGGGACATCAACAACTATAATATCTATGTGAACAGTTTTCTCGGGGAATTATTTCAACTGCACTTCGACATTTTCGACTACACCATGTGTGGGTATTTCTTTGGATTCAAATCCACACACATTTCTTTAAGGCCTGGTTACTTTCAGGCCCATTTGTTGCATGACTTTGAGAGACATCATATTTTCACCAGCACCTGTATCCAACATGCAATTTTTAAGGTATTTATTGTTCATCATAAGAGTCATGAAGAAAGGTGGATTTTCCCATACTGGATCCTGAAATGGTCAGCTTGCATCATAATCAGGGGTCCATAGGCTTAATCGTTCCCGAAAATAAGGTATTGAAGTGTTCTTTAATAGAAGGGATCTTAATTGCTTCTTTTAAGGGAATGTTCGCATGCATATTTGACAAAGCTCCTTCAAAATCAAAATCAAGGGTAATTTTATCAGCTTTGGACGTCTGGGGAGGAAGAACCTCAGGAGATTTTAGTTGATCAGTGGTAGATTGCTTTGGGTTCTTTCTCCGGTATACTTAGACTTCTTGACTTTTAATCTTTCTCATGACTCCTAGTCCAAGTTGTTAATTATTTCTAATCTTTTTGCTCTAGTTGCTTCCTTCAGGGCTTGCTGATGTTCTATATCAGTTATATTTATTTGAGGAAAGCTAGAAAAGTAGTCAAGATTGTTGACTTGTTGTTGGATGGCGTTATAAGGACAATCATTCTCCCAATGTGCTTCACTGCATTCTAGGCACCAAGGATTCTCATCAACGACATTTGTAGGGGCCAAAGTATTTGGGACTTCATTTTCATTATTTAGCTTGTAGGTTTGGTTCCCTTTCTGGAATGGCCCTTTGAATGGTGGTCTAGGTGTTTGGGTCTGGGAATTTTCAAGTCTAATGATCTGGTTCATCATTTCTTCTTGATTCTTCTTGATGCTATCCACTAAAGCTTATAGCTTACTGATACTGGTGCAGAGATCCGAAGTAGGCTCAACATTGTGTACCACTTTCTGCTTGGTGTCTATTCTCCCCCTAGGGTTGGCAAAGGGTTCAATCTTGGATGAAAGGAGATTTCCTTCAATCTTGGTTGCGATCTCTTGGGATTCTTGAATGGATTGAGGGTCTTTGTCTCTAAGAATATACCCTAATTGGCCACTGAAAGATCTAGTATAAATGTGAACATGATAATCATCTTTCATATGGTGGCTTGGGGGAATTCATTGGAGTAATGCTTCGAATCTGGTATGAAATTCCCTAATAGATTCATTCTCATGCTTGGCAAGGCTATTTAGTCGGGTGAGCAGCATGTTCGGGTCTTCTTTGATACTCCACCTTCTGAGGAAGATTTTCTCAAGTCTATCCATGGTTTTGATGCTTCCATCAGGAAGGCCAAGATACTAACGTCTTGCAGCATCAGAAAGGGTAGCAGAGAATAACTTCATGACCAAGTCCTCAACATCATCACTAATGGGGTGAAGCTGAAAAAATTCCCAAAAGTTACTCATATGCTCTTCAACACTGGTAGCATCAGTGCCGGTAAATTTAGGCAACCACTTCTCATATTTGGGTGGCATTTGGCTAGGGTAGCCAGGTATGGCTGACATGTCTAATGGCTTGAACAAAGTAGATGACCATTGTCTTTGATTGTTGACTGGGTTTGTAGTACCATTATGAGAAGTAGACATGTTTAAAGGAAGTCTCTTTCCAAAAAGTGACTAGACAACAGGTGAATTTGCAGGAGGCTTCCTTATGAAAGCTAAAGGAGGATTATTGAATCTCCTTTTGGTTTGTGGAGTTGCCAGATAGTTTTTTCTGAAAATATCAAAGAATAGGGGATTAAAGTATTAGTGGAGTCACCAGGTAAGTTTGAAAGAGAAAATGTCTTTGAGGCAAGGCTTACCAAAGGATTTGTCATTGAGGAAGATTGACTCAGTGTTACTCGGCAACGACGCCAAAATGTTATCACGCAGTTTGTATTTTAGGTCATAGGCTATAGGATAGAGGACAAACTGGCATAACAAGAACCTTCCCCACCTAATGTCACCTCGATGGGGAGGTTATTTCTTTTTAGGGAGGTTATCTCAGGGGAGACGTCCCTGGTAACCTGGGTTTTGAAGAGGCAAAGGATACAAGGTCGAGTGTTAAGATTTTCCACCTCACAAGTTACCACCAGTATCAGATAGTCCGTCTAATCAACCAATAAGAAGAAGTGTAGGCCCTGTTGAAAACACCTACCCAAATCAAGATAATAACAAGACAATATGTATATTGCAGGCTATAACTCAAAGGGTCAGTACTTGTTTAACTATCTGATTTAATTCAATAAACAATGAAATAGATACAAGATGAAATTCATCATTCTGTTATTTAGCCTATGAAAGATCATCAATTCATCAATATCTACCAAATGACCAAGCCTAGAGTATATCCAATCAATAATTTCTTAGGGTATATGAATTCAAAAGCAAGGGCACAAAGTCTCGGGAGGATTAAAACTTAGAGACTGGAAGGTAGGGTTCTATGGTGTTGCAATGCCAGGGCCTTAGAATTAAAACCCTAGGGGAAACAGGCTCACTTTGTTGTTGCTTAAGCAAGGCCTCATGCTCTTTCCTCCTTCTCTAAATACACTTGGCAAAACAACCAGCTCAAAGTATAAATTTAAGGGAGAAGGTGTTGCAAATGCAAGGCCTTCAAACCCTAGGAGGTGAAACCCTAGGTGTAGTCTAACTAGGCCTAGGACATCTCCTCTTTTCAACCTATAACTTCAACACTATCTCAGAAAAAAGAAATAAAAGTGTAGCAACGGCTAGGCTATATCTTCTTTTTTCAATGGCTCAAAACTATTTCTCAACAAGGGGACATATAGCAATGACCTACTTGTGTGCTTGCTACTTAGGGTTTTTTAAATCAACAAATTTATAAGCAAATGTAAGAATAGTAACCTACAACCATTTAATCAAGAAGTTTTGTAGGAAAAATACTTACATATCATGAAGAAAAGCACATGCAAACCCTAGTTGTAAACCTTCCATGAGAGAAATTCCATAAATGCCAAGAGAAATCCTCCTTCAAGAGTAGTGCCTCACTTCAAAACACCAAAAATACCCAACTAGGGCGCAAAAAATAGTATCTCACAAGAGAGTGAATTGTGTTATGTTCAAATGAGGGAAAAACATCCTCAATATATATCAATCCATGACCTTTAATTTATAGAATAGGTCATTAAAACAGTCGACAAGGCTAACTACAAAAATTACACTATTTTTACATTAACTTCTAAGTAAAAGACACAAAATGAGAAAAAAGTGGGACGTCAAGCTCTTCTGAGGGAGACGTTGGCCCTTTTTGGGCTTGTCCAGCATCCAAAAGTCAGACATTATCCCTTTTAGGGCTCCTCCAAGCTACCACATGTACCAGTAACCTCATCACACTACCACATGCTCAAGGTGATGTCTAGATCTCCTGGGTGACGTCCCGTCCATCAAGAGGAAAACGTTCCATCTGAAGTGGGTGATCCCCCCTAGGCCGGGCTCAGCCAAAGTGTCCTGGGTCGAATGTCCTTCTTTTCTTCATGTGAAAAGGCTCATCACAACACTGTCTTGTCTCTGCCATCCCAACAACCATCTGATGGGCTCTTCAGCCCCATGGAGGTCTGAGCTAATCATCTCCCCATGTGTACCAGTTCACTGGTACCTGTCTGTCCAGAATGGTCCTGCATATCAAAAAATTCGCCCTCCATGGGCTCATTAGTCCTCGGGATCATAGAAATGTTGATCATATTTCATCATTAATTTTATCAAATGCATGCATAAGACCCCTAGCATATCATCTAATATCTCAAAGACATTACACTGACCTACTATACAAAGCCGAAGAAAAGACAAAGTTCCCTGTTGGGCCAGCATTCATAAGAAGAATAAAATTTCCAAAGGATATCATTCAAGCCATGTAACATGAGGTGGTATGGTCTAAGGATGTCCAAACACAGTGAAGACCAGGGGTAGGTGTTATCTATGGGTGCCTTTGTAGGAGGCGAGTTGTACCTGTCATGGATGCAGTTCTTTCCAAGCCCTTTATTGCCTTTGTTCTTTCTTTTATTTATTACTTTTTCTTTCCTTTTGCTTCAAGGTCTGACCAGAGGACACTTCCTTGGCATGATGACTAGATCTGATAGTGTTACCCATGAGTATTTTCACAGAAATGATAAGGCTTGCTCGTGATGAGACCCCCTTTACTTTGGCCATGCAACCAAGGGTCATTTCCCTAGTGTGGTAACCAAATAATGGCAATGTCATACTGCTAGATACCTATGAACATAATGGGTCGGCTCATGATGAGACCTCCCATCCTCTTGGCTAGGTCTTGTTTTATTATTTTTCTTTGGGTTCCTTTTGTTTCTTATCGAGGGGATTTTTATTGCTTTCTCGGGGATCCCTGGGCGAGGCATCTCTAGGTTTTATTTCTTATGGCTTTTATCTTTTACCAGCTGCTTTTACCTCCTAGGCCTTTAGCCCCTTCTTCCCACAGGACAAAGTGTAACCCCTCAAATAGGTCATCCAAATGCCCGGACTAGGGGAATGGGATGGATGTATGGGAGATAAGATGTAAAATGATAATATGGTGGGAGTGGATGATGGCTCTTCAAATCCCCCTTGGTGGCTAACCAAAACCCATGGATACAAGCTTGCTAGGGCACCCAATTAATCCCCCAAACAATGGTCAAGTGGGTTAGTGTAAGATCCAAGCAGTTTTCAGAAATGCAAGGAACCTAGTGCATATATCTGAAAGTTATAATGATCAAACATGACACATACCATGATACTTGGACCAATTACCTCATGGAGCAAGAGTCTTCTCTGATGCAAGCCCAATCCGATGGTGATGGATGTTGTTGCTACTGACAGGACAAATCTAATGAAGAAGAAGAAGGATGGGCCCTCCAGGGCCATGCTTAGGTCAATCCTGCTCTCAGTACTCCATGTCTAGGACCTGTGGGCCTCAAGACATGATCTCCTAGTTATCCCTAGAAAATGGGGATAACAGGTACATCACACAATGTGGTCATGCCCATCTTCATAGACTCTCATAGGTCTCATGGACCATCTTGGGAGAGAGAAAGAGGATCACTCATCAACACATCTTGGTATTACGCCAAGATTTACCTAGTCAAAGAACAGGTTTCCCTAGAACACATATGGGGGACCTAGAATACATTTAGGGTCTTATCCACCAAGGTACAGGACCAAGGATAAACCCATGCATTAAGCAAGGTTTCATTAGAGAACATCCAGGGGCCCTAGACACATATAGGGACTTATATCAACCACCAAGGAACACATCCAATGATCAATCCAAGCATGGGGTAAGGATTCCATGGAGCACATCTAGGGGCCCTAGAACACATCTAGGGTCTTAATTCTTGGTCCTGGACCAATAACCCCAGTCATCTACTGGGGGCCTTGACAAGGGTATTTTTCCATGGCACTCACTACTTGGTCTCATACAAACAAACCCCAAGATTGTGTTGGGGGCCCTAATCCTCAGCTAGGGTATTATGCCATCCTCTAGGAGAATGGCTCTTGCGGATGAACTAGCTTCAACACAAGCCAATTTTGATGTTAGTTGGCAAGGAGGAGAGAAGGGTACAAGAAAACACAAATACTAAAGTATTCAGTCGGGAAAGGGATGAAGAAGTTCAATCCCGAAATGTAAATGGATGTCAAAGTTACAAATTCTATAAGACAACATGATTGGAATTATAATTCATTCAAGTATAAGTTTTATAGATGGATCCAGGAAATAAATAAAAGTTGAAGGTTAATATCAACATTAGTATTTGGATGAAAATGCAAAGGAAGAAAAGAGTAATTTGGTTAGAAAGTTCTCAGGACATGAATAATCATGTAAAGTGATTACATTGAGAGCACAAGAAGATTCAAGAATCTGGAAGAATTGAAGACTTATGGGATCAACAAGGGAAAATGAGACAGGGAGAAAGAAGTCGTTGCAATTACTATAGTAGCAAGTATGTTATAGCTTGTTGGGATAGCCATAAAGAGAGAATACTTTCATGTTTTCAAGTGTTACTAATGATGTTGTTGCATATGAAAGGAAGCAACAAAAAGCTAGAGTGTTGACTATAAGACTGATAAAGAGGCATGAGATATTCTACTATCATCAGCTAATCAGGTAGCATCAAACTCATTTAATGGCAGCTATGCAGGTAATTATTTCTCTTTTGAAATTATGTTGCATAATTTCCAAAGGGAAATTCAAGTATGAATTTCCCCATATTGAATTTCTATAATACACAGTATGGTATTGTTTAAATGCATTAACATGAATAAGATACCACTAGTTATGGTAAGGGATAGAGGCCTCTTATAGTTATCAAAGATTATTAGCTTTTGAATGCACACACTGACATATTAACATGTCATGTTAATTTGGTTATGAGGTAATAACCAAAGAAATAAAATATAAGAAATTGTTATAGGAATGATTCTATGAAAACTAGTCATGCATGAGACCGGGACATGGTTGGATATGGCAAGGTATGGATATGGAAAATTTATATACCACACAAATACCCAAAATATTCCTATATTCAAATAATGCTTAGACTACAACCTTTTTTCTAACATTAATGCACACCACATAATTATATTTTTGGTGTAGTGTTCGGGTCAAAAAGGAAGGAATCCAAATAATCAAGAATACAATGGGAAGTGTGTGGAGAATGTATCAATACATTGGCTAGATTTCCAATTTATGGATGGTGAGATACATGACTTAGATAAGGATCATTATGAAAATCAATGAAAAGGTGCATTGAATAGATATACATTGAGAGTTCCACTTAGGCCTAGTAAGTGACAAAGTTGCACTCATACATGATAAAATTGTATACTTAAATGCATTTGTTGAATGTGTTTTGTGAGTACATGCATATATATTATTGCATGGAAATAATTATACCAACGGATGAAATGATGCTAACTCATGGAGTTGAGAACATTTCAAGAGCTATTAGACATTGCAATAGGAAAGTTTCAGTCAAGTAGTCACATGAGCATTTACTATAGGAAAGTTTATGTTCAGAAAAATAAGTAATGAATTTACTGATATTAATTATGAACAAGTGTATGCATAGATTGATGATTCATTCTATCTAATAATTTATTTATTTTGTTTTGATTGAATTATTAGTTAGGGACAACTATCAAAACACTTCATAAGGTTTTTGTACATATTTCAATGAGAGTACAATGTACAAGAAATACTGACAATTTGTTGGCTGATTGCAAGATAGAATCATTGTAGGAAAAATGGTAATCAACATGGTGCTTATTGAAATCCAAAAGGAAGACTGCATCCTCTTATTGCAACAACAATGAAAATTTATGAAATAGAATTTCATATTTTGGGAAAAAGTTGAATTACTTATGAATTAAGTTTGAGTTCTAAATGAATTCTTTTGTGTGATGCAGATGAGATAATATTGATTAAAGTTGGAATGTTGGGAAAGAGCAACTACTGTTGAGGAAACTAAATCCCTATAATTGTAGAACCTTGGTGGGGTTCTGGTAATGGGTTAGCGATCTTCTTGGGTGTGAAAGCCTTGGAAACATGGATCACTAAAGGACTATGTAGTAGTGAAGGTATGCTTGAGGCTGGAAAGGTGAGTGCAACAAAGAGGAGGAAACTTAAGGATGCTTATGGCATGGTAGCTGCCATAAGGAGGGTGTGCCAAATAGAATAGTGAGATGAATTATTTCTAGAATAAACTCTATGAAATAGAGAAATTGACTTCCATCTGCAATAAGAATACTAGAAATGGTGCTTGAGAGAAGATCACCAAGTGGATAACAAGCTTCCAATATCTAAAGCTTGAAGATTTTTGAAGATTTTTGGAAATCTTGATGGTAATATGTAAACAAGTTGCATTGAGGACAATGTAAAAATAAGGGGAGGGAATTGTAATGTCCCAAGACCCAACCCTAGTTGTAATTGTAAATGTAACATATGCTATAGGATGGTGAGACAAGTTATAATAAGCTAGGAGGCTTATGTAATGATTAGGCCTGAGAGCCTAGATGCTTAAGGACAATGAGCCTATTTTTTTTATGTAAATACTCATAACATTAATAATAAATACATCGATGGCTGCTAGATGAAAAAGGACTATAGTTATAGGGGGATATGATTCCACAAGAGAGAGGGATTGAGGGGCTAACCATTTATTTTATATTTTTATTCTCCATTTTTTTCTTAATGGAGAATAGGAGTTACGTGAGCTTCTTGGGGGAAGGCCAGGAGCTTCTTGACTCCCAAGAGTTCATAAACCCATCCCTGGTCTATTGGGGGGGATGGTCATGGTTTCTCATTCTCTATTCTCACTCCCATTCTCTCTCTCATTATGTTTTTGGTTTCTCCACCTATTCATGCATTCATTCACACACATGTTCATTGTTCACCCCTCTTGTGGAGATTTCACTCCACTCATTCCCTCACTCATTCATCTTTCCTCATGTGTGTCTTGGCTTGGGAAAGGAAGATGAAATGATGAATTGCAACAATGGTATTATTGGTTTTAGAGATTATTGGTGTAATCCAACCATGATTTAAGACCTGTATGTCTGATATGTGTGGTATGCATCCAACTTTTCTCACAGCTACAAGTCCTGAGAGTCCCAACATGGAGATTATGGACCAACTGCATTGGACCCTTGGAAGGAGAAGGACTTCCTAAGGAACTACGTGGAAGAGAAGGGTGGGGGTCCATTCTCTTGGGTGGTGTAGGCTAGGTAGAAGAGAGTTGGGTACTTGGATTGCTATGAGTGCTGGGGAAGCCTATGAGAGCTTGAGTGCTAACTGGTTTGGGGAGCCGAGTAACACTCTGGAACCATCCTTGTGGATTCATAGCCCTGAATCAGGGGTGACATTGTCATTGATATAGGGAACAACAGTGTCTATGGTTGGGTGTAACATTCTTGGTCTGCAACCAGTCGATGGTTTTCTTCTATAAAAGATAAGTTCTCTTTTTTATGGTATTAATTACCTGTCTATGAATTATTATGTTGTGTATTTATTTATTGTTGAATTTGATATGTTTAGAGTATGCATGCTTGTTTTGTATTGTTGTGCATTTCATATGATTCATTGTTTTTATGTGTAGCATGAGTCTTGATCAATGCATGTGAATATTTCATGCATTCCCTGTTATTTAAAGTTAGAGCAGGGGTGGAATTAGTCCAGAGAAGGGACTTGTGGTTAACATGCCCTACCTATGGGTGGCAATGTACGTTACATACTATATATGTCTCAAAAGTACCTGATGTAACCTAGTGCATGTACTTCATTTTTTTCTGCTCAGTCTTCCATCTTTCCATTGATGTTCTAAATATTGGTCTGAGATTGTTCAAGCATTCCTTGCTAGTATATATTTTGTGGAGATTTTGTGGAGATTTTGTGTTGATTTTTTAAACCGAGTTTCTCATCCATTTGTTACACTTGAATTAAAACCTTATCTTTTACAAACCTACAATTTTTTTATGGGTATTAGGCTTACACCTACAACAGTCTAGGTGTGACTTCTAATGCTAACACCAAGCAACTAGTTGCACAACATATTTAAAAGATAAGTTTTTTATCTTGTTAATGTGTTATTTTTGTGTGTATTAATATTGTGAATGAACTTTGTCTATTTGAGAATGATTTATATGTTGTTGTAATGAATTTTATTAGATGCATTCATGTATATTTATCCTTTTGTATATGCATGTAATTAAATGGTAATATATAGTTGTTATTTCAACCTATAATTCATTGTTGAAAGTTACAAGAAAGAAGTTAGTTGTAAAAGAATTAAAATAGTTAACATAAATTTCATTTTTAAGAGTTTTATGCATTGTCCTGTCCCTCTACTGGGCTAGGGGGTGTTACATTATGGTATCAGATCCTCTAATTCAAACATCAGGCTTGGATGGGCTCCAAACATAACACATTTTTTAAATTCATTGTTGCATATTTTTTCTATGATATATTTGGGGGAAAAACAAATAATTTAGACAGAAATCCCAAAATCCAGAGGCAAAGCCAAGTTTGAATGACTCTGGATGATTTAAGAAGGTTAATGGAGTAGAGCAGTAATTCAACTTGGAATGGTCGAATTTTGAATTTTAAATGGTTGTTGTAGAGTTGCATGAAGTTTGATGAATCGACAACTAAGATCTCTTTGATCTCAAGATAGACGACTGAGATTCGTCAAGATAAATTTAAAAATCCATAAGGTTTGGTCTTCTTGAAAGGTTGATCAAATAAACAACTGCGATTCATTGCAAGTTTTTTTGAAATGGATCAGATTGAGAGTTTGTTTTCATTTCGATCGTTGGGGAGATGGAATATAATCGATAGCTAAGATCATCTCGAGTGAGAGATCGACAACCCATATTCACCTAGTTTTGTCAAGAATTTTCTAGTTATGGAAATTTGCAAAGAGAAATGTCTAATGACCAATGGTTGCTTCGAATGAAATGGTGAAGAGTTGGTTTCATCAGAAGACATCTCTGACCACCGATGGCCAACGGTTCGAGCATCGACCAAATCCGATGATATATTTCTAATCACTAATGAACATCATTGATGGTCGATGGGTCAATGGTCAGGAATTGACTGATTTTGGGTGAAATGTTTGAATTGAGAAAGAGAATTTGTCAAGGACCAGTGCATTGATGGTTTAGCATCGACCTAATTTTGAAAACTGTCTGGGTCACCCAAGATAATCGATTGATGGTATATGGTCAATGGAAAAATAGGGTGATGATGTGTCATTCTGTGTCATCATCCACATGTCATGACATGTCAATTAAGTTGACACCTCATTATGACGTACCATGCCACTTCAACATCCATGTTCCATGCCATGTCAACATCCACATGTCATACCATGTCAGTAGTTACTAGATCAACCAACAGAAGTAGTCGATGGTCGATGGTCAGGTCGACCGATTTAAGGAAGCGTTTTCTACAGTTGTCGGGGATCGTTGATCATCGATGGGATAATGATCATACATTGGTTGAATTAGTGAGGAGTATCAGTCAACAACAAATATAATTGATGTCCAACAATCGAATAGGCCAATTTAGAGTTGTGTACAACTAGGTTGTCGGGGGAATGGTCCGATGAGTGACAATCATGTCAACAGATCAAGGAAAGAGTGATGCATGCCCAAGGAAGAATGTTGATTGTTGATGGATGATGTAGTGCAGATCAATAGATCATATTCCATGTGATTTGAGAGCGATGTTTCATATTTAAAGGGTTATTACAGTAGTAAAACAATCAGTTTATGTGATTTTTTGTGGTTTTTGAAGGTCATTAACTTGCAGAGCACTTTTGAGACCCCAAATGACGTTTGTATCCAATAAAAACCCATGAGAAAGATGTGTACTAATGTACACTTTCCTCTACAACTCAAATAAAATAACTTGGAGAGATTTATCCAATGAGCTAAATGGTTCACAAAATGGAGTTGGTATGAGAATGTTACAACCAAAATAGAAAGGGTAAAATTTGAGCACCAAATTTAATTCTGGAGGGAAAAAATCCATGTTCATAAGTACATTTGGGGAACATGAGAAGTCGATAGAAAATTTGTGACCTGTAGAAGATATAAATGAAGTCATATTTTGGTTATGGGTATCTGGAAATGCAAAAGAAGAGAAATTACATGCACATTTCTAGCAAAATTAGAGGTACAAGAAAGAAAATATGGTTCTTATATGAGGAATGGAGTTATGGAATATGGTCAGGGATTTTACATCCATGAAGAAGATATCATAGGTCTGCATGTCATCATGGGGAATGCTGAGACAAAGTCAAATGGAAGAAGAGATGAGAAGGAGCATGTTATTATGAGAATCCTACATAGGGAAGCGTAGAGCTATAGAGATGATAATGAAAGAATTATGAAGGTTCAAAAATAGATACTTCAGAGATTAAATATGTACATAAGAAACTCAACAACGACTCTAGCACCAAACAAACAACTAGTGCTAGACAAGTGTCAACATCAAAATCTCATAGAAAAATGGATGATCATGGAAATGATAGGAATCAAAGAAGCATGAGAAGGAAGCATAATTCCCTAAGGAAATCCACTAGAATAAATTGTGCAAGTTTAGGGACAGGGAGAAACCCAAGCATGTCTCATGTTAGGAAACAAAGATGAAGGCTTGAGGTAAACATCTTGCAAGGTGAGCTCAAGAAGATTAAGCCAGCAACTTTCAATGGTAAGTACATGAAAGGAGAAGAGGTTGATGCATGGCTATTGGAAATGAAGAAATATTTCCAACTACATGATTACCCCTCCCAGGTTGAAGATAGAATTTCCACCTACCACTTGTAAGGAAAGGAAACCATATAGTGGGATCAACTTATGCAAGCCAAGAACCTGGATGAGAAGAGGATCTCATGCAGACAGTTCAAAGGAAACCTATGTTGGTGTATATATATTCTTGGTATATTTCACTCATTTATATGTCAATCCAAGATTCGTAATCAGAGGATTTGTTACACTATATGTGTTGAAAATAGGTAACCTATCTATGTATGTTGTATCTAACTCAATCAGGAAATAATTAATAACATAAAAATATGTTTTAGAATATCTTAATACTTCACATAACTTCAAACTCATAAGATAAAACTTATGACAAAATTATCAAACAAACACTCAATTGAAAAGGTTCTTGCTTAGATGACAAGTTTTTTCATTACAGGCTCATGAAATGAAGAGATGAACTCAGATCATGTTCCCTGCAGCAATTGAAATAACAATTAACAATCCACTTTGTTCACTCTTAAAAAGAAATCAAACATAACTCTATCAACTCCAATCAAACCTTCTTTAATACATGAAACAATCAATATGATTGAGAGACTTCATTATATGGAGCATGAAGGTGAGAGATGAAGTCTTATGGTTCTTGTGCCTACTAAGAGAAACACAATCATAAATTCAAAACAATAACATTTACTTACTTAACAATCCCACACATCTATCAAACTCTTTATCAATTAAATCTCAATTTGCAGAAATGGAAATGGAATTATCTACTCTCCTCAATGTATAATGATTTAATCACGCTGATTCAAAATCAAATAAATCTGTATTGAACTTAGAAAAGGTTATGCATTTAAAATCATTTACAACACACACAAATCACATAGTTGACTTACAACACACAAAAACATGTACATGGAGGTTTATCTTGGTTGTGGCAGTGGATCCTTGCTAAACCAACAAGGTACCCCTAATGAAATTACAGACTAAAACACTTTACTCATGCTCATGAATTGCACAAAATATCATTTGTATTCCTTCAATTGATCGATTGAATCAACAGTTCAACATTTTGTTATAGCAAGATTTGCCTCACCATTGCAATCTTGCACAGAGGGCCTTTTTCTATTTCACTATGCAAACTTGTTATCCCTTTTTGATGATTCCATAGCTAAAAATAAATATTTTTCCACATATACGCACCCTATATACTATACAACATGAGTATACATAGGCTAATTCACTACAGCCCATGTACATTGGGATTTGCACCAAAAAATACAAAAATGGAGTCGGTTTTCCATGTCACGACACGATATATCCGATCCTTGGCTTTACACATACTGGAAACATTCCGACTCTTCCCTTCAGTTCCATTTGAAGGCTATAAATGAGCCAATTCTGAACTATGGAAAAAGGAGAAAGCATTCAACTTTGAGAGAAAAGTTACTCTAGAGAAATTACTTCATATTGAGTATGTGTCCCTTTGTCCCTCAAGTTTGAACATAGTGTTCAAACCTCAATCTCTTCCCTTATTGTTGAGAGAACCTCATTGTCTCCCTTCTATGAGATTGGATTTGGTGGAGGATTGAAGTGGTGGAGACTCAGCTGAAAGGAACTTGGTTTCTTGGTTTCGAACTGTGCCGACGCGAAAGTATTTAATGTTTTTTCTTTTGTTGATCATTTGTTAATAGAAATAGTCCTTTCCCATTCAATTGGTATCGTGCAAATATATGATTATTATCTATGGGCATGTTTTTTATGTTTATTAATGGATTATTCTATCTAATGTGATAACCCCTTTACATTATCACCATATGCTTGCTCTGCTTGTTTGTTGAGAACTTGTTACAGGTATAAAGATTTGGGTCGAAGTGCTCAATGGTGGAACATCATCAAATGTTGGAACGAGATAGCCTTCTTTCTTATCTCGCTTTCACATTGGTTTATATAGATTATGTTCAAATTGAGTAGATTTCTGCAGTCATACCTATCTTTTGTGGTCTACCCTAGCCATAGAGAGCTTTTCCTTCATAACAAAAATGGCGACTCCACTGGGGAAGATTTTATTTTTAAGGGTTTGAAGTATTGTTTCTCCTTGCATTACTCTTTTTCCTTTATGGTTCTTGTTGTATCGTTGCTTGACATATTTTGTTCACTCTGGGTCTGAGTTTTTAGCCTTTTCTCCCTTGCCTGGCCTGGTTTTAAATCATGTACGTACCCTATTTCCTTGACAGTCACGTACACACTTGTGTTGTCTCACTGCAAGATGCATATATACGCATTGTTTCTCTGAATAGTCACGTACACCTTATTTCCTTGCTTGTTTGCTTGGTTTGGTGATTGTTGGGTGCGATTTGATGATTGTTGAGCCTTCTTAGTTCTCTGTAGTGCCTGCTAAGCTTCTCTGGGATGACAGGAAACCTGTTTGGAGTTGAATTTTTGGGCGTAGTCTTTCTCATATTTTCACTTTTTTTTTATTGTCCTTGTACTCTGGTTTGTTTTCTTGGCTTCTTGGTATTCTACTTGAGTTATTACTTTTATACATAGTAGATTTTATATATCAAGTTGCTTATCAGTCCATGCATTTTCTTTTTAGTATATTGAAAATACAAAAAAATTAATCATTTTGCATTGGTTGGCATTTTTGTCTTTTGAATCTTTATCATTAGCTTAGCACATTTAGTGAAAGATTGCAATTTACTTCTGAATTGCAGAGTTAAAATTGAAAACTGCAACGTTTTTATTAGCATATCATTCATTGAAAAGTTAAAGTTAGAATTTGGATTATATTCATATTTATTTTCTTGTAGAGTCATAACATCATGAGTTTCACTTCCATACATTTTTGAGTAATCACAGCCAATAAAATTTACGCTTTAAATTAAAATTGATTAGTCACGATTTTATTTTTTAGGGTGCACAAACTAGTCTAGGATTTAGTGCCTTGGAATAGGATTTTTTGAGTAAACTTCTCCAAGGAAGTTAAATCAACATATGTGTTTGAGAAAGGGAGTTGAGAAGTCCATTGTATAATTGGTAAGATCAGGAGGCTCCGCTCACACCGAAGTTAATCATGAGGTTGCATGAAGTTGGTTGAAGGGATATCCCCCGGATACTCACCTAGCGTCAGAGATATTTCTGTGGATTTATTCGTATCTGGTGATATTTCTAGTGCCCATAGCTCCGTGAGATGTGGTTCTTTCAAGGTTTTGGTCTTAGCTACCCTAATCATACGGTGATCCAGACTTATGACTGCTCACCTATGCATCAGTTATATAGTGGTTTATTAGTTGCCTGACTTAGGTATATTATAGGTTACTTGCAGGGGTTATTCTTCTTGTACCCTGGGTCAAATAGGGGTCGGACAATACACACACTTTATGGAGGACAATCCTCTTTGGGGCGCTCTCATCGACTGGTTGTTAAGCCCACAAGGGCCCCTATAACTTATTTTTTTACTGTTATCACTGAAATTTCATCCGCACAGGGTTGCAAGAACTCAGCATCGTCAAACAGTAATGAAGCCATCCATGGACCTGAATTAATACCACAGAATTCAAAAAAGGTCAAAAACTATACAAAGTAGTGAAAAATTGAAGAGCACTTTGCATACATTGGGCGCACGGGCGCATACATGGAACAGGAATGTAGAAATCATGCACAGGTGCACGATGTGCAACTGTTAGTGCAAAAAGCCACGCACCTGCTAAACGACACATTTATGGAAGTGGTCGGCCTCCCAACCACTTATGGTTCAGCTCCCAAGTTGATTTGAACCTCAAATCTGGGCTGGATCCGACTGGTGGGCTGGTCAAAGACCTAATAATGCCCTAAATGGCCTCTTTTCACACTACAAAGAAGTTAACAATAACCCAAAGTAATGCTATAAAAAGCCATGAATGCACCTCATTTTCTCAAGGAATTCAAAGTAATGTTATGCTGCCTCTATTGTTTTGAGGACTCCATCCTTGACACAAGCATATTGGCACCATTACATTGGACAATCCACCTCACTATTGAGTGGATTTGTAAAGAGTTCTTTCATCACCATTTTCCATTTTCTTTGTTGTAAGAAGAGCTAGCTAGTGAGGGTCCATGAACCTTCCCTTGGAGGAAGAAGGGACTCATAGTCCCCTTTCTTCTTGGTGCTTTGTTTTTATCAATAGATCAGCCTCAAACATTGATGACATGGGTCTTTTTGTTCTTTTTGTTTCTATGTCCCTATGCTCATGAATTTTGGTTTTATTGCATCTCTTAGTTTAATTCTTAATTCTAGTTTTTGATTTCTTTCTCTAACTCTTTTCTCTACAGCTGTCGTGCTCAGCAGACCCAACTGAGCTTGCAAGCACCTCTATTCTGCTCACCAAGGTGACGAAAGAGGTGCAACAGATTGGCGACTCCACTAGGGAAAGGTATCAATTTCCTACCTCATTTGGGTTTATTTGGCTCTTCTTTTAGTTTGCTTAACTTGCAGGTGCACTAACTGGCCTAAGTCGACCTGCCAACTAGCCAATTCCAAGTTGAATTGAGAGTAATCTATCTATATTTTTCATTCACGGTCATGCGCCATATATGCATGGCTTTTTAGGCCCACAGATGCGCATCGTGCATCCATGCACTTGATTCACGGTTTTGTTCTATGTACGTGTTCTTTTTAACTTGTCTATGCTCACATGCATGCACTCTGTGCGCCTCTATCTCCAGTGGGACCCACGCATCTGTGCAAAATTTCACATTGTAAAGTTGTTGAGATGTGGGGAAGACAGTTTTCCTTCCTAGAAATGATGTCAAGCATGTGTTAAAGCTGCACCACACTTAGTCCCCTCATCATATAAAGGGGTTAGTCAAACACACATAGGCACTTAGAAGGATAAAAACAATTTCTCTTCTTTTCTTTTTTCCACATGGATGGCTTGTTCTAACTTACAATATAAGTTGGAAATCATTTTTAATCACATTTAACTTACATTGGGACTAGAAGTTGAGTAAAAATTGCTTAGTATGCTCTTCTCTCGCGCCTTCAAGCGATCTTGAGAATCAGAAAAAGATTGTGAAACGATTTCATATCCCTTAAGAACATTAAAACCTTTAGGAGAGGACAACATCCCTTCTTGGGACTCCTCTTAGTTTGCTTTTTCAAACACATATTAATATTGTAACGGGTCCATACATGCCCACATGCTACAAAGATAGGATAATGTTTGGATTTATGCTTTCTTAGATCAAAACACTAGGGAAGTTTAAAGGTTTTGTAACGAGCCCACACATGCCCACATGTTCAATATAGGATAGTTTCAAAGATTTTCTTAGACTACATCACAATAGGGAGTTAATGGGATAGTAATGGACCCACATGTCCACATGCTAGCTTCCTAGGGACTTTTGAATTATGCAAGGTTGTACCAAAGGCACTTAGTTAATTAGGTAATCAAACTCTTGTAAGGACCAAGCGAAGTCCACATGCAACAAGGTGACATCTAATTCACTAAAAATTGGAACACTTTCACTCACATGCAAAAGACACTCATCACTCACATAGCTTCTTATTGAAACGTGGAGGTCAAAAGTAAGTTTCATCCCAAGGGATTCCAAAAACACCCCACCCTTTTCTTGACGAAACTATCCACTCCCATTTTTAATCAACGAGGTTGGTTTGCACCCCCAACCTCCCAAAAAAACTACATCTAACATCTTTCTAAAAACTCACTAAGTTTTCCTCCACAGGAGGTGCCAAAAGAAGTTTTTTAGTTTAGGTAGGATTTCGGGGATAGACATCCAAAAAACTCCCCGTTATTTGGTTCTCACATTGTCAAAACATAGAGGTTGTCAAATAGGGAACTGAAAATCCTCCAAGTCAAGTGTTCCAATTACCATAAGGCAGGGAGAT
>JZKD02S1657462.1:1259116-1291269 GCA_000966675.3 Picea glauca
TTGTTCACCTTGTCCCACCTCTGGCACAACTTATCCCCGATCTTGTCATCCCCTTGACACTCGACCTTGTTGAACGGTTGCGACCACTTTTTATCTCATACATCCTCCAACCAAGGGCAGTCTTGAGTCTTCCCACATCTTGACTTCGTCCATGAACCTCTGCCACTTCCTCACCTCACCTAGTATATTTCACGAAGCCATTTTATTCTGGGAGTTGCGTCCCCCTTTTGTCGACATCAACACAGTTTTCCAGAAGGGCGACAATATCTTGATTCTCATTATCCATTCAGTGAAAGATCTCGGATGGCACAGGGTGAAACACCATTGATCCCTGCTGTCGTTGACCCCCATATCATTCTATGCCAACACTTTCTCATGTTACGGTGGGTCTTACTTTGCGACTATTGCAATTAGTTCTTTTATTTTCCGAAGACCTCTGAAATTGGCAGGGCTATCAATGCCCACATCATCACTACTACTTATTACCGCGGTTAATGCCTACTAGTCAGAGCATGTTCATTTGCAAAATTGTCTTCTTCCTCTATCATGACCTCCCCCGAGGGCACTGCAGTTGTCTACACCATCACTTCCATCATATTTTTTCAGAGTTACATGACACGAGCATGGGGCATGCCCACCTCATTTGTACACAGTTTTCTATTTTACACACCTCATAGAAGGTCAGGTCCTACCGGTTCCTTTTTTCCTCCAACGGATCGCTTTGAACGATCCCACTATTTATCTATCTTACAACAACATTATCAGTAGAAGAAACATTGATGGATTTTGTCTATACGTATGCTCTTAACCTCATCCATCAGGGGGCATCTGTTATCACTGAAATTTCATCCGCACAGGGTTGCAAGAACTGAGCATCGTCAAACAGTTATGAAGTCATCCATGGACCTAAATTAATACCACAGCATTCAAAAAAGGTCAAAAACTATACAAAGTAGTGAAAATTTGAAGAGTGCTTTGCAGACATTGGGCACACGCGCATGCGTGGAACAGGAATGTAGAAATCACGCACAGGCACACGATGTGCGACTCTTAGCGCAAAAATCCACGTACCTACTAAACAACGCATTTATGGAAGTGGTCGACCTCCCAACCACTTATGGTTCAACTCCCAAGCCGATTTGACCCTCAAATCTGGGTTGGATCCGACTGGTGGGCTGGTCAAAGACCTAATAATGCCCTAAATGGCCTCTTTTCACACTACAAAGCAGTTAAACAATAACCCAAAGAAATGCTATAAAAATCCATGAATTCACCTCATTTTCTCAAGGAATTCAAAGTAATGTTATGCTTCCTCTATTTTTTTGAGGACTCCATCCTTGACACAAGCATATTGGGACCATTACATTGGACAATCCACCTCACCATTGAGTGGATTTGTAAAGAGTTCTTTCATCACCATTTTCCATTTTCTTTGTTGTAAGAAGAGCTAGCTAGTGAGGGTCCAAGAACCTTCCCTTGGAGGAAGAAGGGACTCATAGTCCCCTTTCTTCTTGGTGCTTTGTTTTTATCAATAGATCATCCTCAAACATTGGTGACATGGGTCTTTTGGTTCTTTTTGTTTCTATGTCTGTATGCTCATGAATTTTGTTTTTATTGCATCTCTTAGTTTAATTATTAATTCTAGTTTTTGTTTTCTTTCTCTAACTCTTTTCTCTATAGTTGTCCTACTCAACAGACCCAACTGAGCTTGCAAGCACCTCTATTCTATTCACCAAGGTGATGAAAGAGGTGCAACAGTTACCTCCAAAGTTTAGCAGGGATTCTCAAGTCCCTCTTGGATGAGACATGCCTTCTTTAGTGAGGGATGCCACTCAACCACTTTAGCCCGTTTGCATGCATATTGGCCGTTTGACTTTTTGGTATGCTCTTTGACTACTAATTGGCATTAGGAGTCTATTTTGAGTTTCATCATCATGGATAGCGGAGTTTCTTTTGCTCCCTCATTTACTGCTACCCACCCCATGATGCCTACTCATTTCATGGGGATGGATCCTTCCACTTTTCACAATGGGATGCAGAACTACAATACTTAGTATGCACCTTGGGTCTCTAGTCATTTTTCTCATGATATGCCTTCACCCGTGCAATCCTCTCCTTGGTCCATGTATATAAATCCTAACATTAGATCTGGGGGCACCATGACTCTGTAATATACCTAGGGAGGTAATATTGGGTGCCTAGGGAGTTACCCAATGGGAATGTGGTTATGTATTATTAGTGGAAGTCATTTAATATATGAGAATGTGGTCATTCAATATAAGGTGTACTAGGTCCACCATATTAATAAAGGCCCACTATGGTAGTTGGATGTAATAAATGTGATAAGGCTCTCTAGAAGGTTCTACTTCTAGAAGATTCCTCCTCTAGAATGTTCTTAGGTGATGGTAGCACTATATAAAGGGGTTCAAGAAATGTAATGAGACATGAAGAGAAATATTGTATTTGGAGCTGAAGCTCAATAGGAGTATTCCCCCTTGAAGAGGGAAGTGAGTAGAAGAGGATCCCCTCCCTAATAAGATCCATTGTATGGTGTTTCTCTACCTCAAGGGATTTCTATAATAAAGTGCCGTTTCTTCTATCTTGCTCTGTGGGTCTATTGTGTATTCAGTATTTGTAGATATATTTAGGTTCTTAACAAGTGGTATCCGATCACTTTCCTTGGCATACATTGTGGGCATATATTTTTTATTTTTGCAGATTTTTTTTTTCAGAGAAGAAAAAAGAGGGCCATGACATTCCAAAAAATTTCGGTATCTTTCTGTGAAAAAATTGAAGAGACAGGTTGTAGATCTGAGTTCCTCATGATGGTTTTCATTTCTCCATGGGACCTTGGTTCTCTAGTCTACTTTAGCACTATGGTCCACACTTATCCATGGGACCCTGGTATATGGTTGTACATCAAGCATTGGGGACAACACTTTCATAAAGGGGTTGGAATGTTAGGCATCTAGAGAGGTAGTGGGTGGGGGGCGTAGGGCCCATAGTTATAATAGTGGATGCCATTCAATGTAAGGTGGACTAGGTCCACTATATTATTAAATAAGGCCCACTATGGTAGTTAGACATAATAAATGGGTAGTTAGATATAATAAATGTAAGAGGGCTTCTTAGAAGGTTCTACTTCTAGAAGATTCCTCCTCTAGAATGTTCTTAGGTGATGGTAACACTATATAAAGGGGTTCAAGCAATGTAATGGGACATGAAGAGAATTATTGTATTTGGAAGAGCAGCTCAATAGGAGGATTCCCCCTCTAAGAGGCAAGTGAACAGGAGAGGATCCCTTCCATAATAGGATCCATTGTACGGTGTTTCCCTACCTTAAGGGTTTGATAGTAATAAAATAGATTTTTCATATTGTTCTTGTATATTTGTTGTGGTGCTTTTGTATTCAGTCCTTGATTCTTAACAGGCTCCAATGCCTACTTATTTGTTTGATATGAGTCATGTCCCCATGGGAGGTTGGAAACTCCCTTCTTATGGATCTAATGATAGCTATGCTCTTCCAAGAGTCAGTGCTTATATGGGTGCATATCCCACTTATTACACCCCACCCATGTATCCTTCATCTTCCATGAAAGCTCCTTCGAGCACTTTTCCCATGACAGGTCCTTACGTACCCTTTGTTACTTCATATGGGGGTAATCAATTTTATGATCCGGGCTACCCTGTTTATGGGATCCATTCACAAGGGGGAAACATATATCCTCACTCAAATAATTCTTATCCTACCTCGGTCTCTTTGTAGATCTCAGTGATGATGCCCGTGAAAAACTCTCCGAACCATTTTGGCGTAGGATACCACCTTTCTGGGAAGGGAAAGGGGGTAGACCAGGATCCTTCATGGCCTGCAATGTTTCAAAGCCAATATTTCCTTGGACCTTGGCCTCAAATTCCATAATTCACTACCGCCACAAGTCCAGTCACTGTAGGTCATACTAGAATTATATCACCAACCTATGCTAGTCATGTTGGAGATAGGTCGACAACCTCTGCGAATCATGTTGGAGATATGTCGACAACCTTTGCGAGTCATGTTGAATACTTGTAACCAGCCACTACAAGTCATGATGGGGGCACATGTATGGTCACTACTATTCACACTGCACATCCATCACCAACCTATGCTAGTCATGTTGGAGATTTTCTACTAGCCTCTGCAAGTCATACTGGGAGCTTGTCACCAACCACTGCAAGTCATGTTGAGGGCATTCATATGATTGAGAAGCCTAGACATATAAGATGTAAGCCTAGATTCCTTTGAAGGACTTGTGAAGGAAGTCACCTTACTCATTTGTGACCAATTGGTACTGGGATATCAAAAGCGTGGGGCTCACCTAAGGGCCCTTCGGGTTCTGAGGCATCTATGGTTTCACAACACTCTATTCCTTATTTGGTTGATACAATAGGCATGTCGATGAAATCTTCAGATGACAACACTTTTCCTTTATGGGTTGATGCATCCTTTGATCTTGTTGTCTCACATCCCGTTCAAACTTTGGTTGTGTTGATGCAATATTTGACCGACACCTTTCCTATGCTCAGGGGTGACGCGTCTCTTGAACTTGTTGTCTCATATCTTTCTCAACCAATTGTTGTGTCGATGCAATCTTCGACTGACAACACTCCTATTTTTTTGGGTGATGCACCTCTTGACCTTGTTGTCTCGCATCCTATTCAACCAATGGTTGAGGTAGTTTTCATATTGATGCAATCTTTGATCGACCCAACTCTTCTATTAGAGAGTGACAAGTCTAAGGAAGCAGTTGTGCCAATGCAATTTTTGGTCGATCCCGCTCTTCTGGTTCTGGTTCTAGACCTTCTATGCCATGTCCTTATCATTTCTAGTACTTCACCTTCTGAACAAGAGAGATTTTTACTCTTCCTAAGTTCTCTCCCTCCAAGTCTTGAAGAGATTCCCTTTGATTGGGGTGGTCTTGTGGGGTATCCAATGCCCCCGCCTATGTATTTTCCAGGAAGAGACATTATCCGATATATCACAGAGATGATAACCTTTGTTAGCTCTTTATCCTCCTCAACTTGGATAGCTTTGGGTTTTCCTAAGATTGTGTCGATTCTTCATAATATACTAAATTTGTATAGAAGTTCAGCACGGGAGACTTGGCCTCCCCCATGAATTGCTGCGTAGAATATCCCAACGAGTCTAATTTAAGCTCTTTTCCGACTTGTTTTCAAAAAGAGAAAATATTTCCAAGTGATTTATCCCTTTCACACTCGTTAAATTGGACTTGAAATATCGTGAGTCTTAGTTAATCTCTTTTCTGACTCATTATTAAAAAGTGAAAATGTTGGCGAGTGAACTTGTCCCTTTCACACTCGTAAAGGACATATATTTGGCACAAGTTTACCCCTTTTTCACAGCAAGTAGACTAAAATACATAAAAAATGACAATTTTTGGCATCAAGTTGTGATTGTATCTCATGCCTTTGATTGCAATATTGAACCTTATCTAGTTCTCGCTTTGCGTTATAAACCATTGCCTAAGCAATTTTGCATCCTCAACCAAGTAGAGCCTTGTTTTTATCCTTCACAATTTGAAATCCTATACCCAGGAGGGAAAATCAACCCAAGTGTCCATCTCTCGCATGAATTTACTTGCATTGAACATAGGTACGTTCCACTGCTGGAACTAGTTTTCCTTACTTGCGATGCTCGTTTCCTCCTCTATATCATAGCATTCATTTGTTATGAAAAAACAAAAAACAAAATAGGCAGGAAGGGAGTACTATATTATATTTGGCAGCAGTCGTGTCGCCTTTTAACAAAGAACAAATTTATTGAGTCCTTGTGTCATCATAATTTTGGGTTTAGAATGGCCTTAGGAATCTGCTCTCATTATAGATATTTCTCTACGGACTGGTTATTCTTCTAGTCCCTATGGAGAACAATATTGATGCCTCGTGCATCTCATGGTTACATCATTGAGTTTGTGTTGTCGGAGTCTACCATATGTCTCATGCTCTTGTTCAAAGAAAGTCTATCAACCTGTGTCGGCCACTCCTCATAACTCTTGACTTTGCATGCTGGCCATACCCTCCGTTTGTCTCAAAGTCACATGATACTATGGTTTTATCATGCACCCTATCCTTAATTTCTTCATTGGTAGGTAACCTTGAACCCAACAATCGACATTTCATCATGGACCATTGACTGGGTGGTTTACCTTGTGTTCGACGACAAGACATATATTCACACTTTGGGATTCGTGCAATTTCTTGGATGACATTAGCCTTATTTGTGGTTTCCTTGCCTTTGTTAGTAGTTTTCATCATTGAATTTTATTCAGAGGGTCTTTTTCATGTACTACTTGCATTTGGCACATGCGAAAGACACACAGGGTCGTTGGTTCCTGAACATGTGCTTTGTTCAATTTTCACCAAATCATGAAGCTCCTGCTTTGTTTCTCATGCTGATTGATGAGAGATGCCTCAATGCTCTCCTTTCAGTGGGTATTTTTCCATCAACTCCAACTCATTTATTCTGAATATGGGACCTAGAGTTTTATGAGTACCTTGAGGCTTGTATTCATTAGTGGTAGGCTCTCTCGCCATTGATAGATGGGAATACATCAATGTCTCTTGATCAATGGATTCCTTAGGTGTTCGACACTGAATCCTTTATTCACACTTGTAGGAATGTACTCGGTGCCTTGATACCTACTTTCATTATCGGTAGGTTGTCTCACATTTTTTAATGGTATACCTCAATTACCGGTAATCAAACAATGTCTCATTGTGTTCGACCTCAAATCCTTTATTCACATGATGTAGATTTGCACCTTTGGCGAATAATGTAGAAAACTTGAAGACATCACTATGTGGTCACAAATTTCATGAGTTGTTGCTTCCTTTTCATTGGACCAGTATCTATTTGACTTCAGTGATCATGGGAGATCAGATTGTATGCCATTGTATACAAATATCTTCATATTGGTTTTGAGATTATTACTATTGGGCCTTGTTCATGACTATGCAGCTTGTGGCATATAACTGCATTTGTTTATTTTCCTATTCATGGCCACAGACACTTATTTGGTATATTTTCCACATGGATCTACATTGTATTCTATTGGCATCCATGCATGTAAAGTCAGTGCAGAATGTAGTGATAAATTAGTCTTTCCAGTTGGGTTCCCATCACTTCACTTCTGGGTTGTTTATAATGTATTTTTGCCATCACAAATACTCCTCTGATCTCACACATTAGGGGTTATCCATTATAGAAAGATTTGCCTCACCATTCCAATCTTGCACAAAGCGCCTTTTTCCATTTCCCTATGCAGACTTGTCATCCATTTTTGATGATTCCAGAGATAAAAATAAATATTTTTCCACATATATGCACCCTATCTACTATACATCATGTGTATATGTAGGATGATTCACTACATCCCGTGTACATCGGGATTTGTGCCAAAAAATACAAAAATGGAGTCGAGTTTCCATGTCATGACAAGATATATTTGATCCTTGGCCTTCCACATACTAGAAACATTTTGACTCGGCCCTTCAGTTCCATTTGAAGGTTATAAATGAGCCAATTCCAAACTATGGAAAAAGGAGAAAGAATTCAAATTTGAGAGCAAAGTTGCTATGGAGAAATTAATTCATATTGAGTCTGGATCTCTTTGTCCCTCAAGTCTGAACATAGTGTTCAACCCCCAAGCTCTTCCTTTATTGTTGAGAGAACCTCATTGTCTCCCTTATATGAGCTTGCCTTTGGTGGAGGATTGAAGTGGTGGAGACTCAGCTGAAAGGAACTTGGTTTCTTGGTTTTGAACCATGCCAACACGAAAGTCTGTAATGTTTTTGCTTATGTTGATCATTTATTAATATAAATACTCCTTTCCCGTCCAATTGGTATCGTGCAAATATATGATTATTATCCATGGGCATGTTTGTTATTTTTATTAATGGATTATGCTATCTAATGTGCTAACCCCTTTATATTATAACCATATGCTTGCTCTGCTTGTTTTCTGAGAACTTGTTGCAAGTATAAAGATTTTGGTCGAAGTGATCAACGATTGAACACCATCAAACCTTGGAACGAGGTAGGATTCTTTCTTATATTTCTTTCACATTGGTTTATATAACATATGTTGGAATTGAGTAGATTTTTGCAGTCATACCTGTCTGTTGTGGTTTACCCTAGACATAGAGATTTTTTCCCTCATAACACATTTCATTCAGCATAACAATGTATATCATCCTTTAATTACTAATTGCTTCTATCATCTACTCAACATCCCTTTTTAAAGAAGGTGAGTTGTTATAACCAAGGTCCAAGGATAATTATGAAATGGTTTCAAAATATTACACTTGGTAATTCATATCGTATCTCTAGGGATGGACTTCATCCTCTTGAAATGAACTGCATGAGTGATGAAGTCTATCATGATATCCAAAAATACCTTAAGATACTTCCATCCAACTAACTTCTTGGAATCACCACCAGCATACTCGTTCAACACATAAATCTTATAGACAAGGGTTTAGTACCGAAATAGCTCTGGGTACTGGACTAGCACAATGGTAGTACTGCAATAGGTGCGAAGCTGGTACGAGATGAGGCATTGAGATGGTGGTGATAGATGAGGCATTGAGTTGGTGGTACCAGAATAGGCATTGAACTGGTAGTACCGGAAGAAGCATTGAACTAGTATTATCAGATCACTGCAGAGCATCGAATTAAGAGGAATATCAGTACCAGATTAGGCAGGGTACTAGATCCAAAGGAGTACTAGATCAGTGGAGTACCAGATCTAGTGGAGTACCAGATCAAGCGATTGTTGCAGTACCAGATCAGTGGTAGTACTAGATGGAGCTACTTAGTTAATAGTCAAAGTAATTAGGAGCATAAATATTCAACCATTTAATCCAATTTAATCAATAAAATTAAGAAAATCATGTTTTAACATAGGTTACCTCTCCATGCACATGGACAAGGTCACAAAGTAGGTTTATCGAGGAAATGGTCAATCATATACACATATCATAGGTAAAATAGACTCAGATAGAGGATAATATAGGATAATAGAAGTGTCAAAAGGGAGACTCAACATTTCCCCCACGCTAAAGTCATTGCATGTCCTCATGCAACAATATAAAAAATGATACTCAAAACTTTGCAAAACTGAACCATTCCCCATCATTTATCTAGTTGTAGGATGTTGAGACTAGAAGCTTCACTCCTAATTTCCTTCTTAATCACCCTAGTGTATTGGATAAAACGTAAAACTTTGTTGAGTTTAGTAGAGACCTTTTCTTGTGCATCTTGTAGCCTTAGGTTATATTCTTTCAATTGTGCATTCTTTTCCTTAATGTGCCTATATAGCACTTGGTACTCTGTAACCTCTTGTTTCATCTTATCATTTTGTTTTTTTAGTTTCCCAATATTCACTACCAATTCCTATTTGCTCAAAGAATTGTCAGGATCAGATGTGGTTGTTTGTTGAATCACCTCCTCTCAAGATTCCTTCCACTTTTTTAGACCTCTCAAGGTTTATTTTACTAACCCCTTGGTCTCACTAATAATAGCTCCATAGCCACTTTATTTATCTAGAGAAGTCGGAATATCAATAGGTTCTTCTGGAAGAGAAGGCACATATGGAACTCTTATTTGTTTGGCCATGCTCCTAGTGGTATTTCATACAGGAAGTGAGACTTCCTGTGATTTGATGACAGGGGTAGAAATCTCTTCAAACAACTTCCTCTTCTTTATTTTAATAGTAGTTATATGCATGGGAACATTTTTATCTTGTGTTGATTTGATTTTCACCTTGGAGGACTAAAATGTGGGTTCTGGAGTTTTTCCTTGCTGAACATTCCCTATTTTCACTTTGGAGGACTGAGGTGTAGGCTTTGAGATTTGTTTCTTTTGAACCTTCCTCATTTTAATGTTCCCATTAATTCCAATTTTCATCTTAGGAGTTTCCTCCAACTCACTAATCGGTTCTTGTGGAAACACAATAGTTTCTTCAGGGGTCTTTTCCAACTGTTTAACCGATTCTCAAGGGAACTAAATAGTTGCCTTGAGGACATCATGTGAAACTTCCTATTGATATGTTTTCTTCCTCTTTCTCCTCTCACTTTGTGGAAGTTGATATTTAGGACTCGATGTTGGACTAGGTTCCTTAGATTGGGCAGGCCTCTCCTTCTTATATGTAGTGGGATCCTCTAGGATTCGTTTCACTGACACACCTTCCTTTTGAACCTTTTTCCTTCTCTGAATGTTTAGTTCCTGGGTATTTTACAACTTGCTAACCGGATTTGGCGATAAATCAATGGATTCTTCAGGAGCACTATTTCATCATTCACCTTGCCCAGATTCCTTCCTTTTCTATCTTTTATTTTTTGGAATCAAGGTTGGACTTATTTTCTGATATTGGGAGGTTTTATTCCTTTTGGATGTAGTGGGCTCCTCCACAATAGACTTATCCTTATTCAATTCATCAATAGGATGGGATGAGCTAGGTGTAACAGTGGCTTATTCACCCCCTAACTTTTTCCCTTTGTTTTTCTTTGTCTTTCTACTGGACCCCTCATTGTGTACCTATGTTTCTTATTCTTCTATAGATTTGGACATTCCTTTCTGAGAAAAAATTTGTTGAAGTATTTTTTTCCAACTATTGTCTTGTTTTCTCAAGGCATGGACAACCAACATTTTCATTATGCCATGGTGATGGATGGTGGTTTCGTGTTTCTTTGAAGCTTATTTAACTCGTCTAACCATCTTATTTAAACTCATCCAGAGGAAGTGAGGAAAATCAATTTGTGGCCCTCCTTCAAAATGTGACAAAAGTTTCAAATGGTATAAGACAGTTACTGCATACCCCTCTTCACAGGTGAGAAATATTTGAAAACTTATGAGGATCATCCAATATTCCTTTTTGATGCATCTTCGAGCAATGCCCTTTTTCCAATGAGGGTTCTAATACTCCGGCCTGAGAAATTTTTGACAAATATTCCTATCAACGATCACCCCTTTAAATTGTTTTTCTCTAGAGACTCCTTCGTGATAGCCTTTAAATTTTTCCAAAAATGCGACCAACTGACTTGTTCAAATCTCTCCCTGCAAGCTCGATATTATTGTGTTTCCATGTATAACTGGAACATGGGTTCATGCCTATCGATCCTCATGATAGCTTAAAACAATTCTCAAAGAATATGAGGCAATGGAGCATAGGATCAAGAGTTGAGTATTGGATGAGTGCAGTTTGCGATGAATTACCAAAAGAGGATAAGTATGAAAATGATATGAAGGAACAGGATCATAGTGTAAATGTAGGTGGTGTAACAATAAAAATGGTAAATAATGCTCATATGGATGGCGAAGCCATACAAAGGAGCTCTTATAAGTTAAGATTTGGATTTCAACAATCATATCCAGGGTAATGATGACAAGGTAAGACAGGTTGAATTCATGAATAACTTATAGACTCGTATGGAGGTTGGAGTCAGATCATGTTCACGGGAGTGTTAGGAAATGATGACAAGAGTGTTAATGTTTAAGCCATTATTATAGTTCTTTTCATTTCATTAGATAACAATAGCATAATCCAAGATCACTAAGAAATACACAATCATAAGAGACACATCATTTATCTCGGGAAACCCTCTAGGGGAAGAAAACCTAGCAAAACTTCCTTAATATAGATAGCCAATACAATGCCAAGAGATCTCTTAAACTAATGCAGAAGATCCTCTCCCAGATATGTGCCACTCTCTCTCCTTCTTCTCTAAAAGTAGATCTGAAACTTGTCTCTCAATGAGTGTTGACCGCCCATTTAGCATAGGTGGTGAACTCATGTGCCATTAAGAGATTCATCAGTATATTCCATGTTGTCGAAGACTTTTGGTCCTATAGGGCAGTGTTTGGCCCCAACACTTTATTTTGTAACTAGAATTTACGCACCCCTGCGTGGGTTAATAATGTAACATGTTTGCATGAGTCATGTCTAGGTCAGTTACCTTGGGTTTGATTCATTGGGAGAGTTCCTTTCACTAAGGGTTTTTATCCTCAGGTTATCAATTGGGCTTTTCATCCTTATTGATTTCCCTTGAGTTTTTCCCTCACACTTACAATAAGTCCTCCAAAGTGGTGAACGAAATTCTAGTGGGCTTATGTTTTGGTATCTATTATAGGGAATCATTGTAAATGACCATGCAAGACATCTTAGAGAGTCTCGCAGAATTCCATTGAGTCTAGATTAGTTTTTTTTAATTAATTAATTTTTCCTAAGTTTAGAGGATTAATTATTTAATTAATTAATTATATTTTAGTAATAATTGTAAAAACTAGGTCTTGGGGTTTTTGATAGGGGTATTTGTGCTCAAAAGAAATGGAAAAACACCACCTACACCCATAGACCAAGTTCCATCTCAGTCGGAAAACTTTATCCATGGGTTAGTCCACCTGGAGTGCCAGTCAGTCTAAAACAACAATTCTAAATGCTAAAGTCCAAACATGGAAAAAATGTAAAGTTGTAATAATGAGTTAGAGGATGTGAAAAGGTGAAATGATAGTTAGAGAGAGTATCCCTAAGCATAAAATGACCCTCCCAACCTTTTCCAACCTTTTATAACCCTTTTCCACTTCTCCTAAATAAAACGTTACGCCCCCCTAGGGGGATTGACGTTTTTCCTAGTAGGGAACATTGTAACTTGGTTTTAAGTGTGTGGGGGGCTCCCCTCTCACATTATTTACCATAATTTACCCCCCACATCCCATTCTATATTTTTCTCACACTCCAAGTCTCACATCTCACCCTCCATTTCATCCTCCCATCCCAAGAGGTGTTCCCTCCAAGAGGATTTACACCCCCCTCTTCTTGAAAACTCAAAAAATTATTTTAGACCTTTCCTCTACCTTGGCATCAATCCTAGGGCCTCCCACACTCATTTTTCTTGATCCCAACATTTTCCATCCCTTCTACACCATAGATCTATTTTGCAAACCCTAGGTGGTGCACCCTAGCCTTGAGATCTACTCAATTACTTGGTGGTGGACACTTGGCATTGATCCAAGAGAGGTAGGTTTTCCCCTCCAAGTATAAATAGATCTCATTTCTCTTTCCCAACTCACCATATCTTGAGCTATTGTTATGCTACTTGATTTTCCAATCTCTCTCCCTCTATCATTCCATTTTTCCATTCTTACTCTTAGGGTTTTGGAGTAAGTACTCTCCAAGATCTATTTTCTTGAGTAATAAAGAGAAAAATTTGGAGGAATGTTGGAAGAGTTATGCACATGCTTTTTCTTTCCATACACATGAGTTAATCTTATTCTAAATATTTTGTTGGTTGATTGCATCTTTGGATCCTAAGGTAAAATGTTATTTGGGTAGATCTAGTAATGCACATGCTTGTAGATCTATGTATCTTGAATGCTTAATAGGATAGAAATTTCATCTTGTTAATGCATGCAACATATTGTCTATCGTATGCTATCACTTTTCAAGATATTTGCACGTTTAGCTTCAATTCATCATTGGGAACACCTCGATTATGAAAGATCCTTTGAGCCATACTCAAACTCCATCTCTTACTCAACTTTACTCTTCATATATATTGTTGTTCACTCTCATACATTTCAGCTAGCATAGCTTAGTTAGATAGGTCATTTCTATATACATTTTATCACTTTTTTCTTGCGGGAAACTTTTTCCCTCAAAATCAAGGGTCTCCTTTCACTTTTCTTGGATGTGTAGCTTTCCTAGTAGGGGATGCCTTGTTGGTTTTGCAGGTATCATATTTGGTTGAGAGGAGTCTTATCTACCCAAAGGACTTCCACACAACACCAAAGGGCCCTCCAAGGGGTTTGGTAGCTATCTCTCAACCCACCCTTTATTTTTCTTAGATTTTGTACGTTTTTCCTTCTTTTACTTGTTTGTTAGAGGCTCATAGTGTAGGAGGAGAAGTGGTATGGCCTCCTCCCACTTGTGAGCTCTTGGGTAGGTAGGACGTGGCTTAGATCTTGCTTTTCTTTCCATTTTTTAGCCTTCTTTGAGGCAGGAAGGAGGTTTGGAAGGTGAAGGGAATCTTCTCAACCTAGGGCATGGGGTAGCTTGGTTGCTTGGATTGCTTGCTTGCTTTCTTGTTTATTCTCTATATTCTTGCTTTCATTTGTTGTTGCTTTCTTATATCTACATCATTATTGTCTAACCTAAACAAGATAACTAGTCACCTACCTAGTTGGGAGAGGAATACCCCAATAGGTTACGTTAATCTTCAATGTGTATTGATCTAAATGCTTAGTATTTTGATATACATGTTCTAGATATAGATCAAACACCTAATAACTACATAGCATAAGCCTATTGGGCCTCTTAAGAAACTAAAGTAGATCTCATGTATGTTTATTTCTTCAAGTGATTTTCTCTAGGCTCATGCTTAGATCTTAAATCTTAAATGTTTAAGTGTTTTAGAATTTGATGGTTTATTTCTTCATTGCATAGATCATTGATGTTATTGGCCACATGTTTAAAGTAACTTGTTTCTAAGTAGTTAAGTAAGAAATACATCTCTCTTTCTTTACACAATTAATTCTTTCATTTTTAATGCTCTCATATGTGGTGTAAGTGTGGTTAATTTATTGCTTGGCAAGTTTTCCTTGCCCTCATTCGTTATTATTTTTGCAAGCTATATAAATTGTGCATATAGTGACTTGCGTTCACATAGCATATATGTGTTAATGTCTTTAAATTCACAAGCTTAAACAATACAACTTTAAGGCCAAAGTGAGTTTTGGCCATATCACTAAATTGCATCTTAAAAGTGTCATACAACTCTCAAAACACTCTAATAATAACCTAAAAGTCTAGCTAATCAACTTATATACTTAATAGAATATTTAGGGTACCTTAGAACACGATCTTCACCATCTAAAATGGGGCTTGAGGAAAAGAACGGAGGGTAGTGGCAGGGGACTACCCCGTGGCGCACCAGGTGTGTGTCCTCTCTGAGAATTACTCTTGTTTTGGGCTGACTAGTTCTGCTAGGGTTGGCCTCATTGCAATACTATCTTGAGCATCCAATAGTTATTTGGCAATAGGAGGAGGAGGCTTTGGTGAAAGCTAATTAATAAATCTTAAGAAAGCCTGATAATTAAATCCTAGACCAAACTTAATAGAATACTTAGGGGTTTATTAATTAAGAGTGTGGACCATCTTTGATAACCTTAACAACTTTTGTGCTAAGTTTTCCAAATCTTCTTAAGTTGTTGCTTCTCTTGATGTTTTAATGATATTGATGTGTTGATGATGATCCATTGAATATGTGGTGATATGATGTAATGCTCTAGTCTTTTGATATCTTGCACACATAGAAGTTAAACTTGGTTAGCTTGTTGTTATAAATCTATCATTCTTTAAATTGTAAATATTGTAAGTGATTGTACATGATATTCTATAATTGGATTTGTTCTTTTGTAATTTTTGTAAGTAATTGGTAATATTTTGTAAAGAACTACCCTTGAACATAGTTGACCCCTTGCCCAATCTTTAGGCACTAGTCTTAGTTGACCTAGGGAGAAGGATTGCTTTTCATGCTAACCCTTGCATCTTGCATGGTTTCCTTAGCATTTTAGGAATAGAATCCCACAAACCTTGTAAATAATTAAAACTAACTCCTAGAACTTGACTTAATTCATTTAGTAACTAAGGTCTACCCCCTTTGGCTTCCCTAGGAGTAAGAATAGATGGAAGAGGTTCCGGTCAAAGTGACAGTGTGGGCTGTGAACCTAGGCATTATGCCTCCAAGGACACACTAAGTGAGCCAAACTTAGATCATGTTTGCAAGTGTGTATAAGGACGACAACCTATTTGGCGTTGTTGCCATGGATAAGTCATTTATCCTTGGTCCTAACGACTTAATTTAATTATTTAAGAACTAAATAATAAAATCTTTGAGGCCTTAAAATTCTTTGAACCTGATATTGGTTAGCTTTGTGTGATTCCTATCTAAGTGGCGAATCCATTGAAAAAATCTAGCAAGTATACTACTAGGAGCAATTCTCAAGGAGTGCTTTACTCTTATCTTGAGCCTGAACAGGTTTACAGGAGAAGATTGAACTGCTTAGCTCCTTGGAGCCTACTTGAAAGTCTTGGGGAGGAAGCACTCAACGATATCCAATACTTGTTCCAAACTAATAATCAACCAACTATTAATAGTCCCATTAACAATGATAACATTCTAATGGCCACCTTTTTGAGTCCCTTGAACTCTGTAGAAATCCAAGGTGCTCCTCATGATGTTTCTGAGAAAGCCATTGATAAGTTCCCTATCTTGCATGGGAACAATGCTATAAGTGCCTAGGCCCGTATCTCAAGTTTTCATCGGTGTGTTGATAAGTATTGTAGAGGCCACAATCAATAAGATGTGAAGATGAACTTGTTTGTGTATTGATTCGAAGGAAATTCTACCGATTGGTTTAAAGATTTCCCAGCCAACAATTTTAGCACCCTCAACTCAATAATTGATGAATTTAGAAAGAGATGGGGGGTGAAAAAGAGCATAGGTTTCAGTTGGGTGCACTTACTACTAGCCAAAAGAAAGAAAATGAAATAGTGCCAGAGTTTAACATTAAGTTCAACAATGTGGTAAAAAGCCTTCACTGAGATGTCAAGCCTCCTGATGCTGCAATTTTGATTTATTACATAGAGGCATTTGAAGGAGATATGTGGTATGCCTTAAGGGATAAGGATCCTCAAAATTTACCTGCAGCACAAGAAGTGGTAGTAAGGATTGAAATGAATATGGTTGAGGCTAGGAAGTCCAACATCCCTGGTTTCAATAGAGGTTCTTCTTCAAGAGTTAATGAAGATAAGAAAAAGAAGGATTGGGGTCAAGCATCATCTAGTGATGGAATTAAAGATTTGACTGAATTAATTAAGAAGTTGGATATGAAACGTGATAACCAAATCAATTCTTTGTAGAATAGATTGATCACAGTAGAGAGGTCATAAGGAAATAATAGACTACAACATAAGCCAAATGATAAGTGGCCAGGGAGACCTCCTCAAAATGATCAAAGGCCACCTAATCCTTTTGAAACCACCAACTTGGTAGATCATTGCCCTATTCCTTATTGTAGACCTTGTGGTGAGTTTCATGAGGAAGCAACCTGTCTTGTCTTCTTTGAAGAGTGCAATAATGAATATGAATACCAAGGAAATGAACAAGTAAACATGTGTAATGACAGGTATTATGGTGACCACTACGATTAGATGGATGTTGATGATTATGGGATCCATGGAAACTTTATGAGTGGAATTGTTGATAAATCTACAGAAAAGTATGGGCCCAAGCCCACCCCTCAACAAGTTGCAAAAATGGCTAGTTTTAGAGGCATTACATACCAAAGGAGGGAAAACAAAAGTCAAGAAAAAGGTCAAACCAATACTCCCAAGGTATCTCCTCCTATGTCTAGGATGCCAATTAGTGCAAATTTAAATATAGACTTAGGTGGATGGTTAAGTAATGTGAAGATTTTGGTGTCAGTATCAGAACTCATAAAGATTCCTTCACAAAATAAAAAGTTGCTTAAATCCATAGATGAGCCACTTGTGAGTCTTGTTGAAAAAAAAGTAGCCACGGCTTACCAAGATGCACCAATGATTTTACAGAATTGGGATAGGAAGAATGAAAATAATTTTCCTTTCTACCTTTCCTTACTAGTGAACGACAAAGTATTACACAATTGCATGCTAGATTCAGAAGCCACTTCAAATGTTATTACTAATAAGGTGATGGAACAATTGAACTTAAGAATATCTAGACCTTATCATAACATTTGTGCCTTGGAAAGTCAAACAATAGAAGTGCATGGATTGATTAAAGGTTTGCAAGTTTACTTAGCAGCATTTCCGGACATCATGTTTGAAATGGATATTGTGGTAATTGATGTGACACATTTTTGGGGAATGTTATTAAATATAAAAGTAGTTGCAGACTTGGGTGGTAGTCTACAAATGGACCTATCTTATGCTACTCTCCCTACCCTAGATGGAAGTACTTTCATGTTGAATAGGGAAGTGTATAGGAAGTATCATGTTGAGGATCCCAAGAAGCCCCAAAATGAATTAAACTGGACTGATGAAGGTCTTGGTAACTATGACATCTTGTCTAATTCCATTGTGCCTTTACAAGAAACAGTTAAAAATAATGAATTGGACAAGGTGTGGAACATGAACTTTGATGGTGATTTTTTTTAGAATATAGAAGATTGTGTGCTCGTTTTACCATTGACAATACCCTCGTCACCTAACCATAGGCCGAAGCCACCCTCCAATCACCTTAACCTTGACTGAGAATTACTCTGTAAGAAAACCCTAGGCTAGATATCCAAACAGGGTGTAGCGCATCTTCCTCCAAGGATAGAGAACCAACAGTAGTTGATCAGATAGTCCAAACCCTAGTCAAGAGATAGTCCAAGCCAATACTGAAACTGGTTACTATAGCATATTCACCTGCAACTCTACTCCACAAGTGTGCACCAAACTGGGAACTGCAGTGTGCACTAGTTGCTCTCTACAATTCTGAGATGTGTCAATTGAGAACTGGCGTCCTGTATTTACAGTGGTTCTACCAGATTTGTTGGGGCCGACTTCTCCTTCTAGATATGTGTCTGTTCAATATATTATTATTATTTCTATCCGACTTCTTCTCTTGGAGGCTAATAACCTAATATTAATTATCTTCTTGAGCCGACAAGACTTCTAGGGTTATTAGCCAACTCATTAGGGTTTTCTCTTTCTTTCCAGAGTCTTCCATTCTCGTCAGGTTCACACATGGAGGTAAATACCTCCTATAGATACCATAATATTAACACTCCCTCCTAGCTAGGGAAGTATTATAGGTACTGGTATTGAGAACAAAAACATACCATTTGCCCTGTAGCATCAATATAGTTGTCTAGAATATCTCATGACTAGATCATGAGCATCATCATCACCATCACCATTAACTGCATCATCTCTCGAAACCATACTTCATTTGAGTAATTAGACATGATTTTGGATAAGTCACTCACACCATAGAATGATACAAAAGCCATTCTTATAATCTAGAAGAGTAAATGCTCTGAACCATTTTCCATCTGGAAAATCTCTATTTATCATTCGTCTAGATGATGATGATCTCCAATAAACTGCGGATAGTCTTCAAGGAAATTAGAATAAAAATAGAACACAACTGTGTCTATCCAATAGTAGTACATAACTACAATCCAATGGTACACCACCACACCAAGTAACACACAAGTACTTGATCAACAACCTATAGTCACCAACAAAGAACCATATCCACCAAAGTAGTCTTCATCTACTGTCATACAGTCTTCATATCAAATATCTAATAAAAACCTGCATAGAAACAATGTTATGATATAAACTGAATTATTTGGGCCAATATTTCACTCATATCTGTGATCTCTGAAAGAATATATGCCTCACGAATAGTGGAACATATCCACCATAGTAGTATACATCTACTGTGGTATAGTCTTCATAACAAACATCTGATAGAAACCTCACAGAAACAATGTTATGATATAAACTGAATCATCTGGGCCAATGTTTCAGTCACATCTGTCAGCTATGAAAGAATATCTTCCTCGAAGTAGAATAATGAGATATCTGGACTATTCTTCTCAAGAAAGGAAGAGTAATTGTCCTATCTTCTGAACCTAGACCATTCCCCACCCTGGGCGATTATTCGTACACTAATCAAAGTTCACCTTAGAGAGAATGTATAACCTTAAGTAATGTTGAGCCTAGACCATTCCCCACCCTGGGCCATTCCTCCTACACTAATCAAAGTGCACCCTGGATAGAATGTATAAACCCTAAGAAATTTCTATCCCTAATTGTCCATCCTGGACCATTCCCCACCCTATGCCATTCCCCCTACACTAATCAAAGTGCACCCTGGAGAGAATGTATAAACCCTAAGGAATGATTGTCCAGACCATTTCCTTTATTAACCATAAGAGTAAAATACTATCCTGTATCAACCTCCAAAACAGACCATTTCTCATGTTAACCACAATGAGAAATCTTTGTCCGACGAGGCGGGCCAGTCTTCTTGAGTAACCCTCAAGAAGAGAGACTTCCCTAGACCACTCCCCATGTTAACCACAATGGGAAGTCATTGTCTATGATACATCAGAAATCAGACTACTTCCCATGTTAACCACAATGGGAAGTGACTGTTTGTCAGAAGTCTCAATCCACTTTCCGAACAGAAAAGCATCTGTCCAAGATGGACTATTTTTCAAATTTAAAGATGAATTTCTTCAATAATGTTTTCAGTGCTCCACCCTAACTTGGAGAGTCATTTATTCCATTTTCAATAAGAAGGAAGTTGTTTCCACGAGCTCTAGCTTGAGTACACAAACTCTTTTATCTTGGATAGAAGTTTTTACCAAAATGTCTGCTTATCTGCTCATCTCTGGAGATATGTATTTGAAAATCATTTTCTCCTTTCTGGACTTCATCATGGATAATGTAATGCTTGATTTCAAATGTACTTTAGTCTAGAACACTGTGAAGGCTTCATGTAGATCTGAACAATAGAGTATATCATAGTTGGAAAAATGGAACATATCTATGTGGCACTTCTTATGTCATCATGAGATTTGATCTACTGAGTAGTCATCTTGGTGTTATAGGAAATCTTCACCACGCTTATGTTGTGCACTGGAGGTTCTTCCACAAAGTTATCTTCTTCTATCTGCATACAAGGGTCTCTTTCTGGTCTGCCTCAAATTCTTGAGATTGCTCTTCATATGCTCTTTATTCAATTTCTATGGAGAACATTCTTTGTATTCATTTGATGTAGAACTCCAACTCATGGATGTTGCAGATGATATAATGACTCATGGAGAGATAAGTTTGGTTTACTGGAACAAGTAATGATCATAGTCTTCTCCCTCCATCTGGGAGAACCTCTAGTTCTAGGTCTCACAATGTTTTCATTTATAAGTCTTCCATACACTTGTTCTTTTATCACGACTTTCAATTCTTCTGCTTGATTGCTTTTAGTGAGTTCATATCAGGATGGTAATCTTGTGATTCTTGATGCAATGACTGGTTGTTTTGATTTCTCTTTCTTTCTTGGAATCTTCATGTTCTTCTTCATGTTTTTATTTAGTTCTTGGGTTCATGGAGTTTCTTGTAGATTCCATGCCCTAGACATTCCACTTCTTCCTTTCATCATAGGATCATAGATCTGGATGGACAACCAGGAATACTTTAAGGCTTCTTTTCAAAGAAATATTCTCTTGTGGTTGAACTAAACACGTACTGTATTTAATGGCTGCTACCATGGATATATATATATCATCATCTTTAATGGATCATAGGATTAGCTCCCTCCTAACCCTTTCTTCATGTAAGAGTGCATATAATTGGCTCCCTCCGTCTAACAGAATCCATGCTTCCATTTGCATCCTTATTTTCTTCTGCAATATATAATTGGCTCTCTTGCCTAACAGAGTCCATGCTTTCGTCTTGTTGTTTTCTATAGAATGTCATAAGTCTTTTTCCAATTTTCTTTTCGATTGTTGACTTCTTTCTATCTTTGCTTCTTCTAAGTCTTTTCATGATTGATTCAACTTATCTTGCAATAGCTTCCACATGATTTGTATTTCCTCCTTTAATGTGTATTATCTAATGATATCCATTTTCATCTTCTTGTTCTTCCATAGGTATAGTTCTTCTTGGAATACATTATTTTCCAAGAGATAGATATACAAGATATGTACAGAGATGATGCAAGCAAGATATGTACAGAAAAATAAGAAGAGTGTTGTTACCTTTTAGAAGAAGAAGTCTCTTCCATCCTTCTTAGCCTTCTTTATAGGTTCCTTTTCTTCAACAATTGATGCTTCGTGTTTCTCCATCCTTTTATTTAGCTTGGGACAATGATTCTTGTAGTGACCATACTTTCAACAGTTGAAGCAATGCAGTTCTGAAATGTCTTTTTCATGATTTGGCTTCCTCCTTGAACCAAACTTCCTTTTGTTCCTGAAGTTCTTGAATCTTGCTATGAGATATTGACCATCATACTTCTTTTGGGGTTTCTCCTTTGCATCAATCCTTGATTCTTCTTGAGCACAACAAGTCCAAAGTTCTTCAAATGTCGGATACTCCTTCCTTGTGTTCATGCTTGCGGCAAATGCATCCCATGTCTTGGGAAGACCATCGAGTACTATGTTCACCAATTCCTTTTCTTAAGTGATCTCTCCAATAGCTTCTAGTTGATCTCTTAACTGGGAGATCCTTACAAAGTATGATGTTATGCTCTCGTCATCATTCATCTTCATGTTACGGAGCTCATTCTTCAGACTCATAACTTGTCCGATGTTTCTGACTGAGAAGACATCTTCTTCGATGAGTCAAGATGGGATATGTAGGGTATCAAGTGGTATTTTATATAATCCACTATGATACTCATGGAATTGATGTCAACATCTTTGAACTTCTCCATAGCTGCAATGTTTTGTTGTTCCTTCTCTTTTCCTTCTTTAAACTCTTGCTTCACGATATTTCCTTTCACGATATCCAACACTTTATTCTTGTCAAGGATGAGGTCAATCCTTGTCTTCCACGCTCTAAAGTTAGAGGCTCCATCTAACGTTTTCTCAGACTTCATAGAGTTAGTCATGGCTTACTTGACTTGGTCAAACCCTAGATTTGACCAGAAATTTAAACTTCATGTCTTGGCTTGCTGAGGGTATTAGGAGATGCGCTAGGCTAGAGCGCACTGGTCTATTTGAAGAATAGGTCAATCCATTCACTTAAGGTGCCTCAACAAGAGGTTTAGGGTTTCTGCAATTGCTCCTGCTAGTAACCCTAGTGGCAGTGTCTTGGAAGTTGCTTCTACTAGTAACCCTAGCAACAGTTCCTCAACGAGCTAAATATCTTAGCAACTATGTTTCCTTCCAACGTTTAGATTGAATGAAGGAGGTGTGGGCACATAGCCTATTAGAATATAGAATATTATGTGCTCATTTTACCATTGACAATACCCTCATCACCCAACCAGAGGCTGAAGCCACCCTCTGAGCACCTTAACCTTGACTGAGAATTACTCTGGAAACAAACCCTATGATAGATAGCCAAACAAGGTGTAGCGCATCTTCCTCCAAGTATAGTGCACCAACGATATTTGATTAGATAGTCAAAACCCTAGCCAAGAGACAGTCCAAGCCAATACTGAAACTGGTTGTTGTAGTAGCTACACGTATAGCTCTCCTCCACAAGTGCACACCAAACTGGGAACTGCAATGCACACCAGTTGCTCTCTGCAATTCTGAGATGTCTCAAATGAGAACTAGCTCTCTGTATTTATAGTGGTTCTGCCATATTTGTTGGTGCCGACTTCTCCTTATGGATATGTGTCCGTTTAGTATATTATTATTATTATTGGCCAACTTCTTCTCTTGGAGGCTAATAACCTAATATTAATTGTCTTCTTGAGCTGACAAGACTTCTAGGGTTATTATCCAAATCATTAGGGTTTTCTCTTGCTTTTCGGAGTCTTCTATTCTCGTCAGGTTTACACATGGAGGTAAATACCTCATGCAACTACCATAATATTAACACTTTTTCTAGAGAAGGAAAGGGTGCCGGAGTTGTGCTTCAGTCTCCAAATGGTGAAATGTTGAAATTTTCCTATAGACTAGAGTTTGATGCAACTAATAATGTGGTTGAGTATGAGGCTTTACTCCTTGGTTTAGAAATTTGCAGAGATATGGGAATCACGTGTCTAAAAATTAAAGGTGATTTAGACTTGGTCATACAACAGTTAAACAATAAATTTACTTGCAATTATAAGAGATTGAAAAGATATAGGAATGCAATTTGGGATTTAATCAAGGATTTAGATACTTGGGAGTTAATTTATATTCCTAGAGAACTGAATTCAAAGGCAGACGAGCTTACAGTAGCAGCTTCTACACTACATCTTCGAGACGGCTTGATCAATGAGAACATGTTAGTTGAAGTCATTTTTAGACCCTCAGTTCCTAATAATGTGGATCATTGGCAAGTTTTTGATGATGATAAGAAAATGATTAAGTTTTTTCTTCACACACATGAATTTTCAAACTTAGGCATAAGTTTAAAAGAAGAAGGTTGTAATTACACAGGAGATGATGATGAGGTAAAGACACTACCTAAATGAGTGGTCTCTTTGGAAAGGGATTTTGACATACATGATGGACATAAGCAAAGGGATGAGTTAAAGAAAAAACTTTATGATTATCTTGAAGTCAACATTGGAGATGATAAAGAGCCTAGGTTGATAAAATTAAGCAATACTACCCCTATAGATGAAAGGAATGAAATCGTTAAGTTATTAAAATAATATAGGGATGTCTTGGCCTTCAGTTATGATAAGCTCAAGGTCTATAGGGAGGATGTGATTCAACATGTAATTCCTCTTAAGGAAGAAACTAAACCCTTTAGACAAAAGTTGAGGTAGTTAAACCCCAAATTATCTCCTTTGGTCTAGTAGGAGTTACAAAAAATACTATAAGCAAGTATTATTTAGCAGACTAGACATTCTTATTGGTGTTCAAACTTGGTTGTTGCTAGGAAGAAGAATAGGAAAATTTGTATCTGCATTGACTTCAGGAACTTCAACATTTCTTTCACAAAAGATAACTACCCCCTCCCCAAGATGGAAACTCTATGTCAAAGGGTTACAGGATCAGGAATGATTTCCATGCTTGATGGTTTCTCAGGTTATAATCAGATTAGATTAAAAGCAGAAGATAGGCATAAGACAACTTGTACTACTCCATGGGGAAATTTTGAATATCTCAGGATGCCATTTGGTTTATCAAATGTTGGAGCTACTTTTCAACGAGCTATGGATTATGCCTTCAGGGGGTTGATTGGTAAGTTAATTGAAATATATCAAGATGATCTAGCAGTCTTTTCTAAATATGGTAAAACTCATATAACCCACCTTAGATAAAGACTCCCATATGTGAAGTTTCGGTCCTTATTAGCCTTGATTATGAGAAGGATTTTCAGATCTTCTCTTTTTCCTCTAAATACACAATTGTTGGTGTGTTGCTTTAGAAAAATGACCAAGGCCATGATCAGCCTATTTCTTATATGAGTAGGGCCTTGCAAAATTCAGAGTTAAAGTATCCCATGTTTGAGAAACAAGCATATGCCTTAGTCAAGTCGCTCAAACATTTCAGAGCCTTCATTGTATATTCCAAGGTGATTGTGTGTGTCCCTAGTTCTGTGGTTAAGGATGCATTATCTCAAGTGGAAGGATGAGGCTCAAGGGGTAGATGGATTGCTAAAATCCAAGAGTATGATTTGGATATTAGACCAAAAAAATTGATTAGCAGTCAAGGCCTAGCTAAAATATTAACAGAAAGCAATGAGAAGGCCTTGGATATGGTTAACCAAATCAAAAATAAATATTGGCATCCTAACTTATTAAGCTTCGAACAAGTGGAATGGTACAAAGACATCATCTTTTATTTCAAAAATCTAACTTGTCCAAGCCATCTAGTAGGACACAAGAAAAGGGCTCTAATATTAAAATATTCTAAGTATGTCCTTAATAGAGATGGGTTGGGATGGAAGAATCTTGATGGAGTTATCCTCGGATGTGTGGATGACATAGAGTCAAAGAAACTATTGGATGAGTTCCATGGAGGGTTTTGTGGTGGACACTTTGCTGCTAAAACTACTACCCACAAAATCCTTAGAGCGGGATATTATTGGCCCACTATATTTTTAGATGTGCATAAGTTTGTTAGGAGATGTGAGCCATGTCATCTTTTCACAGGAAATCAAAATTTAGAAGCACTCCCTTTACAACCAGTGGTGGTTGCATCACCTTTTTAGTAGTGGGGTTTGGACTTCATCGGGAAATTTAATGATAACTCAAGTAATGGTTATTCATGGGTTATTACAACAACATATTACTTTACAAAGTGGGTTGAATCCATTCCAACAAAGTAAGAAACTAAAAAGGTAGTGATGGATTTCCTAGAAGACATAATCATAACTAGATTTGGGGTCCCCTCAAAAATAGTGACAGATAATGCCAAGGCCTTTTGTTTAGCCGAGATGTCATATTTTTTCTTCAAGTATGGAATTATCTTGTCACATGCATTAGATTACTATCCCCAAGGAAATGGTCTGGTAGAGTCAAGTAATAAAAGTTTAATGACCATTGTTAATAAAATAGTTGGTGATAATAAAAGATCTTGGGACAGTAAAATCAAACATGCATTATGGGCTGACAGAATAACAAAGAAGGCAGCTACTGGAAAGAGTCTATTTGAGCTGTTGTATGGATTGGAGGCTAGGTTTCTAGTGCATCTTAGACTCCCTACTTATGGGTCAGTTGAGGACACTTCCACAGAGCAGGATGCAGTTCAGAACAAGGTCAATTAGATCATTGAGTTAGATGAAATTCGATGAAGGGCTTATGATCAGAGTTGCAGAAATCATAACAAGGTTAAGAAAGATTTCAACAGGTCTAGATAGAGGGACTTCATTTTTGGGGATATGGTTTTATTATGGGATAAAGGCAGAGAGAAACCTGGAAAACATGACAAAATTAACAGTTTATGGTTAGGGCCATATTTGATCAGGGAAATAACAGGGCCAGATTCTTTTCATCTCATCCATTTGGATGGTGAGCCCATAAACATTCTGAGGAGTGGGAAATAGTTTAATCTCTTTTACATATTATGGGGAAACGTGGTGTCTAAATGGACACCCTCTGTAACGTATCTCTAACCTTTCTCTTTGTATTTCATTTTTGTATTTTTTCGTTCATTATGTAAATATGTACTTAGAAATTTTTTTTGTACAATAGATTTCATTTGTTGTAAAATTATAATGTTGTATTTTAGATATTTCATTTTGTAAATGTTGTTTATAGCATTTCATTTTTTATAATGTAATCTAATGTTGGTTATTGGTGTGCACTCCGGTGAGCACTCTATTCTGTAGGTGTTGGATTCTCGTATGCTCTATGTCTCAAGTGAGAAGATCAAACACACATCCCCACATGGAGCTAGATGTTGACCGCCCATTTATCACAGGTGGTCAACTCATGTTCCATGAAGAGATGCATCAGCAGATTCCATGTTGTCAAAGACTTTTGGTCCTACAGGGAAATGTTTGGCCCCAACACTTTATTTTGTAACTGGAATTTCCGCACCCCTGCATGGGTTAATAATGTAATAGGTCTGAATGAGTCATGTCTAGGTCAGTTACATTAGGATTGGTTCAATGGGAGAGTTCCTTTCACCAAGGGTTTTTTATCCTCAGGTTATCAATTGGGCTTTCCAGCCTTATTGATTTCCCTTGAGTTTTTCCCTCACACTTACAATAAGTCCTCCAAAGTGGTGAACGATATTCTAGTGGGCTTATGTTTTGGTAAATATTATAGGGAATAATTGTAAATGACCATGAAAGACATATTAGAGAGTCTCACGGAATTCCATCGAGTCTAAATTATTTTTTTTTAATTAATTATTTCTTCCTAAGTTTGGAGGATTAATTATTTAATTATTTAATTAATTTTGAGAAATAATTGTAAAAACTAGGCCTTGGGATTTTTGATAGGGGTATTTGTGCTCAAAATAAATGGAATAGCACCTCCTACACCCATAGACCAAGTTTCAGTCGAACAACTTTAGCCATGGGTTAGTCCACCTAGAGTGTCAGTTAGTCTAAAACAACAATTTTAATAGCTAAAGTCCAAACATGGAAAAAATGTAAAGTTGTAATAATGAGTTAGAGGGTGTGAAAAGGTGAACTGATGGTTAGAGAGAGCCTCCCTAAGAATAACATGACCCTACCAGCCTTTTCCAACCTTGTCTAACCCTTTTCCATTTCTCCTAAATAAAACATTACGCCCCCCTAGGGGGATTAACGTTTTTCCTAGTAGGGAATGTTGTAAATATTAACGTTTTCTTTCCATACACATGAGGTAATATTGTTCTAAATATTTTGTTGGTTGATTGCATCTTTGGATCCTAAGGTAAAATGTTATTTGGGTAGATCTAGTAATTCACATGCTTGTAGATCTATGTATCTTGAATGCTTAATAGGATAGAAATGTCATCTTGTTAATGCATGCAATATATTGTCTATCATATGCTATCACTTTTCAAGATCTTTTCAGTTTTAGCTTCAAGGAATCATTGGGAACACCTCGATTACAAAATATCCTTTGATCCATACTCAAACTCCATCTATTTCTCAACTTTACTCTTCATCTATATTTATGTTCACTCTCATACATTTCAGCTAGCATAGCTTAGTTAGATAGGTCATTTATATATACATTTTATCACTTTTTCTTGCGGGAATCTTTTACCCTCAAAAGCAATGGTCTCCTTTCACTTTTCTTGGTTGTGTGTAGCTTTCTTAGCAGGGGATGCCTTCCTAGTTTTGCAGGTATCAGATCTGGTTGAGAGGAGTCTGGGTTGCCTGAAGGACTTCCACACAACACCAAAGGGCCCTCCAAGGGGTTTGGTAGCTATCTCTCAACCCACCCTTTATTTTTCTTGCATTTTTTATGTTTTTCCTTCTTTTACTTGTTTGCTAGAGGCTCATAGTGTAGGAGGAGAAGTGGTATGACCTCCTCCCACTTGTGAGCTCTTGGGTAGGTAGGCCGTGCCTTAGATCTTGATTTTCTTTCCATTTTTTAGCCTTCTTTGAGGTAGGATGTGAGGTTTTGAAGGTTAAGGGCACCTTCTAAACCTAGGACGTGGGGTAGCTTGGTTTCTTGGATTTCTTGTTTTCTTTCTTGTTTCTTCTCTATATTCTTGCTTTCATTTGTTGTTGCTTACTTATATCTACATCATTATTGTCTAACCTAAACAAGATAACTAATCACCTACCTAGTTGGGAGAGGAATACCCCAATAGGTTAGGCTAATCTTCAATGTGTTATTGATCTAAATGCTTAGTATTTTGATACACATGTTCTAGATCTATATCAAACAACTAATAACTACCTAGCATAATCCTATTGGGCCTCTTAAGAAACTAAAGTAGATCTCATGCATGTTTATTTCTTCAAGTGCTTTTCTCTAGGCTCATGCTTAGATCTTAAATCTTAAATGTTTAAGTGCTCTAGAATTTGATGGTTTATTTCTTCATTGCATAAATCATTGATGTTATTGGCCACATGCTTAAAGTAACTTGTTTCTAAGTAGTTATGTAAGAAATACATCTCTCTTTCTTTACACACTTAATGCTTTCATTCCTAATGCTTTCATATGTGGTGTAAGTATGGTTAATTTATTGCTTGGCAAGTTGTTCTTGCCCTCATTTGTTATTCTTTTTGCAAGCTATATAAATTGTGCATCTAGTGACTTGCATTCACATAGAATATATGTGTTAATTCTTTTAAATTCACAAGCTTAAACAATACAAATTTAAGGCCAAAGTGAGTTTCGGCCATATCACTAAATTTCATCTTAAAAGTGTCATACAACTCTCAAAACACTCTAATAATCACCTAAAAGTCTACCTAATCAACTTAGATACTTAATAGACTATTTAGGGTACCTTAGACCACCATCTTCACCATCTAAAATGTGGCTTGAGGAAAACAACAAAAGGTAGTGGTAGGGGACTGCCCCGTGGCGCTCCAGGTGTGTGTCCTCTCCCGGAAGTACTCTTGTTTTGGGCTGACTGGTTCTGCTAGGGTTGGCCTTGTTTCCATAGTATCTTGAGCATCCAACAACTATTTGGAAATAGCAGGAGGAGGCTTTGGTGAAAGATAATTAAAACTTGATAAATCTTAAGAAATCCTAATAACTATATCCTAGACCAAACTTAATAGAATACTTGGGGATTTAATAATTAAGAGTGTGGACCATCTTTGATAACCTTAACAACTTTTGTGCTAAGTCTTGCAAATCTTCTTAAGTTGTTGTTGCTCTTGATGTTTTCTTGATATTGATGTGTTGGTGATGATCCATTGAATATGTGGTGATATGATGTAATGCTCTAGTCTTTTTATATCCTACACACATAGAAGTTAAACTTGGTTAGCTTGTTGTTGTAAATCTATCATTCTTTAAATTGTAAATCTTATAAGTGATTGTACATGATATTCTATAATTGGATTTATTCTTTTGTAATTTTTTTAAGTAATTGGTAATCTTTTGTAAAGAATTACCCTTGAACATAGTTGAACCCTTGCCCAATCTTTAGGCACTAGTCTTAGTTGACCTAGGGAGAAGTGTTATAACCCTAAATTACACCACACATGCTTACCTGGCATCAGGCCAACTCATATCCCTTCATTGCCAAAACATCTGTTGAACAACCTCTTTAAAAATCCTCTTGGGTAAAGGTACACGTGCCCTAAACCACTACTGCACACATGTGAATGCTGGCAGGCCTACTACAGCCCGCGTTTACCTAACAAAACACAAAAATAAGAAAGTTGCCGATGGGACAAAACACTATGGGTCAATTAACTGAAACTCACGGCCATGCATGGCCGAGAGTTCGTCCAAAACCCTAGCTCCTTCTAGCCTATAAAAGAAGGGGTAGGAGTACTATTTGGAGGAGGAATATTATAGCGAAGAAACTCTGCCCATTTGCCGAATCCATTTGTCCCAACCCTTTAGCCTTTCCTCAAGCCTAAGGAGAATTAACGCAAAGCAGTTGGAGGATAAAAGAAGAGGAGGAGCCCAGGATCAGGATCAAGGAGCAGTGGCCAGTCTCGACTTTGATTGTAAGTTGATTCATTTTGAAAATAATAAAAGAATACTTTTCCCATCCCAATGCATGAGTTATCTATGATTTGTGTAATTTATGCTTAATTTCTAACCCTCAAGTAGAAAATTAGCATGCATGTGTACTGTTTTGTCTTGATTGCAGGTTAACTTTGGAAGGAGCAGCGCAAGTAAGCGGGCAAAGCTTAACGGAGGATCTACACCAAACATCAGTAAAAAGGTTAGTAGTTCCTTTCCATGCATATATCGTGAAAGAGGCGTTTAAGTTTTGGGTGGTAGGTTAAAAAGTCATTTCTTTACGGTCAAAATCTGCATGCAAGTTTGACCCTAGTTTGGTAGTCCGTAGGGTATTTTTCCCAACAACAGAATTGGCAACTCCACTGGGGAAGATACTCTTTAGGGTTTACAGATTTAGTTGAGTTTTTGGGTAGTTTAAGAGATTAGATTTTATGTTTCTTTGCCTGTATTTTTCAGTAAGGCCTAAGCTAGCAGGGAGCCTGGTTCTTTATATTAGTTTTCCCTGACTGTTGCTTGATGACAATTTTTGGGACACACAGAGGTACATGTGGCTTGTATAAGTCCTGGACACATGTGCTCGCACCCTAACCTTTTATAGACCGCATGTGAATGCTTGTTGTGGAGGTTTCAGTAGTGTGTAGGAGTTCAGAGAGCTTGAGAGGTGGTCCTCCTCTTCCCTGTTAGAATTATACATTCTTAGGGGGCTTTCTAGATCCTGTCTGAGTCTTGCTGGTTCACAGTCTTGTCTTAGTTTTCTTTATTTTGTTTTGTTATTCCTTGCAATTGTTTTTCTTTTCTGTTAAAAAGAAGCATCCAAGCCTTCAGGAGACCCTGGTTATCAATACCAGAGGCCTCTTCCTGGTCTGGGCTGCCTGTGTTATTTTTTTCTTAGATTTTATACATACACGCGGCCTATGCAAGGGCATCCCATGGGTACACGTGCTTTGTTGTAGCTTAGCATGCATTTGCACACGTGTTGTTTCAGTGACAATAGAGTGCTTGATAGGTTGCTTTTCAATCGAGGTGGGGTAGTCATCCCCTCCTGTGGTGAGAAGTGTTCCTCTCAGGTGTTTGAGTCTAGGGCCGCACAGTCAGTAGGTTAGGGCCTCTTATCCTTAGCCTATTTTTTGTTAGTTGATATTTGATAGAAAAGATAAAAAAGAAAGATTTCGTTTTATGGTTTTTAGGCAAAGCGGAAGAATTTGTGCTTTTTTGATTGCCATTGTGTGTCTTTGCTTTGATTCTTTGCGATCTGCGCTGTAAGCCAAAATTTTGTTTTATTTTCTTGGTTTTGTGCTTGTCGGAATTTTCCCTTTGTTGCTTCATTTAGCACTTAAATAAAA